>OU612043.1:11301389-11901389 GCA_914767935.1 Coremacera marginata | reverse complement strand
CTTTGAAGGTTTGCTAAGGTTTAAAAGTAACTAGAAAACATATGTTCTCTACCAAAAGATATTTTCTTAATTTTTTTTTTTGTTTTTTTTTGTACCAAAAATGTAAGTATTGTTGTCTTTTCAACCAAACACTTCCGTATTAATGTGTTCGAAATCACATTTTAGGTAAAATTATTTGCTCCTAAGTAAATTAAAATATGAATCAATTTCGTTGATGAACACCTGCAGATGGCCAACAATTAGGTCGAAAGCACGCAAGCTAAATTTATTGAAAATAAATTATTAGCACTACGTACACTGAAATATTGTAAGCACAACACATACCTTTTTAATGGAAGACATCAAGGATTCGATTTATCCCGAAGGATCCTGTATTGTCGCAACAATTCAATTTGTTCTCTTCCTCATCGGCAAACAAAAAATTAATTAAATTCCGGCTCCAAAACATTTAAATTTTATAAATTTAATGAATTACTATCAAATAAAAAGCACAAACGATACCAAATTATCTATCGTGCAATTCAATCGTCAAAATGAAAGAATTTGTCAGCTGTTAGACATACATACACGAACCAAGCAAAACGATATCGTTATGGCAATAGTAAAATTTTTAGGCTACGTGATGGTAAAGTAACTTCAAAACGATATCGTGAAACGATTCTCGTCATACGTGATGAAAGCCCTGAGCTTGATTCTTTTGGGCAGATACAGATTCAGACTATAGAGCTTCCTTAAAGTAAGACTAATTGACGAGATCAGGTAATAAATGTGCGACTCAAAAGTTAAGTTATTGTCAGTGGGCGCATTATTTAAAAAGATTGAAGGTGCAGCAGGCATTCGTCGAGGTGGTTTGAAAATCAGGGCTTTAGTTTTAGTGGCATTGATACGTAAAGCATTATTGGCCATCCACGAGGATATACGTATATTAGAGAGATTGTCATTGACGACGGCTTCTAAGGAATCCAAAAAGTGTGGGTCACTACTGAAGACGAGCTGGATATCATCCGCATAGATAAAAGAGGAGCAGCCATCAAAGCAATTGAAAATCATTCAAATCTAACATGAAAAAAATTGGACCCAGTGGTGTAATGTTTTATGCTGTCAAATGCTTTGCTCACATCCAAAGACAGAAGAATAGAGATCTTGGAATCGTTGTAACCTTTTCTAATGCAATCAGTAAGACCGATTAAAAGCGCGGTAGTGTCATAGCCATTTCGAAAACCGTATTGACAGCTGTGATCTTACTGTCCACGTGACTCATAATTTGTTGCGTTATATGGTTTTCCACCACTTTGGAAAGAGACGGAGGGATTTAGTCAAATTATATAAATTTATATAAATATATAGAATATTTATATACCCTCTTTGAACATACAGTAGTATTGGCCAAAACCTAAGCACCCCCTTTTTTATATTTTTTTCATATGATAATTTTTTTATGAAAACATAATTATTAAATTTTTTTTTAATTTTTTAATTATTTATATCTTTATTATTGATAAACACAAACTAAAGGAATTCAGAATTTCATATAAAAAAAGTTAAAATTAAAAAAACATTTAAAGTCGCAAATCTAAGTGGAAAAAACTAAAGCACCCCCTAAAATTGTGTTTGCAAATTTTACTACGCTACTGCGTCATTACGGTATTAGTTAACGGTATACTCCAAAAATGCAGCAGCTTTGTATTAAGAAGAAGAAATTGTTAGATTTCATGCGAAAAGTGTTGTTGTTTTAAAGTTTCGGTTGAGATAAGAGCAATGGCACGCACTAAGTTCTCAAGTGAATTTAAAGTTAGAATTCTTTATGATTGGAGGGGCGGTTTATCAAGACATAAGCTGAGTGAAAAATATTCGATCAACAGATCAATTATTTCTAGGCTGATTTCAAAGTTTTTGCAGACTGGTCGTTCATCTCCTACTCATTATGGAGGAAGGCCACGTGAAACTTCGCGACACGAAGACTCCTTAATTAAAAGGACAATCGAAAATAATCATACAGCATCTTCCAACCAAGTACGAAACCGATTAGGATTAAGTTAGCGAACGAACGATCCGCAGACGGGCGGTAGAGGCCGATTTATTCAGTCGACAACCAGCAAAAAAACCATTCATATCGTCAAAGAATACAAAAGCCAGACTTGAATTCACCAAGGCCCATCTCAACTGCAGTGTCCAAAAATGGAACACTGTGCTGTTTTCTGACGAATCCAAGTTTAATTTAAAAGATTCCGATGGTATAAGGCGTGCACGCATACTAAAAGGAGAAAGTTTTATGTCGCTTACCATTTAAAGATTACTATCTTTTCTCAATTGAAATAAAAACACGCGCTATCTTTTTGAAATTAAATCTTTCTTCATTCTAATAGAATTACCCAGTGAACATTTTATATATTTGACATTTCATTTATTCGTGGAAGAGTTGCCAGATAATTATTAATGGTCATAACAATCTCCCACGCTATATAAGATATATTATAAAAGGAAATAACATGAACAAAAAATGATGTTTTAAGAATTTCGAAAATGTAATAATAATATTGACATACAATTAAAATCTATAATTACTCAAGAACATAATCACGAAGATATGCTGGTATGTTACGTTGCCTTCCAAATCTACGAGTCTCTTGATCTTGACATTGCTGAGGATGTTGTTGATTAGGAAGCAGCGCTTCTTGGTGACTTAAAGACGCCTGTGAAGTTTCTGGTTGAGGAATTTCTTGACAATTTGGAAATACTTGCGAAGATTCCCGATGGCTTGAAGATGGCTCCGGTGCTCCTTGACAGCTTAAAGATTCGAAGATGTATTGGCTGTTATCATAAGCTTGTTGGTTATTTGTAGTTTGTTGATTACTATCATTAAGGATAACTGGAGCAAAATGAACTTGCCGTTGTTGAACATTTGTAACTTTAAGTTGATCGATATGACGCTTTAATGTGTAACCATCATCTAGTTTTACTAAATAATGAAGTTCCCCAAATTTTTGAAGTACAGTACCTAATTTCCATACTGTTTTGTTGTTTCGAATATGTAAAACTTGCACTCGTTCTCCCACGCTGATTTGACGTACTCCCGGAATAGATTTTGTAGATTTAAATTTTATTGGTGGTTTCAAAACATCCAGTTTAATTCGAATACGTCTATGAAAATAAAGTTCTGCTGGACTTTTTCCGCAGCATAGGGGAGTTGCTCGGTACCTTTGAAGAATTTCATTCACCTTTTTTTGTATAGAGCCAGGTTCTGATGACATAGCCTTTAATTTTCGCTTGAGTGTTTGAACATTCCGTTCAGCTAGTCCATTTGTACTCGGATGCCCCGGAGCTATTAATTTTTGAAAAATTCCATGCTGGTTACAATATGTTTTGAAGTGATCGCTTGTAAATATCGTAGCATTGTCAGATACCATTATCGAAGGAAATCCATGGGTTGCAAAAATGTCTGATAAAAGATTTATCGAAGTTTGAGTTGTAGGCGCATCGCGTATGACACGAAACTCTGCCCATTTGGATTTTGCATCTATGACGATCAAAAAATAATGATCCTGGAAAGGCCCTGCGTAATCGATATGAATTCTTTCCCAGTTCTCATCTGGTTCTTCCCATTGATGGAGTGGGGCTTTTACTGGCTTATTTTGAACTTGAATGCAGGCTTCGCATGATCTCACCATTCTTTCAATATCCCTGTCGATCCCTTTCCAAAAACAGTATCGTCTGGCGAGTTGCTTCATTTTTGTGATTCCTGGATGAGTGTGGTGTAATTCTTGAAGAATTTGAGGCTGGAGGCTCTTCGGAATCAAAACACGTTGGCCTTTGAATACAATTCCATTTTCGAGTATGTAAGTCAAATCGCTATCTTCACCATTGCGCAACTTTGCCAAAAGATTTGAAAGTTCTGGATCTTTCGCCGTTTCTGCCGATATTACTTCAGCGTTTATGTGCTCGCTTGAAATTTCAAAGATTGTTAGAGAGCATAATTCATTTATCTCTTCATTGATGCATTTATCCGTAGATAACTTGAAATTAGCTTGTGTAGCCCGAGAGAGGCAATCGACATTGATGTGCTTTGAACCTTCTTTATACGTTATTTCGTAATCAAAACTTGATAGGAACTCGGCATAGCGTAGAAGTCTGGCTGCTGTTATAGCTGGCAATTTGTTGTGCTGATGAAAAATGTGTGTGAGTGGACGGTTATCAGTAACAAGCTGAAATTTTCTCCCGTAAATGTACATGAAAAAGTAATTGATTGTAAATATTATGGCCAATGCTTCGCGGTCGATATGGCTATAGTTTCGTTCAGCTGGTGTTAATGACCTGGAAGCGAAAGCAACTGGACGCTCAACGCCATCGACTATGTGCGAAAGTACGCCTGCTACACCTGTTGGACTTGCATCACATGCGACCAATATTTGAAAGTTTGGGTCAAAAGGCATAAGGACCTGATCACTGGATACAATATTTTTAAGTTTTATAAATGCTGCTTCACAACTCGCTGACCAATAAAATCGTTTATTCTTCTGAAGCAATTGTCGTAGTGGATATGTAATTGAAGATAAGTGAGGTATGAATCTAGAATAATACGTTACCATGCCTAAGAATCTTCTGACATCTTCTATTGTAGCTGGACGTGGCATGTTTACAACTGCTTGAATTTTTGAAGGCGATTTTGAAATTTTATTGAATTGAACGACATGTCCCAGATATTCTATCTGAGTTTGAAGAAATGAACACTTGTTATAATTCAAATGTAAATCATGCTCTTTTAAACGCTGGAGGCATTTAACTAAATTTTGTTTACATTCAGCTTCTGTTGCGCCATGTATAACGATGTCATCGAAATAAGACATTGTTTTGTTTAAACCAGATAAAATTTGTTCGATTATGCGATTGAATTCGGATGGTGCCGTTTTTATACCAAACGAAAGGCGATTTACTCTATAGGTTCCTTTATGTGTAGATATTGTTTGGATTATTGCGGATTCTGGACTCACTCGAAGATGTAAATACGCTTTATATAAGTCAAGGCAGCAGAAATATTTTGAACCTTTAAGATTGTTCAAAATTTCATCGATTCGGCGTATTGGGTAGTTTGCAGAGACTAATTGTGGGTTAACACCTGGTTTATAATCGACGCACAGTCGAACACTGCCATCCGATTTCGGAATTATCACAAGAGGAGATCCCCAGTCGCTCCTTTCACATTTTGAAATAATGCCGGAGGCTTCTAAGTCACAAAGCTCTTTTTCAACACGCTCTCGAAGAGCATATGGAACTTCTCGTTCTTTATAAAAAACAGGTTTAGCACCTTGACGTAGTTGTAGTGTGACTTCGAAGTTTGGAACGCAACCTATTTTCCCTGTAAAAACTTCGTGGAAATTATTGATTATGTCTGCGATTGAATTTAAATTACTTAATCGAATTGAATTGATATTGTTGAATGGTTGATTGTCCACTTGCTGGAGGTTGATATTCAGGTGTCGAATCCAAACTCGACCTAAAAGGGCATCATATTCGCCAGGGACGATATACATTTCTTCATTTGAAGTAAAGTTTTTTAATTTAACTTGTACGCAGACTTTTCCATCTGGAACTACAATGTTCTTTGTGTACGAACGAAATGCAATTGTTGAGGGCTGAAGTGGGATATTTAAACCTAGCTGGTTAAATTGATTTCTCGGAATGAGCGTAAACCCGACACCGGAGTCGACTTCAAATTTTTGATGGCGCCCATTTATTTGTACTGTGACATAATATTTGTCGGTGTCATTTCTACAGTGTTGGTTTGAATAAATATCGACAACTTGATTTATGCCATAAATTTGGTGAACTGTTTCATCAAAATCGTCGTTTTTAGCAACTCTATTATTATGGTTTGAAGATTTTATTAGAGTTTTAAGGCACACCTGTTGTACGTGACCAGTTTTGCCACAGTATTTGCATTTGAGGTTATGTGGTTTGGTACGGCAGTCTTTTGTTTTGTGATTGTCTTTACCGCATCGAATGCATAAATTATCGATTCCTAACTGGCTATAATTAATTCTAGATTTTGAACGTACCTGTGGTCTCGAAGCGCGATTTCTGGAGTGGCTTCTATGGCGAAATGTAGACTTCGTTTGAATTTGGTTAACATCACCGCTGTTGGGCTGCTTTTGATTTAATTCTCGGCTATCTATTTTTGATGCTTCTAGAGATAGTGCCTTGTTAACAATTCTCTCAAAATCAGCTTCCTCAGATTGAAGTAATTGCTCACGGACTGTGTTGTCTTTTATGCCGCGAATAAACTGTGCACGCAGGAAAATTGTTGAAATGTCAGCACTGCATTGACAGGAGGATACAAATCCGCATTCATTTATGTCACGACGGAGTAGTGCTACATATTCTGCTATTGATTGCTCCTCGCTTTGGTAGGTTGATAAAAATCTGTGTTGACTGACTAGAATATTCTTTTGTGGGCATAAATGAGTTTCAAGCTTTTTTGTTATGTCGTCGTACTCGATTTCGTTGACTGTTTTCGGGGCGACCAGCGCCACGAGCAATTTGAAGTGTGTAGAGCCGATTGAATTTATTAGCATTTGATGGCAAAGTGTTTTATTAGCAAAAACACCCTTCATTGTTAAATAATTTTCGAATCTTTGGCGGTATAGTTTAAAATTTTCCTTGTTGGCATCGAAATTTTCGAATGGCGGTAGCAGCACTTGTAATGGCGTCGCATTTGGCTGTAAATTTGATTGCTGTGAACTAGAGTCCGTTCTAAGTTGTTGAATCAACTCATTTTGCGATTTGCTAAAAGCATCTAATATTTGTGCAAACTGAGCCGCATCCATTATGAGTTTTGATTTCCCTATCGAAACGCAGCTTTTCTTTTCCTCGTCGCCACTTTTATGTCGCTTACCATTTAAAGATTACTATCTTTTCTCAATTGAAATAAAAACACGCGCTATCTTTTTGAAATTAAATCTTTCTTCATTCTAATAGAATTACCCAGTGAACATTTTATATATTTGACATTTCATTTATTCGTGGAAGAGTTGCCAGATAATTATTAATGGTCATAACAGAAAGGTTGAATCCTAAGTATTGCAAAGCACTGTAAAGCACGGAGGAGGAAACATGATGGTCTGGGGCTGTTTCTCTGGACAAGGGATTGGACCAATTCATAAGATTGATGGAATTATGGATTGTTTGATGTATCGAGACATATGAAGAGATGCCACTTAAATGGACGTTCCAGCAAGATAACGATCCAAAACATACGTCAAAAGTGGTAAAGGAGTGGTTCCAAAACAATGGGGTACAAGTTCTTCGATGGCCTGCCCAATCCCCCGGTCTTAACCCAATTGAGAACTTGTGGGAGAGATTGTTAACTTGAAAATCAACCGAGAAAATTGCAAAAGCAAAGAAAATCTTTTCCAAGCCGCAAAAAGAGCCTGGGGATGCAATATCACCGGATATAATTAATAATTTAATATCTGCTATGCCTAAAAGATGTGCGTCCGTCATCCAGAATAAACGATTCGCAACGAAATATTGACTTCAATAATTTTTTTTTTATCTTAAATAGGGGGTGCTTTAGTTTTGTCCACTTAGATTTGCGACTTTAAATGTTTTTTTAATTTTAACTTTTTTTATATGAAATTCTGAATTCCTCAAGTTTGTGTTTATCAATATTAAAGATATAAATAAATAAAAAAATAAAAAAAAAATTAATAATTATGTTTTCATAAAAAAATTTGCATATGAAAAAAATGTACTGAGGGGGTGCTTAGGTTTTGGCCAATACTGTATCTCGAATAATGAAAAAGTTGGCTGTAATTAAAAAAATTATACTTATCACAAAACAATGATATTATCATTATAAATCATTATTATCCAATAAGTATAATTTTTTTAGTACAGCCAACTTTTTTATTTTTTGAGATATGTTTATATTTTTGGTGTCATTAGAAAGAAATTTGAATAAATTACAAAACTGATCGTAAAAAAAATCCAAAATTCTGAGAAATTTGCATTCAAAGCTAAAATTTCGTAGTTTCAGCCAATTGATTTCATCTTCACACGAGCACAGCTCGGTAACGGTTAAGTTGGTGGGGTGTGTTGATATACCCTTGGAAAGGTGATTTCATTGCCTTTGCAATTATATTAATTAATTTCTTGATGAATACAAATGCTTTTAAGGTCGGCGCTAATATAATCAGACTGTTAATCAGAAGCGCCAACTTTAAAGCATTTATATTCATCAAGAAATTAATATATTTATGATAATAAAACAAATAAGAAAAAAATTAAGATAATAAAATTTCATATACAATAAAATGTTTAAATAAATTATCAAATATGACCAAGAAATTGAAAGGAAAAGTATTTTTATAAAAATTATTTTTTACTTTGTAGTGATTTTGTAGTCGGTTGTTCTTTTTTTTTAAACTTTTTATTTCTTCCTTTTTAGAGAATATGATAAATTTTCGAAAAAAGAGTATAAACAACATTAGTACAATTGTTCCGAAAAAATTTGTTCCATTAAATTCTGAAAG
This sequence comes from Coremacera marginata, assembly GCA_914767935.1. Taxonomy (NCBI): domain Eukaryota; kingdom Metazoa; phylum Arthropoda; class Insecta; order Diptera; family Sciomyzidae; genus Coremacera; species Coremacera marginata. Next base: position 11,892,861 of record OU612043.1, on the reverse strand, counting down.
ATTGTTGGTTATTTCAAATATCTGCCTCTTAAATTTAAATGGGAGGTCACATGTTTTGAAATTATTATACCCATTCTTGTAACGAGTTTTATTACCCCAGTGTCAATATTATTTGAGATATAGTGATTTTCTAATATTGCCACGCCCCTTTGTTAAATAAGCGTCCACTTTCTGGAGCGTTATTTCCAATAATTGTGCCTACCCCTGTACTTTATTTCAGTACCCCAGCGTCAATATTAACTGCGATAGTGTTTATCTAGTATTGCCACGCCCATTTATCGAATAACGCATACTTTATTGACCATAATTTTTAATAATTCTGCCTACCCCTGTTCTACAATAAATTTCAGTGGCTTAGTGTCAATATTATTCAAGACACACTGTTTTTCTAATATTGCCACGCCCAGTAGTCGAAAGCCGCCCACTTTCTTCACCGTAATTTTTACTAATAATGTCTACCCCTATACCAAATTGCAGTACCATAGTATCAATATTATTCGAGATACTCTTTTTATAATATTGCCACGCCCATTTCTTAAATAACGCCCATTTTCTTGACGGAAATTCGTAATAATTGTGCATACAACTACACTAAACTTCAGTACCCTAGTGTCCATATTATTCGAGAAACAGTGTTTTTATAATATTGCCACGCCCATTTGTCGAATAACGCCCACTTTATTGGTCATAATTTGTAATAGTAATGCCTACCCTTATACTAAATTGCAGTACCATGGTATCAATATTATTCGAGATATACTCTTTTTCTAATATTGCCACGCCCATTTGTCAAATAAAGCCCATTTTATTGATCCTAATTTATATTACCTGTGTCTACCCCTACACTAAATTTCAGTACCTTAGTGTCCATATTATTCGAGATACAGTGTTTTTATAATATTGACACGCCCATTTGTCGAATAACGCCCACTTTATTGACCATAATTTATAATAATAATGCCTACCCCTATACTAAATTGCAGTACTCTAGTCTCAAAATTATTCAAGATACACTGTTTTTCTAATATTGCCACGCCCATTTTCTTGCCCGTTATTTGTAATAATTGTGCCTACCCCTACACTAAATTGCAGTACCCTAGTGTCAATATTATTCGAGATACAGTAGTATTTAATATTGCGAGATCTATTATTGCCACGCCCAGTTATCGAATACCGCCCACTTTTTTACGGGCACCTCCATGCTTATCATATCTATCTGCTCCCCGAAAATTATGGCAATCAGGCATATGGTTTAGGAGTTATCGATGTACATACATTTAAAAAAAAAAAAAAAAAAAAAATAAAACAGAAACCGACGAACTTGAGAACCTCCTCCTTTTTGAAGTCGGTTAAAAAGATAATTTTTTCAAATTTTCACGATTTATTTCCTTTAAGCCATTTGAGACGAACCTTTTTTTTTGCAGCATTAGATTTAGGGGCTCTATATACACGTTATGAAAAAAAAGCAAAAGGACGTGGGGCCCTAAAGTAAAATTATTCCCTATCGCCCCATTTCATTACCTATTGCCAGCTGAAGAACAAAACAGTATTTGTTTTATGTTTCAGCTTGGGTCTGGAACTCATTGACTTTCAAGTTGGCCTTTGAGCCTTATAGTCAGTCTTACACATTCTCTTAGTTGTTTGATTCTAAGCAACTTTGTTTTTATATTATGAGTACTAGCTGAAAAATAATAAAAAAATACCGTAAGAAGTATGAAAACTACTAAAAACCCATCTCACATAAATTTTGAAAAAATAAAATTATTTTGTATAAATTGTAAGCGTTGATTATTCAACATGAGAAGGCATTTCAAATTTATACCTCAATACGACAATGTTTTCAAAACGCTAACATTTTTATAGGACTAACGGTTTTGAAGATATATCGTGTTGTTTTACTACATATCCGAATGACAAATTTTGATTTTTTTTTTTTAATTTTCCGCTATGTATAACTTGCAAAAAAATAAATTAAAAAATATAGGTATGTACATTTTTTTTTAAATATAACTTTTATAGACGCGTATAAAACAATACGGCGAGCTAGATGGGGGGTAAAACCAATGTAACGAAATGGTTCTTATGAAAACAACAACACAGCAATACGCCGCACTGGTTGTATAAAAATGAAAAAATGGCTATTTAAAAATTTTTCATATGTGTGCTTTCACCGAGGATTGGAACTCACTACGCTTGGATCTAGAGTTGGCTGTTCTTTCCACTGAGCCACGGTCACAAACATATATGTGAGTTTCGAATATATGAATTTTTTTCATTTTTTTTCATTTGAGTTTTTCTTTGCTATCTTAGCAGTCCTTTCAAGGTGCTGAAATGGCCATTATATTTATTTTTTCTTCGAAGAAGCAGTTTTTATAAAAATTTGTGAGATGGGAAGCTACATGTAGCTAAACAGGTGGCTCCCTGGTTTGTTCGATTCCTATTCTCATATCGGAAAAAATTCAACAAAGGAGTTATAATAAGCATCAAGAAGGTCACAGATGATCAAGATAGGACTCGAAGACTGGCCCAACTTTATTTATTTCATTAAAAATAAAATCTTAAAACAATTTCCTCCAAATTCTTACCCCAATTAACCCCATCAGCTAAGGCCATGGCAGCGGCGTCACCGTGTACTACCATGCCATAGCAATCGGCTATTGGATTTCCCATTGGTTCTTTGGTCAACATATTGTTCTCATACAGCGATACAGATATGCCGTAGGCACATTCGGTTTCCATTTTCCAGTTTGTCACACCAGCGATGGGATCCACTAGCAGATGACTACCAACACCGTTACAACCGGCAGTAGCCTGATTCGAAACAGCCTCCTGTAGTAAGCGTGCCGTGGTAGCCTCTAGTATTTTTGTTGTTGCCGTCGTTTGTGTTGCATTGTTGGTATTAGTATTGTTTGAGGTGGAAATCGTGCTGTTTGTGGTGTTTATTGTTTTGTGGGTTTTGTCTTTGGTCAGTTCTTTTGTTGGTTCAGTCTTAGCATTCAAGAGATTCTTATTGTTTTGATCATTGTTGGCAGCATCTGTTGCTATTGCTGTTGCTTTTGATGCAGTTGTTGTATTTGTGATGTTTGCTGTTTTTGTGCTGCTTACCATACTAACCACAATAGTGGTGGCTTTATTTGAATTTTCTTCTTTTCTTGTTGCGCTTGATTTTTTCACATTGCTGGCATCTGTGGCTGTCTGTTGGTGTTGCAAATTGGCGATACCCGTCTTGGAATTCTTTCGCGATCGCATGCCACTTCCACTGCCAGCGATCGAAGTTGTACCAAACGTTTTGTTGGCATTTTGATCACTTGTAGGCGTGGTTGCTGTGCTACTTAATTTGCGTGCAGCTGAAAAACGATTGAATTTCGTGTGAGTTCGAGCATTGCTTGTGATACTTTTGCGCACGTCCAGACAATCGTTCTCTTGTATTGTATCAATGAAATCAATGTCATCGGCATAGCTGGCACTCAGGTGTAATTTGGAACGTTTAATGCCAGTGAGTCCATCATCGGGCCCAGTACAGGCAGCTGTAATACTATTCGGTCCAGTAGAATATGCGGCTAAATGTAGTTCGGGTAGTTCTGTGGGATTTTGACCATTATAGATTTCGGGACCGGGCACGAAAATGCGTTCCAGTTGTCTGAAAGAAGCAATAAAGTTGTTTTATTCGTTAAATATAAATATATATAAATAGAACAGTATCGGGTGAAGTGAATGGTCCTGTCTATATTAAATGCTTTTTAACATTATTCATTATAAGGGTATATATCAAGCTATTCCTTACCACTTATTTGGCATGAATTTAAAATATATACAAACTAGCTTAAACCCGCCGCTTCGCCGGGTTTTCAAAAAGTTTTCATTCAAAAATTGATAGTGGGTAGGCTTGATTTTTCGCTACCAAAACGATTTTTTATTGTTTAAGTAATACTACAAATTATTAACCTTAAGATTGTTATATCATATGATAGGAAATCGAAAACCTAAATTTTGGATTTAATTTTTTTTACAACAAAAACAACTTTTATCCAATTTTTTGGCTTAAACTAAAAATTTTTTAACATTTTTTAAAAAAATTTTTAAAAATATTAATACTTTGGTTTAGTAAAAATTTCAACTTATGTTTGAAGGATATTTTAACAAACAACATTTTTCAAAAAAAATTATTGAAATCCATTGCAAACTGACTGAAATATTTGCCTTCAAAGCTAAAAGTGTGAATTTCAAGTCGTTTTTCGCTCATTCTCAGCTTATAATTAATACTAAAAAGATCTGGTACTAAAATTTTTCACAGTTTTCAAACTACATACATGATTTTGGTATCAAATTGAAGGAAATTTAAAAGCGTTTATTGATTTTGTTCTCGTTTAACCGAAGTGCAATCTAATCCATTAGTGCCGAAAGAAAACCATAAAAAACAGACATTTTTAGACTTGAAGCAACATTTTGGTGAAAACTATGTATGCCATTGAGCAGAAATAAGTTATTATTGCATGCTAATTTTACTTTTTTTAAAAAACTGGCACTAAAACTTTTGAAATATTATGCAGTATTTAATGAAAATTCGAGACGCATATGTTTCCATATAGTAACATTGGTTGTTAATGGGTTAAAATAAAGTATCCTATTGCACTCTCTGCTGACCTATAAATATGTGTACAAAATTTTATAAAAATCTGAGTTGTCGTTTAAACGCGATGAGTGAACATAAAAAGTGGCTACAGATTTATTAATAGTATAGATATAGATAAGGGATAAAATAGGAGTTACATCTAAGGGTTTGCAATCTTAAAAAAAAAGAGACTGACATAATGTCTAAATAAGGCATAAGTAATATTAAGCCAAAAATGTACAAAAAAAAACGCTTTTTTTTACCTCTACAGTTTAGTCTAAATTGTTTTGAAAATAGTATGATAAATAAGTGAGAAAAACGGAAAAGGACAACAATGTTAGTCGATATAAAATTCGAACATTACCAAATTGGTAGATTTTTGGGTGTGTTTTACTTAAATTCGGAAATACGAAAACTCTTAAGTTATTTTTTATACTTGGTACTGAACGCACTCACTTACAACCATAGAATGGGGCTCGCTCGAAAATTATGTTATTTGTAGTTCGGCTAAAAAAATGTGGTATGGAAGAGTAGATATATTACGGACCATGCGACTCACGGTAGCATTTAAGATTCAGTACAAGCGAAAATCGAAAGCGTTTCGTCTCAAGCACAGACGAATTTTGTTTGCTGACGAGAAAATTTTCACCGTAGAGGAATAGTTCAATAAACAGAACGATAGAGTGTATGCTCTGTCATCACGACATGCAGCAGAACTTGTTTCGAGAGAGGTCACCATCCGGCTTCTGTGATGGTTTGATGAGGAGTCGCCTATGATGGGGTCTTACCAAGATCCATTTTTGTGAAAAAAGAGTCAAAGCTTCGACTAAAGAGTATTATGTATGTGCATACTTTCAGGCTGAGCATTTTTCAAAACTGTAATGACATTTTTCAAAATAATGACAGTTTGAGCGTTATTGCTTCTAATCCGTCGTAGAACGGGCTTTTATACTAGTTAGCATATATTGTACAAAGTGTTTCTTTTTTAGACAGGCACAGCGAAAAAGTATCAATAGGTTATGCCAAGAGATGAAACGATTGTTCCATAGCTATGCTCTGTCCAATCTACATGGCTCTTTAGCTACATGGAAAGACGAAAGAGCTAACTTGCCGTAAAACGACTTGCCGAAATCGACTTACAAAATTTGTTTTAACCCTTTTTATTTTGCTACTTTTTTGGTACATTAGTAGCATCGAAACCTTGCGCACAATAATAAACGCAAGAATATCAATACTTCTAGGACCGAACGCCTGGTGCTATGGCATAGAACAAGCCCAGCGGGCGATCAACATATTTACGAACGGTTCCAAATTGCGTACGGGGGCGGGTCTGACTGTGCAGAATCAGAGACAAGGCAGACTTATAAACTACCGGAGCACTGCAGCATCTTCTAGGCGGAAGTGTTCGCCATAAGGAAGGCCGCAGAGACTGATCTAAACATGAATACAACCACTCTAATATTAACATCTTTGTAGAGAGGCAAGCGGCGATTAAATCCATAAGGTCCACAAATTCCAGGGCAAATACTCGGTCCCAAGCCACCGGGGCATTGGTGGAAATAAGAAGGCGGATAGACTAGCAACGGACGACGCTGGACTGGAATTACAGTTCATACGATCCCACCAATCCCACTACAAAAGCTGTACAGAAACCTCGAAAAAAGAGCCGCACAAGCAGTGAGCCGTAGATGGAGAGATACACGATGCGAAAAGCGGACTCTATTCATCCTGACACGACCGCGCAAAGTCTGAAGAGTCACGCATCGCGGCCCAGATAATAATTTCACCTGAATATTTGAAGTTATTCGTACTCAACTTGAAAAGGCCTTGAATAAAACTTATTATTCATGCTTTTCTTGAAAAAGCCTTGTAAAATTTTACATAGGAAGAGATTTCTAATGCCATAAAAGAACTGGATTTATTTAAGGGACCTGGACCGGACCTTATTCCTACAAGCTTTCTGGTGCGATGTTTAAACCAACTACTTCTGCCATTATACATAATTTTTAACGAATCACTGTCTTGTGGGACATTTCCTTCATATTGGAAATCATCCCATCTAACACCAATTTACTAGAGTGGTGATAAAAGGTCTGTTGAAAATTATAGAGGCATAGCAATTTTATAAGCCATTCCAAAACTTTTTGAAAAAATTATTTGTGATAAGCTAACAAGTATCATCAACCCACGTCTAAATGAGCAGCAACACGGCTTCCATAAGGGACGATCTACAACATCCAATCTCATGATCATGGTATCGGATGTTTCAATAAATAATGAAAAAGGGCACCAAATGAATGCTGTTTATACAGATTTCAGTAAAGCCTTCGATAGAGTTGATCACAGCATGCTAACATGTAAATTAGAAAAATTCGGTATTATGGGACCCATACTAAGTTGGCTAAAATCATATCTCGACGGCCAATCCCAGTATGTTAAATTCCAAGGAATTTTGTCAAAAAAAATTGCAGTCTCCTCAGGAGTTCCGCAAGGCAGCCACCTTGGTCCTCTTCTTTTTAACACTTTTATATCAGACTTGTCAGAAGTCCTGAACGATATCCCACACCTTATGTATGCAGATGATTTAAAAATGTAATATGCAATCAAATCAGAGATGCAAATTTTTTACAGTCAAAACTGTTGTCTCTTGAGCAATGGTGTATCCAAAATAAACTGCAACTTAATATCAATAAATGCAATGTTATTAGTTTTTCTCGTAAGAACAACATGGCACTACATACCTACCACCTCAATAGTACCGAGCTTAAAAGAGTCAATCATGTAGTGAATCTTGGAGTAGTCTTGGATTGCAAGATGCTCTTTAATTTGCACTATGACAAAATTTTGTCCAGAGCCAGCAAACAGCTTGGTTTTATAAAAAGGCGAGCAAATGAATTCAAGAATATTTGGGTCACTACATCCTTATACTGTGCGTTAGTGCGGCCAATACTTGAATATGCCTGCATAATTTGGAGTCCGTCCTTCGATTCCCATAGCGAAAGAATCGAGTCTATTTAAAAGCAATTCTTACTATACACGTTGAGAGACATGTACAACCCCCGTGATTATAATAGCCTTCCTTCATATGAATACAGACTCAGCCTTTTAAACTTGATGCCATTATCATCAAGAAGAACATTATTGGGCTCATGTTTCACATTCGATGTTATTAATGGTGCTATTGACAGTGAATATATTTCTAGTATGATATGTCTCAACGAACCAATAAGACGTACTAGGCATACTCGGCTGTTAACTGAATATCAGCACCAAACTACATACGCAAACAATAAACCCATCAGTCGATGCTGTAGAGAATTCAATAACGTTTCCGTATACTTCTCACCTTCCATGTCCAAATCCTCTTTCAAGCAAACCCTGTCTAAGTTCCTCGTTAACCAAAATTAACTCAGGCTTAAGTTAAATTAGCTGTATATAAATAGTTACCCGTATGTATACCACATTTAAGCATGCCCTCTCTAAACTTGTTGGAAATAAGTACTATCCAAGTCTCTCTCTCTTCCTAGTTAACCCAGCCTTTTATCTTCTCCTCTTTCTAGTATGAGGAAAGTATTCTAGTATTCCTCTCCTCTTTTACTATTATTTTTAATTTTCTTTCTGCCCCTCCTTTTAGACGTGTTCGTGAAATCATGTCATTTAGGTGGGCGGATTACGCCCACTTCAATTCGTACATTTTCGAACACCAAAACAAGGAAAGGGGAGAAGAAATAAAATAAACAAAAATAAATTTATATTAAGGTAGAATAAGTAAATTGTCTTGTTTGGCCAATAAATAAATAAATAAATAAATAAAAGCATTGAAAATTTAATTTATTCAAGCTTTATTCGATGATACATTTTAGGAAGTATTCAAGAAGATTTTTGCTCAAGCTTAGATTTTTTTTAGATATATAAAGTATCAGTTTGTGAAAACAATAACATAAGAAATTCATTAAATAAAAACACATTCTCCATCATAAAAAACTAAAAAAAAACTTTTTCAATAATAAAAAAAAAAATTTTTTTTGTCTGAGTCCGGTATCGAACCGTGGATCTATCGGTTAATAAACTGTCTCCTTAAACGACTGGGCTACCGATGCAATTTATTGTTTGCAAATTAAGTGCATACATGATATGATTGCAATCGAGACCTTTATAAAATTTAACTTAAGGGAATTCAAAGAATATAGTAATTAAGTTTCACCTTCGCGCCATCAGACTGTTGAATAGACGAGTGGGTAGAGTGGTAAAGGATCCGGTTTCAATCCGCGCTGGGTGTGGCCATAGTCAATATACAAAGATTTTTAAAATGTGCAAGATTTCTGTTCTAAATAAAATGAAATGATGAAACGTAGAAATGAAATAAAAACAAAAAACAAGAGTTCCTGAATAAGCCTTAAATAAAAACCTCAAATCAAAACTTTATATAAGTTCTTGTATAAAGGAAATAATTTCATACGCCTTTTTCCCTTGCATAGACCTTTTATAAAACTTGTTTCAAGGATTGTTTAAATTCTCATTCCTACATAAATTTTTTATACAAAGCTTTACTCAAGGCTTATTTAGGTGCAATGGTTACGTGGGGGCAGTTCACGCGAAAAAGATGGGCATCACCACGAATGACAATTGTAGGAAGTGTAAGGAACCAGGCACTGTTGAGACCCTGGAACACCTATTTATTATACGCTTGCCCCGCCCTACTTAGATCGAGACTGAAATATGTTATCTAGGTTCACCGACGTTTCCGTCACTAAAATAAGAATCTAACCTAACGAAATCTTTATTTTTTTCTGAAATGGAAATATAACGTACAACCTTTTAAATATTTCGAATTTTACTTTAATTTTACTCACTAAATATAAGGTTAGAATAAAATATTTCAAACAGCTTTTGTGACTGTTCAAGTTGTCTCATTTTTATTCTTTATAAAATTTCAAATAGAAATAAAATCGCAGAATTGTAAAAATGTCAGTGTTTATAATTAACCAGAATTAGTTTCATCATGAAAACTTCTAGGAGATTCAGCTTCCAAAAATGTTATTTCACTCAAGAACAAAATTCTCCAATTTTAAATTATCCAGAAACAAAAGAGTAAGAATAGAAATTCGAAAAAATAGAAAAAACAAGTTATTTAAAATTATAATTTTGTACGTTTTAACTCTGCATTTAGCTCAATTTTATTTTATTTTAACTACAAAATTAAGTCAGCGTTAAAAGTTTGCAATAAAGTTAAATAATTTTTAAATTATTTTTTATGTGCAGCATCTATTGAAGGGAGCATGTTCCACAATTGATAAATTAATGCAAATTTAACGTAAGTTCATTCGCCAAGTTTTTCCTTAACTCAAATTAAATAATAAAATATACGAGTATAAGCCTAAGGAGGGAAAACTTAATACTGCATACGAGTGTATCGTGAGTAAGAGGGAGTTTTTTTTTTTTTCTTTAAAATAATCATCAATTTACTCACCCTTCCAAATATTTAGTTATAAAATTGCCATCGTCTTCGGATTTACGCGGACTGCGTGGACCATCGCGTGGTTCCGCAATGAAACTCAATTGGCGAAAATATGTAGTGACCTTTTGACGCAGCGACGGCATCGTGGGTAACTCTACCAAGATGTTTGTGTGTTTTTTTCTGCTGTTTATTTTAGAGCCACAAAAATTTAATTGGCTTCCTTTCGTTTGGTTTTGCTTGCTTTTTATTATTCTTGAAATTCAATAAAGCTCTAAGCTGCGATTTAGTTAGAATCGATCTCTTCGCCACCGAAATGATTTCACAATTAAAACAACAAATTATATGAAGAAGTAGTGTTCCACTCGTGTAATTGGAATGGATGGATGGATGAATATTGCTGTTTTTGTTGTTGTTGTTGTTTTTGTTGTTGTTGTTGTTGCAGCTGCTTAAGTTCATTCACATTATAAATGATTGTGTATTTGTTTTTCTTCTTATTTTTTCTGCTGCTGATCATTAAATTAAACGTTTTAATGAAGATGAGAGAAGACCGTTTTGGGCCCGCAGCAAATCAACTGGAGTCTGTAATAAAGTAAAAGAAAAAAAAAATTAATAAAAATAAATAGAAAAATTAAGGCGAACACAGTATTGATATCTAGAAGTTTTCGATTACAATAATTAAATAAGTACGGTTTTAAATACTTTAAAAATAACGAGATATGGAAAGTTCAAAATTGTTTTGGTACACACAATTAAGCACAGTAGCATGATATAATGATTTACAAGATAGGAGTGACAGTTCTGTTGGCGATTTGGAGTTGTCAAAAACGCATTGAAAAAGGGAAAACGAAGAAGCAGCAAAACAGATGAAAAGTTCAACTTTGTATTGATTTGACAACTCGCAATCGCCGCTCGTGAGAAAAAAGGTAGTTGTCAAGGCTACCTTGTAAATTATTGTATCATGCACAGTAGTACACTCTGCGAAAATATTTATAAAGGTACCCTCAATTTGATTAATAAAACAAATATATTAACGATTTTGCCAATATTAAGCTTCAAATTTATTAACACTATTGAGATACAGGGTGCGGCTAAAGTAACTATATGATTTGTTTTTTAAATAACTATTGAATGGAATGAAAAAAACAAAAAAATTTATGATAAAAAGAAAGTTTATTTTATGTTATTTTTTTACATTAATTATGAAAAATAATATCAGTTAAATGAGAACCGTTTGCTCTAACGCAAAAATTTGCTCTTTTTATTTTCCATAACTTTGTTGAGTGTTTCTTGTGGTATACGATCAATTTCTTCTTGAATGTTGTCCTTTAGTTGCTGCAAGGTTTGGGGCTTATTCACATAAACGTTGTCTTTGAGATAGCCCCACAAGAAAAAATCCGGTGCAGTCAAATCTGGCGATCGTGGTGGCTATCTCAAATCGCCGTTTTTAGAAATTATCCGATTTGGAAATTGTTGTCTTAATAAGTCCATCGTTGCACGGGCTGTATGAGCTGTTGCACCATCTTGTTGAAACCATATATTGGCGTTTGGTGGCAATTGCGGAAATAAAAAATTTTGTAGCATTACTCTGTAACGTTCTCCATTTATTGTTTCACATACACCTTGATCGTTTTCAAAAAAAAAAGGACCGTAAACTTTTTGGGCGGTAATGCCACACCAAACGGTAACACGAATTGCGTGTAAAGATTTCTGATGAAGATTTTTGGGATTTTGGGATCCCCAAAAACTGTTGTTTTGTTTATTTACGAAACCGTTCAAGTGAAAATGCGCTTCGTCGGTCATCATTAAATTTGACAAAAAATGTTCATTTTGATCAACGAAATTTAAAACTGCTCTAGCATATTCCGAGCGCAATACGAAGTCCTCAGGATTTAGTTTTTGGACTAGTTGGATTTTGTAAGGGAAGAGGTGCAAATCGTGTTTTAAAATTCGCCGAAGAGTGCGGTCAGAAAGCTGCAACTGGGAAGATCGTCTTCTCGTTGATGTCTCCGGATTTTCTTCGACGCTCTGTCGCACAGCATCAATATTTTCGGCCGATCTGCCAGTTCGAGGTCTGCCCGTACGTCTTGAATCTCCGACAGTCCCATATTCAGCAAAATTATTCACCAACGAACGAATGGTTGGACCCGTTGGAGCAGTTCTTACACCATAAAATCTTCTGTATGCACGTTGAGTATTAATTATCGAACGATGATTTTCAATGAATAGAAAAACAATCTTAGTTCTTTGCGCAATTGTATAGCGTTCCATTTTTAAATATTCTCCCAAGTTTAATTTCTGAAATAGGAAAAAAGAAAAAGTTAAATACTCGCAAGCAAAGAAGTTACAATTGTTTTACATCATATAGTAACTTTAGCCGCACCCGTTACATCATCTTATAAAAGATTTTTAACATAAAAAATATTCTTTCAATTCTCAAAAAATCAAAACAAAAAATTCAGTACAAAAAATATATAAAGGCAATTTAAGATATTATTAAATAAAAAATGAATAGATCATGAGGAATATAATATAATAAGATTTGTTCCTTAATTGCCTCTTCTAAACGCCTTGGCATCGAATTTATGAGACTGCAGATGGTTTCCGGTTCAATTTTCTTCCACTCTTTGTTGGTGTCATCTCTTAGCTCTTTAACTTGTGTATACTGACGTTCATGATGAAAAACTTTGGCTGACAATATAGCCCACAAATTCTCGATCGGGTTAAGATCGGAACTGATTGCGGGCCAATCGAGAATCGGGATGCCACTGGAATCACTGCATTATTCTCTGCTGGAATGTGAACACAACTCCAGCAATTTGCTCTCCTAAATGAATTAAGACTTCATCCAATAGTTTAATATAATAATCTGAGTCCATTCGTGTTGTTACGAAACAAATTGGAGTTGTTCCTCTAAATGCCATTCCAGCCCATACGATAAGCGATCCTTCACCAAAATTTCGATACAGACGCTTTTGTTTTTTGGAAGCTTTATCTCGCCAATATTTATGATTACTATCGGGATCTTCGTAATTGAATTTTTTTTTCATCGGTAAACACAAATGCTTGCCATTCATCGCCCCCAAAAACGATACTTTTCGGCAAACCGCAATCTTGCTAGCTTATGCTTTTTTGTAAGGGCCGGTTTGCCACATTTATTTTCATAAACAAGGTTTAAATTTGTCTTCATTATTTGTTGGACTTTTCGTACATCTACTTGTAAGTTTAATTGTCCCCTTATTTCATTTGCACTAAGGTTTTCTTTAGTTGGACCCCACCGAATCATGCTTTTTTCCTTGTGGGTTACTTTTGGTGTCCGTCCTGGAAGTTTTTTTTACCGTAATTCGGACCTAATTTTATAAAATTGTCTATAAGACAGCTGGACCTTTTTATCCGCTTAGCAATTTCTCGGTTAGACAACCCTTCATCATGGGTAAGCTTTAATTTTGCCTATTTCCTCATTGCTTAGTGCTTTACCACGTGGCATTCTGCAACACCTTATAAAAAAAAAAGGAATAAAAATAATAAATACTTACTTTTAGAATAAAAAACTTACGTATTCTTGTCCTAATGATCGCCAACAATCAACTAAAACTAAGTTTTCTAGTAAGCCTTTATAATTAATTCGCATTTTAAACTCCAAAACGAACGGTTTTATTGTTTTTATTCTCATTGCACTGAGCGAAAACACGTAATGTGCTTTTTAAATTTTATTTAGCACATTGTTACTAAGTTTTAAATATGTTTTTTATAGTTAAATATTAAGTTTGTTTTTAGTAAAAGTCACAAACTAGACAAACTACCTTTATAAAAAATTATATAAAAATTTATTCAATTAAAAAAAAAAAAATTACTGTGTCAGATGGAAGATTCGAACCTGGGTTCTCTGGCGTATAAGCCACACACTCTATCCACTACGCCACGGCCGTCACAAAAAAAAAGATCAAATAAAGCCATAAAAACAGAGTCGATTTTCATCATCAATCTATTTATCTCCATAAAAAGCTTCCAAGGAAATATTTATAGAGTTTACTGCAGCTTATCATAACAACTTAATAAGTAAAGCAGATAGAATCGTCTTACTTAAGATAGTGCAATTTATAAGCCATTTAAGAGACCAATTAAATAATCTACTTTCATTTCAAATGAAAAAAAAAAAAATAATCTATAATTACTCTATTATTGTAGAAAAAACAACACTGTCATTCATCTAGCCAGTTAGTCTTGCCATTGCAATTTTAACAACTTATGCTGAAACTCAAATCTATTAAAGCAAATTGAAATTGTAAAGTTGAATTTAAGTTCCTACATTTTGCTTCACCAACTACAATGCACTTCAAACAACAACAACAACAAAAAGCTCAAAACCACAAAATTTTGTATCATGCTCAATTGATGCTTACAAAATGACACAGCGATCGTATAACACAGGAGCGCCTTCTTTGGCATCATTCGAACAAAGATCATCAAAGCGTATAAATAAAAAAAACTACTTGACACCATCTCAGCAAATCTCTTGAAGCTGTCATAAAACATCTCCAACGTTGTGAATGGCGGCTTGTTTCACATGCTATTCTTGCTACATACATAATGACCCACATTTTGAGAATTACTTTACTTAATGGAGAAGAACAATGTGCCGTTTAATGTTAGGCACGGGATTCACCTTTACACAATATATAGTTATAAAAAGGCATGACAAATGAATGTGTAGATTTGCTGAATAATTTTTTGCTTTTTTTTTTGCACACAGCTTTGCGTGTGCTCATCATAGTTGAGGTTTTCCTTAATTGTTCACTTTTATCCGATGTGCACACGCCACACTGTAATTGCCGTTGTAACAGTAGTGCAGGTTTTTGAATTAAAAAAAAAGAAAAAAAAAATGGTTAGGCAAAGGGTAATTAAGGATAGAGATAGTATTTTACTAGAGCTCTATTTAAGAAATTTTTGCTAAACTTTGTATGGGCAGAATCTTTAGAATGAGGTTAATATTTTTTAAGTTTAAATTATTTAATTTTCTTATGCATTTCAACATCAACATTTAGTTGATGTTTAAAAAGGGTGGTCTCAAAGAAAACCCGACCTAACAAAGAAAACACAATAAATTTTTGGAAACAAATATTTTTATTTTTCAACATAGTCCCTTTTCAGCTCGACACACTTTTCCCAGCAATGTTCAATAGCTTCGATACCCTGTTTAAAGTGAAAACCGGAGAGCGACGCGTTCTTTGTGGTGGGGGTAACGTGCACAATGGGGTGATGTGTAACACGGCAAATTTTCGTAAAAAAATCTTAACATTTGCGTGAAAAACAACTGTAATATGTTTCTTTTGACAGCATCTATTTTCTCATTAGTGTTGGAAGTAGGCAGACATACATTTCATTAGAGTTCTTAAAAAGCGTGAACAATTTTTGTTAAAAAGTTTTTTTAAATTTACAAAAAACAGCGTTTCGGATAAAATTTTCTTCAGATTTTTAAAGTGAGTAGATGTTAAATGTGGTATTGTTTAATATCTTTGAATGTAACAAAAGATTTAACATTTTTTTACGTTGTAAAAAATTTCATCAATGAGAAAAAATTGGCTTACATTGGGGTGATGTGTAACACTCACAGTGGGGGTGATGTGTAACACACATTGCCATTAAAGAGGCAACAACGTTAAACTCTGAAATGCAATCTCATCAACGGCATTAAAAGAGATTGGCCCAGTTCACACTATTCAGTCCAGATGAAAATCCAATCGTGGTAGAAAGTCAGTTCAAACAACGCCACAGAAACGTTTATTGTTGCAGAAGGTGGCAAAAAAAAATATGGCAAAGGAAATCAAACAAACGACAAATAAAGCTGCAGGTGCTCGGCCGCAAGACCGTCGCTCTTCGTCGTCATCCGAAGAAGATCGATATTTTTGCATGATTTGTTGCGACTTTTTGCCAAAACATTTAAATTGCAAAAATTCACTTGAATGCAACAAATGCAAGCGTTTGTTTTATTTTTTCTGAACCATTTTATTTGTGAGAATTGTCACTCCAATATGGATAATTCTAACGAGTAATCATTTTGCATTTCAAATGGTTTTTATTTTTTGCAATTAATAAAGGCATTCATAATTCTATTGAAGTTAACGATCAGTTTTTTTAATTGCAGCCTATGTGTGTGTGTGTGTTGCATTGAGAATCAGATAGATTTACGAGAAATTGATATTAAGATCTTATCATAATACTTTTACTAAACATAAAAAGTCAAAATAAACATAAAAAATTAAAGTTCCTGGTCTTTAAACCAACACTTTGTTAGTGTTACACATCATCCCATCGATTTAAAAATGACCAAAAAAACCATATTTGAAATTTTTGCTCTTGAACACGAACACTCACTTCGTATTGGTTCTTCTGCAATTCATAGGCCTTTAAACTAATCAAAAATTCAATTTTTTAACACTTTTATTGGAGCAAATACAAACGTGTTACACATCACCCCACTTCAGTCTACATATTTAAAAAAGGAGACCTTCAAGAATAATTTTAAACTTAAACGATTTTGCTTGGAAAAATTAGCATATTCTTGTTTATCATTTTTTACTGTTATTTATAGATTTTTTTATCAAAATCTCGCATATAAAATTCCTCGCATATAAATTTCATAATGTTGTGGTTATGCTAGCCAAACATGATTGCCGAACATTTTTTGTTGTTATTGTTTCTCGTGTAAAGTGAGAATTCTCTCGCTCTCAGACAGAACATTTTTGATTGCTGATTGAAACAGCAAACATGCCGAACTTTCCGGTGTTGCCTGCAGTCATTTTCCATACAAGCATCGAAAAAGTAGCAAAAAGTAATAAAAATTTAAATTAGTTATAAAGCAACTTATTATACTTTATACTTATTATACTTATTATACTTATTATAGTATATAACAAGCAACCTTAAAAACAAAGAACAGACATTGAGAAAAAGTCGAACAACAAGTGTTGAGCAAAACTTTTCAGTACTTATTGTCGCTTCAAATAAACGTTAACAATTTTGTACCTTCACAAGTTTACTAAAAAAAAAAAATAGTCTTAAATCAAATTGCAGATTAATTTCCATCAATTCGTATTGTTGTGTAGTATATAATTTAATATATTGTATGTAGGAATGGCATTTACTAGAAGTCGCAGTTTGACCGAAGTGTAAAAAAAGTGTATTAAAAGGTGTGTACATAGAAATTAGGATTGTTTAATTTGTGTTTTGGAATATTGTAACATTGATGCAACTGTGCAGCAAACAAAAGCATAACCACCAAACAAACATTTCAGTGAAGAGAATAAATAAACGAAAATGAACACAAAATGTTCGGCAATCATGTTTGGCTAGCATAACCACGGCATAAGCGATTCAACCTAGTAAAGTTCATTAGGGGAGAAGTTCCAGCTTTAAATTTTAATTATTATGCATATATTAAGGCTAAAACATAATAAAAAAATGTACTCTTCAATTAATTTTATGGTAATTTTTTCAAAAATTATCTCACACATCATGGAACTTCCATGAAAATAATTTGTCTACACCTTACATTGAATGTCATAACGTCTAATTTACACGATGACTGATGTTCAGTGATGTGTAAGCAACTTGGTTTGATTTAAACTAATGCTTTAATGTTTCATAGACGAATGAAAGACAAGCTTGTAATAAACACGAAAAGGGATGGATGAAAGGCGTTAAAATATGCAACTTTATTAACATAAACAAATTAGAAAAAGAAAAATAATATTTACACTACACATTCATGCGTCAAGGTGAAGTTTGCACTTGAAAAGTTAATCATGCATAGCTAAATAATATATTTAAAGGTTGAAGAGGTATTGTAACTATAGAAACAAAACAAATTTCTTGATATTTTAAGAATAGTCTAAGAAGTCTTTACAAAGACGTGTATTTTAGATTATTAAACATATATTTTCCAAATAATCTTATTGAAAAACTAGACAACAAATGTAATTTAATCACGGCTATTTTTAGTCAGCTCATGTATTGAGTGCTTTTTTAATGCCATTTTATATGGCATGTTTTATTGATTGTCTTACTCTGTCTTTTGTTTTCTGTTAGGTATAAATGAATTAATGCAATACAGGAAGTGAAAACTGACCTGTTGCAATTAATGACAGAGTAAGAACTTATATTTTTATATTGAAAAACATAACTGCAATAATAATAACAACAACAAGAGTAAACAAAATCAGTTCTGTTTAGAAGAGAGTAAATGCACACTGAGCACGCGGCAATAAAAGAACGATTGATATTTTTGTTAGGCAATGATCGACTATGAGATAGTGAAAAAGAAAATCAAACAGATCAATTTTTTTTAAAGCCATGTCAAAGTACTGTTTAGTTTTTAATTTTAATTTGTAGCTAGTGATTAAAGATGTTCTGAAACTTAGGCCAAACGAAATAAAAGAGCAACTGCATACTAAACTCAAGGGACATCAAATAAATGGGTGTTTCGCAATATAAGATAAGACAATTCAAGCAGAAATCTTTTCAAAATAATCTCCGCTGGCAATAGAAGTTTTTAATTGAAGTTAGTAAATGATAAACAAACACTGCACTGGGATTCAATGAGGCCTTTATCTGGTTCAATGAAACATCATGTCTGACTCTTAAAATAATTTTAAATTATTTTGTAGGCACTCACTCACATCAACTTTTTATTTTAATCTCTTGAGATACACATATTATGTGCGGGCTATATTTAACTTGTGTTTGCGCTAAATAACTGCCCAACATAAGACCTAAAAATAATCATAAAAAATATTTTGTCACAAAGTTGTTGATTGAGAAGGTGCTGGGCGCGTGCCTTGTTTTTGGTTTTCGGCTATTTTTTTATTTCAACAAATTGTATAAATCGAATATTTGACAAACGACACACCTTTAATTTATAGACAAAACGACGATGATGATGATGTTGTATGTAGTCAGTCAAAGAGTTCAAGCTATGTAGTATACGAGTATGTACATATGTATATATGTAGTGATAAGAAAACATTATCATAAAGTTCATTAGTAGCCTGTTGATTGATGTTTTTTTTTGTCGTTTTTGTTTATTTCTTGGGTATTACATTTTATTTGTGTATTACATGAAATAAGTTATGGGCAGGGTCTTATCAAATAAGTGGAACATTATTTAGAAGCTAAATGGAAATGGATTTTAGTTCTAATGAAAACGCAATTGAATTGCATTATGTTTTTGAAGTGAAACTATTATAGCTATTATATAGTATACAACAATGCGACGGGAGATGGGGGGTAAAAACAATATAATTGTTTTCATATATTCTTATGAAAACAACATAGCAATTCGCCGCACTATAGTTGTATAAAAACGAAAAAATTTCTATTTGAATTTTTTTATATTTTTGCTTCCACTGAGGATTGAACACAGTACGTTTGTATCCATAGTCGGCTGTTCTTGCTAATGTGCCACGTAGACATATTTATTTGAGTAGCTCATACTTATGCTAAATCAACAATCAGTAGTTCTCTCTTTCTTTTATGATTGAATTGAGTCTTTCGTTCAATACTCTGAATGTACAGTACGGTCTAAAAATTTGAAGTTGAACGTAGCTTTTTTTTCAGAACATTAGCATACTTTTAGGTATTTTTCAAAATGGGTTTGGATAAATTCAGATTGATTGCATTGATTGATTTGTATGGAAACAGCACATGCTGCAATATTAACGAATGCAACTTTTAATCTAAAATTTGTTTTATTCTTAGATCTGTGAATTTCCATATAAATATCGTATCTTTTATATAATTCAAATGTAGTTTTTAACTCACATTTATATCGAAATAAAAAATATTCGCATGCTGCGGTATTCCATTACCAACTGAGTTGTCAGATTACCTACGATATGTTGGTCGAAATTAAAACGTAAGAAGGTTAGTGTGCCCAAAAATTAACACTTGTCAATGCATATGTAACCCACCCGGCGAAAGTTCGTTTGCAATGATCTTTAATCAAAGAATTAAATCGTATTTTTTTTTTAATGGCGATCAAAAATCGAAAGTTATTTCAAACCAGTGTTATCGAGTCAGTAATAATAAAAGTAAGTCTGAAAGTGCCAAAAAAGTTATCCGAAAGTATCTAACTTACAGTAAAAAAGTAAAAAAAATATAATTATCTTCGCATTTGTGTTGAAGAATTAATCGCTTTGGAATTGTTAACGAATAGTTTTTCGAAACATAAGCGAACCTTCGTTTACGAAGTAACCGTTACGTTCTCCAAACGTATCTTTTTCGAATATTTGTAAATTTTTAAATTTTCGATATTGAAGTCGGATTTTGTGCCGTGTGGGAAATAGCAAAATTTTTGTGATAATGTTAGAGTTTCTTCTATGATATATACGTATACATACATGTCTGCATCATTTAGCATTAAATATCAACATTTTTAAATGTGTAGACAGGGTAAAATAAACCCAAACAAGTATGCGCGGCAGCATAAGGTCAGAGCTTCTGACCACAAAGCGAAGGTTTAGTGGTCCTAACCAGAGTGCGTAGAGCAATCGAAATTCGCTCTCGCTCTTTCGAGATATCTTACTATTAAAATATTCATTTATAAAAACAGAAGCAATGAATAATCTTGCTTCAGAGCAATTCGTTGAACGCTACGCTCGCGCATAAACTCCTCAAACACTTGCATTGGTTATTCGTCCGTGTACAAAGAGCGCTCATCGTTGTGAGAACATCGTCACTGTTTTCATCTCTCGAGTTCTGCAAATAATGTGCTCTTTATATGAGCTGAAAATCATTTGAATTCATCAATGACAAGTATTTTGATACTTATTATTTTGATATTTGCTTATTAAGAAGCAATATAGGTAAAAATTAACCATTTTTTGTGGGTTTCTAAGGGGGGAGGCATTTTTGAAACACACAAATAGATGGGTCTAATATCCCCCCATTTTCCACATATTTAGGGGGACGTCGAAACATGTGTTTAACAGTCCTCTGTAAGTCAACACATAGGGGGGACAGATAGACCACCATTTTTGTGTTTCAAAAATGTTTCCACCTATAGTAACTCCCAAAAAATGGTTATATTTTACCTATTTTGATTCCCCTTCGAGATATGAAACAACATAAAATCGAAAAATATCGAAAAATCCTCGAAAAATCTTCGAAAAAATGGAAAAAGTGCCATATCTCGAAGGGGAAGCAAAATAGGTAAAAACTAACCATTTTTTGGGGTTTTCTAAAGGGGGAAGCATTTCTAAGACGCACAAATAGGGGGTCAATCAGCCCCCATTTAGCACATTTTTAGGGGGGAGAAAATCGAAACACGTGTTTAACTATCAAAAAATCCTCGAAAAAATGGAAAAAATGGAAAAAGTACCATATCTCGAAGGGGAAGCAAAATAGGTAAAAACTAACCATTTTTTGAGGTTTTCTAAGGGGGGAAGCATTTCTAAGACGCACAAATAGGGGGTATATCAGCCCCCATTTAGCACATTTTTAGGGGGGAGAAAATCGAAACACGTGTTTAACTGTCCACTATAAGTCAAATTGTAAGTCAAACACATGTTTTGGTCCCCCCTTAAAAATATTACAAATGGGGGACTTAAAAACCCCTCTATTTGTGTTCGAATTCGGATTCAGCGACCCATTTTTACCTAGTGTGTTGGCCCCAGCACCAAATTCGTAAAAAAACAGAAAACAAATAAACTTTAATAGAAACGAATAATAAAAAAATTATGACATCAAAATCAAACTCACTCAGTTTTCACTGTATATAACTATCATTGAAAATAGTGGATCATTTTCAAATAATCTGAGTGAGGAAAAAAAAAGCTCATATATCGGCTTATGCTCTGCAAAAGCGCATGCTGTGAACAGCAACGAAAGAGAAATCCAAATAAACGATTTGCTCGCCTATTCGGAGATTAACGCATGTGCGCTCGTTTGTTTTTCATTTCCAATGATAGAAACAAAACGAAATGCACTGAGTTGAGTTGTATTGAGGTGAGTGAGAGATATTTTTCTCCTCAGTGATAAGTATTTACGAACTCTGGTCCTAACTGCAGTTGAAATTATGTGCTTTATTTGAATTAAAAATATTGGCAATCATACAGGCAGTTTTTGTTTTTTTTTTTTTTAAGAAAAATTAAAAATAAATTATATAAATAAAGCCCAAATTATATAATCGATTGATGATTATTTTGGATAAACAATAAATAGGTACTTTTTTTCATCAATCCAATGGAATAAATTGGAGGATGTATATTATGCTTGCTTTCAGGTTTGTTCGTATTTTGCTCACTTTGATGCAATGGAGGCAATGGTGAGATGGTAGCACGTTCAACTTGCAGTTGAATTGTACGCGGTTCGATGCGAGTACGGTAAGGGAAAAGTGCATTATTCCCGAGACAGGTTTTTCGACAAATTTTTTTCTTTTTTATATTTATAAATAAAAATATAATTATAAAAAAATAAAACAGCAAGATCTGTCGTCTGTGCTATGAGGATCGAGTCTGGCAAGGGTAAAAGTTTCACTTCTACCATGCGTGGCGGCCATACATATATTTTTTAAGCATTGAGTCAATTGGACCAATTGAGTCACTAGCAGGGAATAACAGCCTTAGAAGAATATAAACGAACTAAATTTTCAAAATTCTCGTACGTCTTGCATAACGAAAATGGTTTTTAACAGATTTCCAATACATACCGAAAAAGTTTGTCTTTAATTTGGAACAATAAGCAAACTATAAATTAAATTATTAGCTAAGAACTATATTGATATAATGTTGTGAAATGAACCGTGAATAAGAAAATTTATAACTTTAAAAAACGCATAACTTATAACTTTAATTTAACGCATTTTAGAACGTTAAAAGCATCATTAAAAAAAATAATCTTCAAAATATAGCAACGGAAAAATGTTATTCTCTAGTGGGTTGAGGAAAAAATTTCGTCTTTTAAAAAATACAACAAAACCGCCATCAACTGTCACTTGTGCTCTTAAGAGCTCTATAAACTCTTTTTATTAACTCTATTGTTTGGAAAAATATCACTTTACAGCTATTTATATGTCATAACTACAGTACATAAAGATAAAGTATCACATGATTTTACACCAAAATCAACAACAAAAAAGAAAAAAAAAATATTTACATTTCTACATTGTTAGAAAGAAATTTTTTCTGAGATTGCGTCGTACTGCTGATGCTGATTTAACAAGTTGTTTTCACTCCACACCGCGTCGTTTATCAGCTAAACAAAAGCATGAAATTTTCAACGCTACAATTCAATCAAGCAAGTAAACAAAAAACAGAGACACATCCAATACTAAGCAGATCAACAAATAGCAAACATATTTTTATGTAAATATATTCATTTAAAATATGTATGTTTATATGCACGTTAAGCAGCTTCGATTGCATATATTTATTATTATCTTAACGGAAATAAGTAGAAAAAAAAAAATCATTCACAGCTTATTGATTTTTTTTTTTTTAGGCCATTTGTAGCTATCAACGCTCTAAGGCACTTGAGCAAATGATACACTTTAGGAGAATAGATAAAAAAAACATAAAACAAATTAACAAGATATATCTGTGTTCCAGTTTAAAATAAACAGTTGGCGCTATTAACAAAAACTTTGCACTGCTCATGCTCTAGTGTTTATTTTAAGGCCAAATACTTGAGTAAATTGTTGTAGACATTACTATTTTCAGCTTGTGGAGCACCGGATATACAAAAGTAGGGGAATAAGTAATTCTTTTTTAATGCATTATTTTCGGGAAAATCTTATCTGTTTTTATAATCTAAAAAGTTATTTTTGTACTAAAACAGAAGCAGTTGAAAATGTAGAGAAAAACAACAACTTGCAGTGGCTCAAAAAAGAAGTTAGACATACGAAGACATAGACACACGAATTGCCTGCAGCAAAGTGTGCACTTTCATACTGTATCACATTTTATAGTATATACTATCGGAGCAAGTAAAAAGGGCTTTATTCTACATTTACAAAGTTTTTGTGCTGTGACCAGCCTACAGCATCACTGGATCATCTCAAAACAAAAAATCAATACGCTTTCTTTAGTTTCTTACTTTATCTCTCCAGTCTCGTCGAGCTTTTTTTTATTTTTAAATCATTATTTTTATTTATTTTTAAATCATGGCATCATTTTGAAGCCAAAATGACGATTTTTGGCGAAATAATCGACCTATTTGTTATTGTGAAAAATGTTAGTAATTAAAGAATTTAAAAAACTCGAGAGAGCTATTTACATGTAGAATATGTGTAGAAAACTTCAAAACAATCGGTTCAGTAGTTTTTTTCTGTAGGCTGGTCACCGACTTTAAAAATTACATGTTTGGGAAATTGGATTTAAAGTTTGTAGACTGAAAAAATTAAAATATCTAGAAAAAAATTGGATTTTCTTATAAAATACGTACATGTCATCCTCGATGCCGGGTCCATACAGTACATCACTATCAGCCACGTTATCTAAGGCATCTTTTTGCTCCTGTCCACGTAAAACTCTGCCTTCTTTGGTCTCGCGAGCAGCTTGCTCGTCCGCTCTGCTGATCCACAAAGACTCTGCCGCGCACGCCCATTCATGCGCACTTGGTCCTGAAGTGATGCCCAAAACTTGCATGAAGGTCAGAAAAGCAGTAGAGTCTTTTCAACAGTTGCGGTACCACTCACTGATTTGGAACTAATTTCCATATGAGTTGGTTGTAGCTTTCGTTGTTGTTCTACATCGAAGGATACAACATACGTTACACATTTTATTTACCTGAAGATATTGAGACGAAAAGAGGGTGAAAAGTAATACAGTAGAGATTGAAACAGTTGCCGCTCGCCGCTCAGCGCAGGTAGCTAAAAGGCGTGCAAAACTAAGTTAGAGGTACGGTCATTCAACTTACTGTAACTTCATTAGTTTTGCTCCGAATGACCTAAAAATTTAATACAATATATTCTTCAGATGTACTTTCAGAAACAAAAATGAAGAAGTATGGGAAAAAAAGTTGTCAAACCTTACCTCCCCGTTAAAAAAGGCGCTATTTAAAACGAGAACAAAGCGCTAATGTGATTTTATAAAGTGCTTTTAAAGTGGTTTCAAAGCGCTTTGTTTCCTAATGGTTATCTTTCAACATGTGTACAGTACTTTCAAATCAAACACATGCTGAAGCAAGTACTGCACAACATCCGGTTGGATTTTTACAGAGTGTGTACACAACTTTGGATTAGTTGCATAGCTATTCTGCTGCAGACTACTTTATTGTCTTTTCAAAACATAGCAAGTACAGATTTTGCTCTACCGTTCGAAATAGAGATGAAGATCATGTTAAAAAATCATGTCTAAAACAGGCAACTTTATTTTTAGTTTATTTTATTCATTTTCTTTTAAAAGTATTGAATTTTAACAAATGTTTGTATGAACTATTTTCACATGCTTTTATTTAATCTAACTTATACCTAGTACTGCCCTAAGTTGTGTTACAAGACTCGGCAGGGTACCGACTCTGAAATACCCCCCCTGCGGCCATATGGTAGTATATTCGAAGTCTTTAGCCACGACATGCATGATGACATTTAACTTTATATATTTACAAAAGTTTTTTTTGTAACGTCACTTTGTATGGGAGTTAGGCGTGGCTTTCATCCGGTTTTGCCAAATATCATAGATATGGTTTATATTAAATATCCAAGCTTAGGTGCAAAATTTTAAGACATTTCTTTAAATTTTGTGGATTTGTAATTTTGAAATTCTTACCACAGGACTGCTGCCACCTAATATGTTTTTTATGAGTTTTAAACATTTTCTAAGAGGGTATCGCTGATTTCGAATCTGACATGAGAACTTTCAAATTCAAGATAGCGGCTAAGGTTGCCACTTAAATTTTTACCACAGCATTGCCACCTAATAAAATGTATTTTTACGATTTCGAAACTGATGGCAGAATTTTAAAATTCAGTGTGGCGTATAGGTTGCCACCTAAATTTTTTTATCTATACGAATTCGGTGCTGGGAACGAATACTAGGTAAAAATGGGCCGCTGAATTCGAATACATTGTCAGGATTACCATCCAAAAAAAAATGTATTTTTAAGAGTTCTAAGCATCATCTAACAGTTTAAGGGGGTCGCTGATTTCGAATATGATGTCAGAATTTTAAAATTTAAGATGGCGGATAGGGTTGCCACCTAGCTTTTTTGAGTTTT
This sequence comes from Coremacera marginata, assembly GCA_914767935.1. NCBI lineage: Eukaryota > Metazoa > Arthropoda > Insecta > Diptera > Sciomyzidae > Coremacera > Coremacera marginata. The sequence continues at coordinate 11,866,582 of OU612043.1, read as the reverse complement.
TTCGAAATATTGTAATCACAGCTTTAAATTTCAATATGGCGGCTAGTGCTACCACGTACCTTTTTTTATTTTTATGAATTCTTATAATTTTAAAATTCTGACAACGGATTACAGTTCGGATTCGGCAACCCATTTATACCTAGCTTTCGCCCCAGCACTGAATTCGTAGAAACACAAAAAATTCCGGTTGCAGCCCTATCTGCTATCTTTAATTTTTTTATTTCATACATCGTTCCCTACTGATTTACAGTCAAACAGGTGTTGATGCTCTTGGTAGAAGCGAAGATAAAATCTCTATGATTCTCGAAGGAGATTTTAACGTAAACTTTACATCAAATGATTCTTTACCGCTAAGGCTGGTTTCACTGACCACCTTCAGCAGGTTTTTTTCAAAAATTAAAACAATGTTAATCAAGTTGAAGAACGTGCAGCAAGTCTCTCTCACTGAGCGAAGAGAGCAAAAACTTCATTTTATTAAAAAAAACGTGCAAAACTTGCTGAAGGTGGTGGAAGTGAATCCATCCTAACTAATTTTGTTTACGAAAAATTTTGTTTGCACATAAAAATTCAATAAAAACAGTTTAATTTATTTAAATTTAAAAGAAAAACCCGAACATTAAAGTAACACGAATTTTTTTTTTTTAATTTATTTGATTTTAATTTTGAAAATTTAGTAATGTGATTCTGAAAATATATACGTTTAATATCCAAACAAAAAATTTTCGATTTTTATTTTGTTTTTTTTTTTTTTTTAATACAAAAGAGCAACATAAACAAAGAAAAATAAAAAAAAGTGTATATTAATGTAAATCACTTTATTTTCAAAAAATATTATATTAAAATGCAACATTTTTTAAACCACAGATACGATAATGATGCGGAAAATATTATTTTTGTCAATGTATCACAATATTGTTCAACCATGAAAAGGAAATAATATTTTATAGATCAAAGCTTTAAAGCTCAACACAAATGTGTAAATATTTCAAGAACATTAGTGCTGCCATATGTCGTAGGAAAGCAACAGATGACTCACTAAGTAAGACGAAGAAATTTTTTTGTATGCTACGCTGTATTAATTGTAGCAATTATAAAATTAATCAATTGAATTTTGATTATTGCAAAAAATCTATTAAAAAGTATAGTTATAGAAACACAAAAATTCTGTTTGTGTTCCAAATACAGAGTTGCACATTCTGGAAAAAGAGCTCAATGAAATAATTTCCTTATTATTTTTATTATGTTATTTATTTATTTATTTATACTCACATGTTTATAAATTTAATCGCATGCTATTGAATTCATGACACTTTTTTCGTTATTTTTTGTTAGTTATAACTAATGAGCAAAAGATCAGTAGTTGTAAAGATGGTTTTGATGAAGCAATATTTATTTTTTATTTCTAGTCAAATAATTAATTTTATTCGTTAACTTAAATATCTGTAAGAAATTTTAAAGATTAAAATGCAGTAGAAATAGTATACAAAAAACAAAAAAAAAAAATTAGTAAACGCCATGATCAGCATGGAAATAAAAGAAGATCACATTTTATATTCAATCAAGCATTGAATTCTTCAAGGTACTTCATTCATCCATTTATTAGACAAAAAAAGTGTTGCTACACAACTCACCTCAAATTGTGTCACAAAGAAATTTTATTCATAAGAACTCAAGTGCCAATGTCTGCGGCTTAGTCATGCATATTAAAATATGTTTATTTCTGTGTTTTTGTAAACAAGCTAGAAGATTTCTTTCATAGAAAATTGAAAGGTCTGATGACAGTGTAACACAGCCTAAGGGCAAATGTAAGATTTGGGCCACATTTGTGAGTGGTGTGTATAGCATGGCAATGAAATATAAATTGAAAGAAAGAAGAGCATGTGTATTCATAGTTATTCTAAAAAGTGAAGGATGCATAAATATTGAGTGCAAGCGTTAAGAGGTTAAATTTTCAATTTAAGTTGAATTGCATAAAACTGGTGAAAACATGACTGTAACTGCTTAGCTGTTGGTGAAAACAGCATTTGCAGGTTTGAAACTTTAATTAATTTATTATAATTTATTAATTATTAATTTAAATAATTTATTTTTAAGCTGTTAAACTCAATATTAAAAAAAAAAAAGAAAATGGCCTTTTCAGCCCTTAAAAGGACTTGACCGAGTTTCTTATGACCATAACAAACTATCGAGAACTGCAACTACAAGTTTTATGCCGACTTCGAACGGCTGATATTCTCAAGAAGCTTTTCATGGCAATTTTTACTCTCTGAGGATTGCCATTGTCTGCAGAGAGATGACGGCCGAACAGAAAAATTAATTCAATTGAAAAACTTTCTGTGTCAGGTGGGCCACGCACAGGTGGGCCGCCACTCAATATTATCAAAATGAAATAAGAGTTTACAATAAGTGAGGAATTCTTTTTAAGATTTCATTTAACACTAACACAGTGTAACGTTAAAAAAAGCACAACAAAACTTTATAAAAATTCTTAAAGAAAAATATGCTAAGAGTCCATCGCACCTGGTCTGATCTATCAATATCGTCACAATTTTTTCTTATTCATTTTTAAAGTTGAAGTGTTAAACTTTTGTTGTGCCGACATTCATTGAAATTTTGTGGCCATTGCTTTGTTGGAAATGAAAAAAAAACCAACAATTTGACATTTGTCGAGAGGGCAATAGGAATAGATGTTTTGAGGTTTGGTTAACTTTGGTTAACCATTAAATGGTTTCTGTTATTGGCCTTTAACCTTACTTACTTACTTAGGTGGCCGTAAAAACCCGTGTTCGGGTTTCGGCCGACCTCATCAGCTCTCGCCAGGCGCCTCTGATTTGCGTGCGTCTTCTCCAATCGGATACACCAAGTGCGGTTAGGGCTTAATGCGACCTGGTCCATCCATCGAAGGCATAGTCTCCCTCGACGTCGTTGACCAGTGACCCTCGCCTCGAGCACCTTTTTCGCTGGAGCTTCGTCGTCCATACGATGGACATGACCCAGTCAGCGTAGTCGCTCACAGTTATACACCGAACTACGACAATGTCTTCGTAGAGCTCATACAGCTCATGGTTTATTCGGATCGGATGCGATAGTCATCGCCGACTCGAACAGGACCGAAGATTTTGCGAAGAACTTATCTCTCGAACAGCCCCAGAGCGGCTGCGTCAGTTTGCGAAACTACCCATGCCTCAGCGCCACAAAGCAGTACAGGTAGAACGAGCGCCTTATAGAGTGTTAGTTTTGTCGATCGAGAGAGGGCTCTGGAACTTAGTTGCTTACTGAGCCCGTAGTAGCACCTATTAGCAATTATTGTTCTTCACTTTATCTCCAGGCTGACTTCGTTGTTGTTATTAATGGCGGTGTCAAGGTATACAAACTCTTTGACTACTTCAAAGTTATAGCTGCCGGATGAAACGTGGCAGTCTAGACACCGTGCTCCCTTGCTTGTAGACAGCATATACTTTGTTTTACCCTCATTTATCGTCAAACCCACTTTGGCTGATTCCTTTTTGATAGCGGTGAAAGCAGCGGTAACATCTCTCTTTAGGAGCTGGGCACCTTTGTAGAAAATGGTGCCATTACGATGCACACCGGCCTTTCGTACGATCCCCTCCATGATGATGTTGAAGAGATCGCAAGACAGTGGATTGCCATGTCTGAAACCTCTTTCGGTATTGAAGGTTTCGGAGAGGTCATTTCTTACCTTGACGGAGCTGCATGTGTTGCTCAACGTCATTCTGCAAAGTGTAATCAACTTTGCAGGTGTACCGAACTCAGACATTGTTGCGTATAGGCAATCCCTTCTCGGGTTATCGAACGCAGCTTTAAAATCGACAAAGAGATGGTGTGTGTCAATTTGATTTTCGTGGGTTTCCTCCAGGATTTGTCGTAGTGTGAAAATCTGGTCTACACACAGAGAATTATATCCACTGTCGCAACCGAATTGGTGCCCTACCGACTTAGTCGATTGTTGATAACTTTTAAAAAGTAATCAACGCAACTACGTAGTTTCCCATAGCCTTGACTGTGGCAATCCGTTGTAAGCACTGCGCTCACGGTTTTCTGAACGAACCCCTTCATCCTTTCAACTTCCATTCAGTTAAATTAACGATCTTGTTAATTGTTTTAACCTTAACTCAATTGTGTGAACGGAGAAGTAAGTCATTTTAACCTACATTCGATTGTATGAATGGACATGTTATCCGTTTTGATTCCCACTCGGTTGTATGAAACGACCTGCCAATTATTTTGACTAAAATTTGGTTATTTTGACTAACCCATTGATCGTTTCGACCTACACATGATTATTGACTGTAGATCATTTTGTAGGTTATGCAATCTACACACAGTATTTCACAGTAATCATTTTTCTAAAAATAAAATCACACTAAAATAAAACACTAATGCAATAATAAAAGCGTTTATGAAGTCAACCATATACACAAGAAAATTAATTATTACCCAGGGCGCAGACGTGACTATCCTCATTTTTGAATTTTGAGATAGTGTCTCAGACATATAAAAAAATTAATAGTCCCAAACAGCGAATGTATTGCCATTAAAACATAAGGAAATATTTTAAGTGTGAAAATAGTTAATGGTTTCCACATTAAGAACTAAAAAGGTTTCAACTTTTTTTATTCGATAAGCAAAAAAATTAGTATCAAAGAATGATGTCTCCAGTAATTGATAAAAAATTAAATACGGGGCGCCAGAAGTTACTATATGTTGTACTAAACCAAACATCGGTTCGTCATTGTCATATAAAGCAACCATAAACCATAAAATCCATTCATTACTTTTGAAGATATAACTGCTTTTCAACTCACAACGCGCAAATTTTTTATAAAAATTTTTCATGTTTCAGTTATTTCGTAAAAGAGTGAACCATTAAGTGTACATTATACGTATAATGCATAGTATGTAAAATAAAAATCGCGCGGTTTTTTATAAAAATTTTTCGTGTTTTGGTTATTTCGTAAAAGGGTGAACCGTCAAGTGTGCCTAATATGTAATATGTCTTATCTTCAAAAGTAATGCACAGAATTTTATGGTTAATAACACTTTTTATGGTTGACAAAACAAACACTTTCAAATCGCGGTGCCCAGGAAGTTGTAATCGTGCCGAGTTCCTGAATGCATTTATGCAAAGCATCAGTGACCTTTTTCTTTGAATTCGTGCTTAGCAGATTAGAAACTGCGAAACTAAAACGTGCTTGAAAATAATAACCTAGTTGCGCAGTTTTGGTGAATCAACTAAGCACCAATTAATAGAAAGTCAATAAATCTTTGCATAAATGCATTAAGGAACTCAGCCTTTTTTTATGCATATGTAGATAGAAAGCAATTTTATTTAACTTACCTAATGATTGTTCCTCTTACATGTTATTCAAAAAAACGACACTACAAAAACTCCATCCGGACACGTTAACAACTTTGAGAAATGAAATGCAAGCGTCTTGCGATTAAGGTCGGCTTACACAACTTCGTGTTTTTGAACGTATGTCTGTTTCACTCGCTAAGTCGGATGGTTTGACAAACTTGCCGTTGCAAGGTTGGCTGTTGAGATTGACGCAACTAAAGGGTGCGATTGATTTAATAAAATTCAAAACTCGATTGAAGCGTAAAAATAATGCTACTGACATAACTTACAATGTGGTTGTTACAATGACTAGTATTGTTCGCTTGTCTGCAATAGCTTCAGTTAGTTATTTCCGACACATTACGTTCCTTGTAGTGGCAAGGAGAGTTGAAATAAATACATTTACGCGGTTCAAGCAACTAACATGCCATATTTTCATTTCAACTGAAGAAACATTTAGAAATGAGCGGGTTGCGAAGGAACGATCATTCGCGCCAACTAACAATCAATTGTGCTTATTTCATTCGAGTTACATTAACCAAATATCAGTTGTAGCAATTTCTTCCGATTACCGCAAATAATATTCATTTCCCGCAACCTTATGCCTATAAATTAATTTTCTGAGTGTATAGTGGACTTTTCAAGGTCGAAAGCCACACTGAAAAGGTCCAATCAGTGTTTTCGTAATCGGCTTTAATCTTTCACACAGTACGCTTGAGAGAACCTTATATTCGATGGAAATAAGACTGATACCTCGATAGTTGGCGCAGATTGTTGGGTCTCCTTTCCTATGTATAGGGCAAAGTACGCTAAAGTAAGCGTTGGGCATGCTTTCCACTAGCCATATTTTGCTGATGAGCTGATGCCTTTAACCACTTTTCTTAAATATGTATATGCGTGCCACAACAAAACTTTTCCAGCGAGTTTTTGCACATTTTAAAAGTCTTTCGTGAACACGTTGCAACAAACAATAAACATTAAAACTATTGTGATAGTTAGAGATGGTCGATATATCGATACCGGTTACTTGGTCGCATTGGCTTTGAATTAAAAAACACCAGAGAACGCTGTAGTACAATATTTGACTAAACTGCTAAAAACACCTAAACAATACATCTGATAAGCACGAAAATTTGTACATAGGAGTTTTTTGATACGGAAACTGTTTTGGTTTTTTTGTTAAAATCCACCTTGAACGCCAGAGGGTGCTGTAGTAAGTACGAATCTTTTACAAAACTGTCAAAAACTGCTAAACTGTTCATTTGATTTGTATTAAAGTTAGTGTATAACAGTTTTAAAGTGCGGCGAGTGCTTTGGCATTATAAACTTTGATACATCTTGAACACGGGCGTTCAACACTCTTGGGCGTTGTAGTAGAAATCTTGCACAAAATTGCTTAAAGCGCGTAAACTAACCATCCGATTAGCATAAAAATTTGTTCATTAGAGATTTTGAGTACGGTGAGTATTTTGACGCTATTTATATTGATCCGCTTTAAATATCAGAGGCCATTGTAGTAGAAATATTTCACTAAACTTACAAAAATTTTGTGCATAGGAGTATTTGTACACTTTTTTGTACACAAAAAAGCCAGACCGCTTTTATACTCTGAAACGCATAGCTATTATAGATGGAATGCGTCGTCAAAAATTTTCAGCGGTGAAAGCAATGGCATGCAATTCCTGGATTCGTCGATGTTTCTTCTACTAAAGAACTGGACGAATTTATACTGTACATCCGAAAAACGACGAGTGCTTTTATCTTCGTTTGCTTTTGATCAATGTTCGTGGTTCAACTTGGTTTGAGTCGCTTCGGATGGTGTATGATGTACTATGTGAGACATATCGAGATGCCTGTCAACGGTTACAACTGCTTGAAAACGACACTCATAAGGATTTATCACTCGCTGATGCCATTGTTACTGAGCCTGCATGGTTCACGATATTTTGCATCGGATTTGCTAGCTACTTCGAATTACGAACTGCAAATTAACGATGAGATGCGCAACAAGGTGTTATTTTGATCGAGGACATGCCTCTGTTAATGTACGGCATTTCGTTGTGTCAACTGGGCATGCCAGTCCCAATCGTGCAATACACGATCTACTAAATCGAGAGTTGGATCGCGAACGAGAATACGATCGAGATGATTTGAGTCAGGCAATTCGATCAAATGTTGCGTTGTTGACACTCCAGCAAAAGGACGTTTAGAACACTTTGATGAAAGCGATTGACGACCGAAATGGAGGTATTTTCATCAATATCAATAATCAACAGCTGCCAATGAAATCAATACTTGGCTTAAGCTTTCGTATCTGTGGAGCTATGTGAAGAAACCGAGGCTAATGACGAATATGCGAGTTGTGTTGCAGAACGATCCGTCTGCCGAGATTTTCTCGAATCAATTGTTGTCGATTGGCAATGGAGAAGTACCAGTAGAAGTACCGCAGAATTTCTGCCAATTTACAACAACGAAAGGGGAACTCATTCCGAATGTGTCATTCCAATTATGTCAACCACGATTGGTTAAGTGCGAGTGCGATTTTAGCAGCGAAAAATAGTGATGTCGATGATTTGAATTTTTTAATACAAAATTCAATTGCTGGAAAATTACATTTGTTCTCTTAAAAGCTCCTAAAGTGTTTTCATCAGAGCTGCTCAAACTCCAGGTGTATATAACAGGACGAGCATGATTAGTGACTTATAGAGCATGAATTTTGTTTGTCGAGAGAGGGCTCTACTTCTTGATTGCCTACTAAGCCCAAAATAACACCTGTTGGCAAGAATTATCCTTCATTTTATCTCACTACTGATATCGTTGGTGGAGTTAATGCTGGATCCCAGATAGACGAAGTTTTTCACAACATTGAAGGAGGTGTTGTCAACAGTGACGTGAACGCCAAGACGCTGGGACTGTTTGTTTGTTGACACCAGCTATTTCGTCTTATTTGCGTTCACTGCAAGACCCATGCGACTCGACTCTTTTTCTATTTTGGAGAATGATGCATTGGCTTCGCGTGTGTTATGGCCAATGATATCAATATCATCGGCATACGCTAGCAGCATAACACTCTTATAGAATATTGTGCCGCTTTGTCTCAGATCAGCAGCTCGAATGATCTTCGCCATAATTATATTAAAAAAGCCGCACGATAAAGAATCACCTTGTCTGAAATCTCGTTTAGTAACAAAAGGTGGAGTCCTTCTCGATTTTAACTGCGTTGCTGGTATTGCTCAGTGTCATTCTGCATAGACGGTTTAGTTTTGCAGGTATACTAAATTCAGACATGGTGGAGTATAGGTGATTCCTTATTAGACTGTCGAAAGCGGCTTTGTAGTCGAAAAAAAGATGGTGGGTGTCGATTTGCTTCTCTACGGTCTTTTCCAAGATTTGTCGTAGCGTGAATATCTGGTCGGTGGTAGATTTTCCAGGTCTGAAGCCACACTGATAAGGCCCAATCAGTTGGTTTACGATGGGCTTCAGTCTTTCACATAATACGCTCGACAAGACCTTGTAGGTGATATTTAGGAGGCTTATCCCATGGTAGTTGGCGCAAATAGTGGGTTCACCTTTCTTTTGGATTGGGCAGAGTACACTGAGGTTCCAATCGTTTAAAATGCATTCTTCCGACCATATTCTGCAAAGAAGCTCGTGAATGCACTTAAACAAATTCACTTCGCCATTCTTTAACAGCTCAGCGGGCTCCCGCGGCTTTGTTGTTCTTAAACCGTGTTATTGCTGTCAAGACGTCATTATAGTCGGGCAGCGGAACTTGAACGCTGTCATCCATAATTGGGGTTTCCGGGATATCATCTCGATTGGCGGGATTGTTGCCATTATCGCCATTCAGAAGACTAGAGAAGTGTTCCCTCCATAAAGTCCGAGTACTCTGAATATCTGTCACTAGATTCCCGTTTTTATCCTTGCGGAAAGAGGCCCTAGTTTCGAAACATTTTCGGGCCTCGTTCCTGTCACCATACATCTCAATCTTCTCACACTAGCGCTTTTCTGCCTCTTTTTTTCGCCTGAAAATACGTCTCTCGTCCCTCCTCTTCCCTCTGTATCGCTCCTTAGCAGCACGCGTTATAACCGACTGCAGCGTGGCTTTGTAGGCGGCGTTTTTTTCTGCAGTGGCGTCGCTACACTCTTGGTCGTGCCACTGGTTTCGGCGGGGATATAATATATATTATATATAATATAATAATATACAATAACCTCTTCGGCAGCCGCACGCATAGAGTGGGAGATGTGAGCCCACTGCGCGCATATATCGTCGATCGGAGGAGTGCTTTATTAAAGCAGGAGTGAGAGTCGAATGGCGAAGGCTTTGACTGTCAGTTTTGATTGCAGCTTGTCGACGTCTAGCTTTCTCTGTGTAGGATTGCCCGCATTTTTTGCAGCGCATAGACGTGTACGGATCTTAGCTGCGATAGCTTAGCTGTGATCAATTTGGTTGCGAGTTTTTTGGTCAGGGAACAACCAGGTGGCCTTATGAATATTGAGATGCTTAAATCTAGTGCTACTTATGACCATGGTTCGAGCTGCGGCGACGTCAATCAGCCTCATTCCGTTATCGGATGTGTTGTCGTGGAGGCTGAACTTTCCGACTGTTGGACCAAAGATGTTTTCCTTGCCCACCTGAGCGTTTAAGTCCCCAAGCACAATTTTTATGTCGTGACGGGGGCAGTGCTCGTAAGCGTCTTCAAGGCATGCGCACATATAAGGCTTATATGCAAGAATTTAGCCTTGAAGCGAATTATGTCAAGTCGTTTGTTCACAGGAACAGGAGAGAATCACAGGACGTGATGCCGTAATCTCTTGCCAACTATAAATCCGCACCCAAACTCGTGCTTCTCCCCATGGCCGCTGTAGTAGATATCATAGGATGCTTGCCGAGAGCAACCCTGTCCCTTCCATGGCATTTCTTGAATAGCTTGATATCGGCTTTGTATCTTTCCAAGATATCAATCAGTTGGACAGAGGCACCTTCCCAATTAAGAGTTCGGACATTCCAGGTGCATATCGGGAAATCATTATCAGTTTTTGTTTGCGGTAGTCGTCATCAGATTTGGGGATAATGTTTCTCATATTTCTTATTGAAATTTTCATTGAAATGGTTGTTTACGTGGTGGGCTTCAAACCCGAAGCACAACCCATTTAAGGCCAGGTAACCCGCTGCTCAAATTAGCCGTCAAACTGACGGATGTGAGTTTGCAGTCGCCCAGCGCACACCACGTGGAGGTTTGAGTCGAATTGGGACTGAGCTAAATATAAACTGTAAAGCACATTAAATCATTTTGTCCAGCAAATTTTCTAACAACACAAGTGCCCTAAAAACTAATGTACAATTTAGCACAAAAAAACAAAAAAAAAACATCAAACAATCATAAAAATGTTCACACGCAAAGTCAAAATTAGTTTACTTACGGTAGGTTTGTGGGGAACTCTTAAAAGCACTGAAAAAAAAAGTAGTAAAAAAGTACGCGTTGTTAAACATTCGTAGTGTCGAGTGCACAGCAACTAACATTAGTAAGAAAAATAAAAATAAAAAAACGAAAAATATAAAAAACACGTTATAAAGTGAATCTATTGTTCCAATGCTAAAAAAAAAATATATAAATGAAAAGAAAATGGATGGCATGCAAAAATGCACTCCGACATTTAAGGCACAATATTGTTATATTTTTTTTTTCTTGTGCTTATTTCTTGTTCTATTTCGTTTGCATGCCTAAAATTGTGAACATTTTTCAGCACTTTCAATTTTATTTCAGTTATGGTGTTGTTGGGGCTGCTGCCCATTTCAGTTAAAGGAAATACGTATACGTACACAGCAGCGTAAACTAAGTTGACGCCATGACAAGCACGTAATATGAAGAATGAGTAGAAACAACAAACCGAAAAAACAAAAAAAAAAAAAAATTGAAAAACCTTTTAAACAAAATTATAAAGCAATTTAACTGCAAGCGTATTTTGTTTTGAATTAACATGTCATGCAATAGGTTAAAGAACTTTTTGCTGTTGTTGTTGTTGTTGATGTTACGCTTCGTCAACTAGTCATAGCAAAAATTTTTAATTAAAAATTTTAATTGTAAATGCATTGATTAAAGCACAAGTAAAATTGTAAAAATGTAAAACTGTACGAACGGTGTAATGCCGTGCATTGTGAACATTAAATTTAGCGGTTTTTACAACAGAACAAAATTCAAGCTTAAAAGTCTAAATCAATAGGGCTGTTCACAACGACAAATTGTTGATCAATCGAGTCATCAAACAGTTCGACAACGCAAGTGTTCACATTATCAAATTTTTTGACAAATTTCATTATTGTCATAACATCAAAGTAAAAACAAATGTAATCTATCTTCCTTTAAAAAAATATATAGCAGCAGTAGCTAAAAAAGTGCTGGACTTATTCAAAGGCACGTTTACACAATGCATACTCGCCCGTGTTCGATGTATTAAAAAACTCTGTGAATTCCGAATGTTCCACAATAACTATGAATCCAACTGCTCGTTTGAATTCCACAAAAATATTCTCCAGACATGCAATAAAGTTATGAATTTATTAAATTGGATTTTAATATGCAGACACTTGAGTTGCATGCTAATGAGCCACACATGTCCCTAAAGTGTCGGAACGCAGCACACTGTGCAACAAAGCACAAAATAACTCGATAGAACGAACCAACAAAAGCAGAACTTGGTTTAAATATTTATATATGTAATTCGCAAAAAACTCGGTGCTTCCTTAAAAACATTAAAGCAAGCAACAAATTAAGCTTAATAGCAATCAAGTTGTTAGAGGAAATTCCACCTCGAGGGACATTCGAGTAGAACTCAAACCCGACCAAAAGCTAAGAACCGACCAGTTAAAGGAAACTGTCGCGACGTCTGGACAAGAAAAGTTCAACAAAACAACAAAAAAATAGTTAAAACGATTTCAGAGAACAAAGGAAGACATGACGATGGGGGTGGTGTAGCTGTAGGGGAGTCAGAGAAAGGTTAATGATATAAGTTCAGTTGTTCCTTGTGGCCACTGCACTTTGTTTAGTTTGTTTGTGGGAGTCACAACCGGTCGTATAGTCTGGCATATTATTTTCATCGCAAATTAATGGGAATATTCTTGTTTCTTCCAATTCTTGTTAAGCGGTTGCGGAATTAGTCAATTTCTGACTAATTGGGTGTGTTAACAAATTCTAGACGCATTCATTGAACTCTGTCGTTTTGCTTAAAGCAAAAACATGAAAAGTTTGTAAAGTTAAAATGATTTGGTTAGTAAGCTGAAATATTTATACATCATTGAACACAAAATGTAGAAATGTGGCGACATCAGCTGGATGAATCAATAAAATTCAGAGAAGAGGGCGGAGTGTATGGCGGTAGGTAGAGATATTGTAAGAGGACCATGCAAAGAAAACATAAAAACGCTTTGAAATTATTCTGTAAAATTACAGAATTTCAGTTTTCTTGACTACAAATATGGGCACATTTCACTGAGATTGACGACAATAGTATTTTTCTTTTTGTATGGAGACCCCCAGAAGAGTGGCATATAAAAACTAATAGGACCATATCATATATTTAATTTAATATATTCGGGTTAATTCGGGAGATATATGAAGTATAATCGACAGTTTTTGTGTTTTTTGTTTGGGGACCATCCGAAAGGTGGCATATAGGGGAAGGTGTGTTCAGAAGAAATGTTGAAAAGCAAAAAATAATGGGTACCGCTCACATATTTGACTCTTCTAAGGATCAATTCAGGAGAGATATGAACTATAAACGACAGTTTTTGTGTTTTTTGTATGGAGACCCCCAGAAGGGTGGCAGATAGGGGTGAGTGTGTTCATAAGAAATGTTGAAGAGTAAAACATAATACGACCAGCTCATAAATTTGATCCCTTTAAGGGTCAATTCGGGAGAGATATGAATCATAATAGAGAGTTTTTGTGTTTTTTGTACGGGGACCAACAGAAGGGTGGCAAATACGGGTTAGATTGTGCGGGTTAGGTTGTAAATAATAGGATCAGCTCACATTTCGACCCTTCTGGGGATCAATTCGGGTGGGATATGAACTATAATAGACAGCTTTTGTGTTTTTTGTATGAAGGCCACCAGAAGGGTGGCAAATAGGCGTTAGGTTGATCAGAAGAAATGTTGAAGGGCAAAAAATAATGGGTCCCGCTCATATGTTTGACTCTTCTAAGAGTAAATTCATGAGAGATATGAACTATAAATGACAGTTTTTGTGTTTTTTGTATGGAGACCCCCAGAAGGGTGGCAGATAGGATGTAAGTGTGTTCATAAGAAATGTTGAAGGGTAAAAAATAATAGAACCAGTTCACATTTTGAACCCTCTGGGGGTCAATTCGGGAGAGATATGAACTATAAACGACAGTTTTTGTGTTTTTTGTATGGGAAGGGTGACATATAGGAGGTAGATGTGTTGAGAAGAAATATTGAGCAAAAAATAATAAGATCAGCTTATATATTTGACCCCACTAGCGATCATACTTTTTGGAATATAATTAAATTATTGAAGTTAGAATGATTTGAAAAATATGATAATGTTAAAAAAATTTCAGGCCGCTCTCAAGTGTTTGTTGTAAGGGTCAAAAGTCGGAAAAATGGTCCTGAAAAACTTGTGTTTTTTCTAATTTACATAGCATTATGGTTATTAAAATAAAGGTAATGCTATTACCTATCCAACGGGCAATTGCCTACAAAAATCCATGCATAACTTTTGAAGTTATAAATCTTTTTTGCCTTAGATATTTTTGTCCTTGAAATTTTAAAAAAAAAATTTTTCCATAAAATATGTACCTATAAATAATGTGGTTAAGAAACTGAGCGCCGCAGGCGCAAAATTGTTATAAATATCGCACGATTTTTCATCGCAATTTTTCAAACCGGGTATATATTAAACCGTACCACCTTTGTGGAAAAAAATGTCATCGAATCCGAAGCATTTTTCAAGGAGATTTCGAAAAAACATTTTGTTTTTTTAACCGAACTTTACGTTATATCTTCGGCATTTACAGTCCGATCTTTAAATATGATACATCGATGTTTTTATCTCGAGGAGACCAATTTTTTGCTATCCTAAACATCTTTTCGATTTTTTGAAATCTATTTTAAAAGATTTGACTTCACAGATGCTAGAGAAATCTTCAAATTTTTTACATTTTAGAACTTAACCGTTTGAATATTTTCAACATCAGTTTCGCTAGACACATTTTTCTACACACCGTTCGAAACTTTTTACATGATAGGACTGCCTACAATGGAAGGTATGATACACTCAGAAGGAGGACCATTTAAGTTTTCATAACAATCTCACCTTTTGATTGTATTATATTTTCCATTGTAGGTGTTATACTTTTCATTTGAAAACCAATTTAAATAGGCTGAAGTGGGGTGATGTGTAACACGTTTCTATTTGCACCAATAAAAGTGTTAAGAAATTGAATTTTTTATTAGTTTAAAGGCCTTTCCCTTGCAGCTGAACCAATTCGAAGTGAGTGTTTTCATGACTGTTGAATATTATGAGAAATGGAGGAAGTAGAACAAAAATTTCATGAACGGTCTTTTTTAGTTTTTTAGTCTTTTTCAAATCGGTGGGGTGATGTGTAATACCAACAAAATGTTGGTTTAAAGACCAGGAACTTTAATTTTTTATGTTTATTTTGACTTTTTATATTTAGTAAAAGTATTATGATAAGAACTTAATGAAATAATAGCAATAACACATACGTTGAAATCATGCAAAAATCGCGATCTTCTTCGAATGACCGAATGGTTTTGCAGCCGAGCACCTGCAGCTTTCTTTGTCGTTTGTTTGGTTTTCTTTCACATATTTTTTTTTGCCATCTTCTACACCTATAAACTTTTCTGTGGCGTTGTTGGAACACAGCTTTTCATTGACTTCCTACCACGAATGCATTTTGGTCTGGGCTGAATAGTATGAACTAGGCCGATCTCTTTTAATGCCGTTGATGTGACTACATTTCAGAATTTGACGTTGTTGCCCCCTTTAATGGCAGTTATAATGTGAGAGAGTGTTACACATCACCCCACCCTGAGTGTTACACATCACCCTAATATAAGCCACTTTATTCTAACTGATGAAAGGCATAGGAAATACCATTTTACACTAGAATATTCAAAACTATAAAACAGCTCAGACATTACGATAGGTTTTTCACTTTCGGATGCAACTTTGTTACTTGTGGATATGATTTAAGACATGTTAAGCTGTCATGAAAACAGACATGTCATCAGATAGATATTCTCCATATAGAAATAAAATATTCCATGTCAATGACATTAAACACCAAACTTAACCACCATGATAGCATATTAAATCCAACAAACAGTTCCCGACAGAATGAAAAATAAAACCGTTGTTGCTCTACCATAATATTCATGAAGAGAAAAACGTAGATTAAGAGACCAAAAGTAGTAGCAGCAGCACCACCACCACAAAACTGAGTATACAACAACAACAACAACAACAACAAATAAAATAAACCTTGGTATGACTGCATTTTCAGCAACTAATATATGTATATAAATGGCAGACAAAAACGGAAGGAAACATAAAAACTGAGAAATCGTTATGCAGCAGAAAAATAAGGACAATGACGCGCATAAAATGGCAGCAACGAAGGATATTCTATGCAATGGCATGGAAGATATAACCAAATGCTAAAGAAAACAAAGTTTAATAAAAACATATATAAAAGTTACAATGAAAATGAAAATAAACCCAAGAGACAATCATATAATTCAAGCCAGAAGCTACAGAATGTTTTTCTAGCAAAATTCTGTATAGTTGCAACCATAATAATGGGGTTGATTTATAGCTAGATTGCTGCATACAACTAACGTAAAATAATGACCCTTTGAAAAACATGTAGACAGAGTTTAGATATTGATTGATTTAAAAATGAATGAAATCAAAGCAAATAAAAATTATTGACCAGGAGCGTCATGCAATTTATTATTTTGCATTGGAACAAAATTTATTTTTTTTTTTTTTGTTTTCATAAATTTAAGTTAGTTTCGCATCTCTTTATCTAGTTGAATAAAAGAACAAAAACTGTTTTAAATTTAATGCTTTTTGGCACCGTAGAGCGCACCAAATTTTATCAAGACAATTTTGTTTCGGGTTGTCTGTAAAGATTCTTTTGCACTGACATAACTACATAGATGATGGTAGAACACTCTGCATTTTTTATCGAGCGTTAAGAAATTCTATTATGTCGTCTGAATGGCGTCAGTATGGAGCCTGTGGGTAATTTAAATACTTACAATATAAAGAGATGGCATGCATAAAATTGTTTTTTTGTGGGCATGCGATTTAATTTATTCTAACGAGAAATTCACAAAAATCAATAATATTAAAATGTTGTTTGTTGTGTAAGAGAAACATGTTATGTAAGAATGACAAATTCGAAGTAATGTTTAAAATAAAATTGTAAATTTTACTTCAATTATTTTGACTACTATTACACCAAGTTTAATTGCCAATTCTTTATAAAAAAAAAATTTAGTTGATGTAAATATTTCGAAAGTTTTTTCTAAGTATTTTATTTTAAAATTTTCAAACTAGTTTGCGAAATTTATATTTTCCAAATAAACTATCTACTTTCTCATTTTATTTTTGACATCTAAACTCGAGCGAAAAAATAATCATCTCTACGTACCTATTATTAATCAGCCCTATCATTTTTATAAAAAAAAAACTTTATAAAGAGAGCTAACAAAACTTTTTATCTACGCTGGTCACCGTTTTTAAAAATGCTATTTTGAAAGAAATGCGTTTAAAGTATTAAGGTATCATTACAGTTTCGGATAGGGAAAAAATAAGCAATTTTCTAAAGTTAATAACTTCGGCCCTTTATTAAATATTAACATACAAAAAAATTATACAACCTTGAAGATTGAAAAAAAATAAAAAAAAATTTCACAATTTGTATGAGTTTATTTTTTATTAATATATTCTCGAAGGCAATATAAAAAAAAATCTTAAAAAAATTAAAAATGTTTTTTTTTGGACAATATCAAAAAAAAAACCTAGACCACATTTTGACATTTTACATTTGCTAATTCAATTATTTTTTAATTTTTTAAGATTTTTTGGTATATTACCTTAAATAAGACAATGTTTTTCAAAATCGGCCCAGCCAATCCTGAGATTAACTGTCCGCCATATGGACACCGGTTTTTTGACTTTGGCGACATCTATAACTCATAAAAATTATGAAATTTTTTTATTTTTTTTTTTCAATCTTCAAGGATGTACAAATTTTTAAAAAAAATTTCTGTTAATATCTAATAATGCGCCCAAGCCATTAACCTTAGAAAATTGCTTACCTTTTCCATAATCCGAAACTGCAATGATACCTTAAATTAAAATTCTTTTTTTGTGTAATGAGAACGATCCCTTGAGAAAAATGTTTCGGATTTGTCAATACTTTGTTGTTATTTAATTATGGAATTCACAAAGACTTGCTAAATTACTAACTTTCTTGCTTAAGTGGCGCTTACAACCGTAGTTCGGTTTTGGCCTCGTCCAAGAATTTGCTACATCCATTTCTGCAATGCGCTTGCTGGCGCCAGTTCGAAGCTCCAAGTTTTGTCAGTTTATTCTCCACTTGGTCCTTCCAACAGAGATTGGGGCGTCTTCTTCTGCGTTGAGCTCCGCTGGGAACCGAGTCGAATATTTTATTCACTGGAGCGTCGCCTTCCATCCATTAAACATGAACTAGCCAGCGAAGTATAGCTCATACAGCTCATCCTTCCATCGTAGTCGGTGCTCTCCATTGACGCAGATTAATCCGTAGATCTTATGTAGAGCTTCCTCTCGAAATCTCCCAAAGTCTTTTCATCAGAGCTGCTCAGCGTCCAGGTTTGTTCTGCATATAACAGGACGGGCATGGTTAATACCTTTTAAAGCGTGACTTTTGTTCGGCGAGAGAGGTATCTGCTTCTCAATTGCCTACTGAGCCCAAAGTAACACCTGTTGGCAATAGTTATCCTCCGTTTTATCTCTCTACTGATATCGTTGGTGGAGTTAATGCTAGATCCCAGGTAGACAAAGTCCTTCACAACCTCGAAGGAGGTGTTGTCAACAGTGACGTAGGGTGCCAAAACGCTGGGACTGTTTGTTTGTTGACACCAAATATTTCGTCTTATCTACGTTCACTGCAAGACCCGTGCGACTCGGCTCTTTTTCTAATTTGGAGAATGATTCACTGACTTCGCGTGTATTACGGTCAATGATATCAATATCATCAGCATAACACTGTTATAGAATATGGTGCTGCTTTGCCTCAGATCAGCAACTCAAATGCTCTCCATAATTAGATTAAATAAGTCGCACGATAAGGAATCACCTTGTCTGAAATCTCGTTTGGTAACAAAAGGTGGGGAGAGGTCTTCCCGATTTAAGCTGCGCTGCTGATGTTGCTCCGTGGTATACTGCATAGGCGGATAGATTTTGCAGGTAACCCAATTTAGACATGGTAGAGTATAAGTGATTCCTTATTGGACTGTCGAAGGCGGCTTTGTAATCGAAAAAAAAGATGGTGGGTGTCAATTTGTTCCTCTAGGGTCTTTTCCAAGATTTGTCGTAGCGTAAATATCTGGTTGGTGATAGATTTTCCAATTCTGAAGTCACACTGATAAGGTTCAATCATTTGGTGTACGATGGTGTATGTCTTTCACATAATATGCTCTACAGGACCTTATATGCGATATTTAGGAGGCTTATCCCACGGTAATTGGTACAAATGTTGGGATCGCCTTTCTTAAGTTGCAATTGTTTAAAATGCATTCTTTCGACCATATTCTGCATAGAAGCTTGTGAATGCATTTAACCAGAGCTCCACCTCCGTTCTTAAACAGCTCAGCGGGTAGACCGTCAGCTCCCGCAGCTTTGTTGTTCTTAAGCCATGTTATGGCTGTCAAGACTTCATTATAGTCCGGCAGCGGAACTTCAACGCTGTCACAAATAATTGGGGTTTCCGTGATATCATCTCTATTGGCGGGATTGTTGTCATCATCGCCAAGACTAGATAAGTGTTCCCTCCATAGCGTCAGGGTACTCTGGATATCTATCACTAGATTGCCGCTTTCATCTTTTCCGGAAGAGACCCCGATTCTAAAACCATAGGCCAGGCGTCTTATATTTTCGGGCCTCATTCCTGTCGCCATACAGCTCAATCTTCTCGCACTCGCGATTTTCTGCCTCTCTTTTTTTCCGCCTGAAAAGGCATTTCTCTCACTCCTCTTTTCTCTGTATCGCTCCTTAACAGCACGCGTTACAACCGACTGCAGAGTGGCTTTGTAGGCGGCGTTTTCTCTGCCGTGGCGTCGCGATACTATTGGTCGTGTCATTGGTTTCGGCGGGGACGGTGGTAGCCAATAACCTCTTCAGCAGCCGCACGCATAGCTTCTCTGCGTCTAGCTTTCTCTGTGTAGGGTTGCACGCATTCTTTGCTGCGCAAAGACGTGTACGGATCTTAGCTGCAACAAGATAATGATCCGAGTCTTTGTTAGCACCACGGATCGTTCGCACATCTAATGCACTGTAATAGTGCATTCCGTCAATCAAAACGTGATCAATTTGGTTTCGCGTTTCTTGGTCAGGGGACAGCCAGGTGGCCTTTTGAATATTGAGATGCTTGAATCTAGTGCTACTTACGACCATGTTTCGTGATGTCGTGTTGTCCTTCCTTGCCCACCTTAGCGTTGAAGTCACCAAGCACAATTTTTATGTCTTGACGGGGGCAGCTCTCGTAAGCGTCTTCAAGGCGCTCGTATCTCATCTCATTTTCTTTGATCTCATCGTCCTTGTCCTCTGTCGGAGCATGCGCATATATCAGGCTTATATGAAAGAATTTAGCCTTGATGTGAATAATGGCAACTCGTTCGTTCACAGGTGTGAATAGCAGAACGTGATGCCGTAATCTCTTGCCAACTATAAATCCGCACCCAAACTCGTGCTTTCCCGCATGGCCGCTTTAGTAGATATCACAGGATGCTTGCCGAGAGCAACCTTGTCCCTTCCATCGCATTACTTGAATTGCAGTGATATCAGCTTTGTATCTTTCCAAGATATCAATCAGTTGTATAGAGGCACCTTCCCAATTCCAGGTGCATATCCGTAAATCATTATCAGTTTTTCGTTTACAGTAGTCGTTATCAGATTTGGGAATCATTTTTATCTTTATTCTTGTACTTTTCATTAAAATCCTTACTCTTCCCTTAATCCGAAGTTTGCATGATCGAACCAATTTTGTATTTTTAGCAAACATTTTTTTAATTTTTTTTTTTTTTAAATACTTTGAATTTTAATTTTCCAATTCGGTGTCACAGTTATTTCTTATCTAATGAAATTTAATTTGTAGTTTTATTATTTAAATTCGTACCCGTTATTTAAATCAGTATCCAAAGTTAAATTCGTACTCAAAGTAAATTCATATCCAAAGATAAATTCGTACTTTGCGCAATAGTACGAATTTAAGAATCGTACTTTTAAGAAATATGGGTTTGTGTCTTTGCTAAGTTAGCGTCGGATTTACGAATTTATGTTCAGTTTTTCTTAACACCTTTCTTAACATACTTTCATAGTCTGCTACTTCAAATGTTTCTATTGATCACTAAACATAAACTTTTACTGTCAAAATAAATTAAACTAACATTCTTCTTTTGGTATTTTTATTAATATGCTTCAGAAATCCTCATATATAAAAGACAAGCACATTGCTCTGCACCCAATATCGCTCAAACTGTAATTATTTTTTTACGATCAGCCTGAAAGTATGCACAGAATTTTTTTGATACTTATCAGTGGCTTGCTTTTTATGTATGTGCATACTTTCAGGCTGAACATTTTTCAGAACAGTATGTTCTAAAAGCACATAATGGCAAAAAATAATTAAAAAATTATTGAATGACAGCTATCAATTTGAAAATGTGACAATAGCTGCTAAAAAAACATATCTTTCAAGGTCGAATTCTGCTATTTAAGAATTGTATTTTGTGCTAAAGTAGTAAGAATACCGAATAGTACGGAAAATATCAACTCCAATATGATAAATTTTGATAAAATGTGAAATAATCAGGTGGCAGTGTATTAATCAGCAACTGGCCAAGTTTAAAGTCTTGGTCTTGATCGAAGAGATAAAATAACTTTCGTACAAGCCATGGTATATTGTACAAGCCAAACAAGAACAATACAAACAATAAAAGCAAATACAGGCATAAAAACTACAGTAAAATAAACGAAAACAACAACAACACAGGTAACTTTGCGCTCCCCCTGTTTTAAAACAGATGCTCATTCGAAAACTTCTGTGGATTGCACCAAATAGTGTTGGGGAAAAAATCAATAAATTACACAACAAAAAAACATGACAATTACCTGTGTTTTCACCGCCGTAAGTTGTGAAGAAATTTGCTTATTTCGTTTTATTGAAAATGCTTAAATACAGTAGATTTTCTAATATATTTTTGACACATCCAATTAGAATTATACCTATATATTAGATTGCTTGTAACCTTTAATAACTTTGTTAAAACTATTTGTGCAATCCATGTTATTTCGCAATTTACAAATTAACACTAGTTTTTTTTTTAAAGCTAATTTTCTACACTCGGCTAATTAATTATTCACTTAAGACTGCATTTTTATACCTTGGCAGGCAAACAAACGAATACATTCAGACACTTACACACGTGTAATTTAACCAGACACATGCTGCAGTGGGGCGGTATGCGTTTTTCCACTATTTTTATACACTTGAAGTCGGTAGAAAATTCAAGCAAAACACAAAAGCACCACAAATTAAGATATCGATGTGCTCCACAACACGTCTACTTTACTCGAAATTCACTCAAATTCTGCTTGCTGTAATCGCCGTTGCGCTGACATCAGCTGACGTCTGGCGCTCCTGTTGGGGATTTGATTGAGTTTTGTTCTTCCATGTTGGGGAGTTTTTGTTGATTTTTTGCTTTGTTCGCTAAATTCGTAGCGACGTGGAATTGTTTTACATTGGTCAAGAATTTAATTTTATTAAGACTTTTCGCATGGTTCAACATGTTGGATAGACATGGCATGTTGGACGACATGTAATAACATGCAAATCCTAAAAAGTTGGATTTCAGACAATACTACATGTCTATCCAACATGTAGTATGGTAATATAACGGAATTTGCTTAATGAGCTTTCAGACATACTACATGTTGGATAGGCATCATTATTTTTCAGCGTTCAAAGAGAACACATCATCATTAGGCAAAGTAGTGGAAAAAATCGTACTCATAGTAGTTTACCTCTTTTTAAGGAACTTAATATTTTGCCGATTAAGCATTTATACTGTTATAAAGTGCTGAAGTGTTTTGTAAATCAGAATTAACATTTAGTGACTAGTAATTGCCCGCATTACAGACTTCGGATTAATAACGATAACTTAGTAGACATTCCTAGACACTCAATTATGCCTTTTTGTCATTTTTATGACTCTGTTGCGCCGCGAATTTTTAATAACTTGCCACAAAATATCAGAAATATTGTGGTTAATCATATCTTAATTAATTCAATCAAATCATGGTTTTCGAATTCGGACTTAGAATTGATGACTTGTTTATTGTTAACTCTTAAATAATCGTTTTTTTATCGTTTTTTATTAGTATTTTTTTCCGAATATGTTTTTTGTTGGAAATGCTGCCTTAAAGGTAGAACCATAATCTGTGTAAAATTAAATGGTTCAAGCAATTCATTAATTCAAATGGTTCAAGCCGATTAGTTTCTAGGGGTACCTCCCTTGAACTTTTATTATTTTTTTATAAGATTTTGTATGGGAGGTACATACAAAAGTTGGCCGATCTTAACGAAACTGGATCAGAAGAGTTGAAAAAAAGAGTAATAGATATTTACTACGTGTAATAACGGTAAACATAAACAATACAAAACAAAAATTAACAATAACTCAATAAAAAGTGTTGCACTTTCACTTAGATATATAGAGTTGCGTTTGGAACTTCAAGCAATTTATTGATTTAGAGGTATATTCAAAATTGAGTTTTGCAAAAATGCGGAATTTATCTTTGCATAGCCTTGAAGACAAAGGTCCAAGGTTATCAATTAAAAAACAACGCCGCTAATAACTTACATGGTATTAGTAAATGTCTATTCAAATTTTCAAAATTGTCGTTTATGGTAGTTTTTGAAGCGAAGCTTCCCCGTTCTGTGATTTGCTTGGAGTGAAATCTGAAAAATTTTCGACAGATTTTTTCTTGGAACTTTATATGGTAGTTTCTTTGTTTCTGTGTTTTTTATAACAAGATAATTTAATATAACAAATATAAAAAAACACATCTTCACCTGCCATGGTGATTCGAACCCCATGGCAGACCTTTGGCTGGGAGTTCTATACTCCATCCATTGAGCCAAACACCCTCGTTACGCATTTGCATTGATTCAGTATTAACTGTAACTGAAGATATGTTGCAGCACATCCAATAACCTATTAATGTATTTTTATGGTTTGGGTAGCTGCTTAGCCAATTGCTACAAGACTTGATTAATAGATTTTTATGGTTGGGTCACGGAATCGATCCTCACGATGAACAAAGTAATATTTTTTTTTTGATGTGAATGCGTTTATGCTGTTGTTGGTACATGCTTTTGTTTTGTTTTTGCAAAGTGTGAAGGAAAATTTACAATGGCCCACTAGTGCGTTGAAAAAACAATGACAGTAACATGTAATAAAATAAATAATGATATGTAATACAATTTACTGGTGTGAATATTAACGTGTGTTTTTTTTTTAATATATTTAATGTTTTAAATTTTTGAATTTAAGTTATTTCAAAAAAAAAAAAAAAATTAAGCTATCATATCTATGGAACTGTAAAAACCCCTACCCCGGTAGCAATCTTGACGCGATGTAGGGGCTTAAGTTGAAGAGACACAATGGCTATGCTCGCGGGAGATGTCCCTCCCTGTTGGGTCAGATAGACTCTGTGGAGCAGCGAACCAAAGGCTACCCCCCCCCTAACCCAGGGTGTCACGCGATACCGTGCCCATTGGGTGGTTTGCAGTCAGGGGGTATACCGACTGTACTCGAACGGTGCCTTCTTGATACCTGGCCGCCTCAAGAAGTAACTGTGGCCTTACCATGGTATGCGGGCTCTGGCATGGTCGACCACCCTTTCCCAGCCATAATTAGAGACTGCGACGCTTTTGTCCTCGGACACGAGCCACCGGTCAATCAAAAAAAATGAGCAAAAAAACAAAAAACAAAAACAACAAAATTAAAGACTTGCGGGGAATCACCGCAAGCAAAGCAGCAGACCTCATGGAGCAAAGAGCCCAAGATGAAGGTCACAGGCGGGGCACCAACCCGTGGAGATTACCTCCAGCTAGAGTGCCAACCAACTCACGCAGTAGGGATCAAGTGGAGCAAAGAATCCGCACTGACGATCACAGGCACTGCAGAACGCAGATCTCGGACAAGCCGTACGGCGGTGGTCAAGTGGAGCACAACATCCACAAAGATGACCACAGGCCAAGTACCAGCAACCGGAGATCAAGCACGAGCCCCAGTAAGACGCGCACATCGCTAACAAGCGAGCACCGAAGTTAGGCGTCTGCTCAAAGAAGAATCCCCAGCACCGAAACCGCGTCCACATTGAGAAGACGACCAGGGCATAATAGGGAAGGAAGTCCGGCTGAGGGGCGTAGAAATAGGCCCTTCGCTAATAAACGCCGCACTATACACCTTCCTATGCGTGGGGAACCAGGAGGGCTAGACGACCCACTAAGAGTCGGCCTAAGTGGAGCAGGCACTAGATGGTACCTGAGGTATCTGGAGCAGGGCATGGCACCCGAAGCAGCTCGTGAAAAATCACTAGAGCATCGGGGCAACACCCGACAACCAGAGGCACAGAAGAGGAGCAGCAGCGAAATAACCCCTCCTCTTCGGCCAGAACTTAAAAAAGTCAGGATTGCACCTGAAAGCAAGAGCAGTTCAGAGCCTGGGGCAAAGAGACCTGCGAGTGAATTGCAGAAAGCTAGGACCAGCTACGCCAGCGTAGCCAAAGGCATAACAATTGCGGTCCTACCAAAGGAATATCCCCGGCAAATGTTAAGTTCGGAAGAGCTCTCGGAGCTAGAAGAAGCTATTCTTAGCGAAGTAGTGAAGGGCTGGGCCACCAAACTACAGTTTGAGGGAATCCACTTCCGGCCAGGCTTGCTACTGGTCGATTGTGCGAACACCTCGACAGCAGAATGGCTACAAGCAGTCGCACCAAAGCTTGAGCAGTGGAAAGGGCTCGAACTTCGGGCGTGTCCAGGGGAAGAGGTTCCCAAAGGACACACCATACGAATGTTCTTGCCAAGAAGTTCCAGCAAAGAACTCAGCCGATCGATGGGACTCATTGCCGCCCAAAATGAAGGGCTCAACACCGAGGCCTGGAAGATCCTAAGCTGTAAGGATGAGGGTAGCGGATCGATGCTCGCGCTATCAATAGATAGAGAGTCACTCGAGACTATAAAGTCTAGGGGCTCCTCTATTAGCTTCCGCTTTGGAACAATTCCGGTGTTGGGCACAAAACCCGCCCCAACGACCAGTTCAACCACAGCAGCAGCCTTAAGTGAGGCCACTGACACAGCGCCACCAGCACAGCAACCTGTGGAAGCTGCCACGGAGAACCCCGCCTCCGCCGTCTCTGTAATTGTGGCAACCTCTACAACCGTAGACCAGGCAGAGGGCATCGACCTCGCCACTCTCTCGATTGGGACTTGCCACGAACCTCCGATAAAGGAAGTAGTAATGCTGCCTGAAGAAGAACGGGGCAACAGCCCCGCACTATGATGCACATCACAAAAGTCAGCACGAAATTCGCCCAGGTCAACCTCCATCACGCGAAAGCTGCATCAGCAGTAATCGCCCGGAGGTTCGCCACAGAACAATTGGGCTTCGTGCGGATTCAAGAACCCTGGTGCTACAAGGGCCAGATTAGAGGCCTCTTTTGTAAAGAGAGTCAGGTAACTTGGGATCATAGAACAAACGACCCCAGAGCATGTATCCTTATGCAGAAAAATACTAATTATATTTGTCTTTCAGAATTTATGACGTGGGATCTGGCTGTCATCGAAACAAAAATCGAGACCAACGGCATGCACCGCGCCATTGTAATTGCATCCGCATACTTCCCGGGAGATAGCACCAGCATCCCCACAGCGGAGACAAAACGACTAGTGGAGCACTGTAGGAAAAACAACCTTCCACTTTTAGTCGGCTGCGACGACAATGCACACCACACCATCTGGGGAAGCACAGACGACAACACCAGAGGTGAGTACCTCCTAGAATATATATTAAGTAACAACCTAGAATTCTTCAATGTGGGGGTAACACCTACTTTTGTAACTAGGGCCAGAGAAGAGGTCTTAGATCTCACTATAGGAAGCCCATATGTTGGGAGTATGATTAGGGATTGGAAGGTATCACCGGAACCATCAATGTCTGACCATAGAATAAAAGAGTTTAGACTTGGGGCAAAGTGCCAAGAGACAGTACCCAGAAGGAACCCTAAGAATACAAATTGGGATACATATACCAGTTTATTGAAAGAAAACCTACAAAATGTAAAATCTAGGAGCAAAATCAGCAACATCCTTGAACTTGAATGTTATGTAGAGCAGGTCAACAATGCAGTATGTAATGCCTACGAAACTAGTTGTCCTCTAGGAAATAAGGCAAGAACAAAACATACTCCGTGGTGGAGCGCCGAACTGACCAGGCTCCGGAAAAATGTGCGATGCAGCTTCAACACTGCAAAGCGCACCGGAGAATGGCATAACTACACGGCGGCTCTAACTGAGTATAACAAAGAAATCAGGAAAGCTAAAAGACAAAGCTTTAGAACCTTCTGCGAAGATATATCCTCCACGCCAGCTGCAGCCAGGATCCATAAAGCAATGGCCAAAGGCAGAGTGGAGACAAATATGTCACTTCTTTTACCAGACGGAAGCTATACGCTTAAAGAGAGCAACGGGTCAGCCACCTGCTAGAAACTCACTTCCCAGGTAGCACATAAATTAGTGAATGTGAGGCGGCAGGAAGGCTGACAGCTCCAAACCAAGAGGAATGGAAACTTGCCACAAGCATTTGCACGAAGGCTCGTCTGGAATGTGCCCTAAGAACCTTTCAACCATTCAAACCAGCAGGGGTAGACGGTATCTTTCCAGCACTACTGCAAAAAGGTGCAGAGACAATACTACCCCATCTAGTTAAAATAACTAAAAGCAGCCTTCCGCTGGGCTATATCCCAAGAAAATGGAGAAAGTCTATAGTCACCTTCATACCAAAAGTAGGGAAAAAGGACTACACGCTACCTAAATCCTTCAGACCAATCAGCCTCACATCCTTTGTTCTTTAAACAATGGAAAAGGTGATAGACAACTATCTAAGAACTGAGATTCTGAAGAAAGCGCCAATGCACCCTTGTCAGCATGCATACAGGGCGGGTAGGTCCACAGAATCCGCCCTATACCAGCTGACAAGCAACATCCAGTCAGCACTCGAGAACAAGGAAACTGTACTATGTGCCTTTCTAGACATAGAGGGAGCTTTCGACAACACATCCCACGAGGCCGTGAAAAGGTCGCTGTACAAGAAAGGGGTACACAGTATGCTTAGCGCATGGATTTGCCAAATGCTTAGCACTAGAACTGCAGAAACGAAAGTGGGAACCACCACAATAAGAATCAAAATAACCAAAGGCTGCCCCCAAGGTGGAGTTTTATCTCCACTGCTGTGGAGCCTAGTTGTGGACGAACTCTTATCGAAGCTAACCGATACTGGCATAAAATGCCAAGGCTACGCAGACGATATAGCCCTAATAGCAAGAGGCAAGTTCGAGAATACACTCTGTGACCTAATACAGAGAGGGCTGAAAGTAACAAAGGAATGGTGCACCACAGTGGGGCTTAACATCAACCCAGCAAAAACAACCATAGTACCTTTCACTAACAAGAGAAGCCTGCCAAACCTCAGAACGATGAGAATGGACGGCACTGAACTCCCTCTCAAAGCAGAAGTAAAGTACCTGGGACTTACACTAGACTCTAAACTTCTCTGGAGAAGACATGCTGAGGAAATTAAAAATAAAGCAACTCGCGCACTAATGGTATGTAAGAACCTGGCAGGGAAAAGCTGGGGCTGTAACCCTACAATTCTTCGCTGGATGTACACCATGATGGTGAGACCAATCCTCACCTACGGAGCAGTAGCATGGGCCAAAAGAACCAAGTTATCAGTAATGAGGAACATGCTTACAAAGGTACAAAGACTTGCCTGCGTATGCATTACAGGAGCTATGAGGACCTGCCCCACAGCAGCATTAGAAGTAATCCTCGACCTAACTCCTCTTCACCTCTTCATAGAGGGAGTAGCAAAGCGAACCCTGATAGGCATTGCAAAAGAGGGAACAGGATTAGGAAAAACTATCAACAACAAAGAGAAAGAAGTTATCGCAAGGCAGATACCATACATCGATCAACCAAGAGACGATATAGTAAAAATTTACAACTTCGAAAAACGTTTCGAAATTAAGCTTGGTACCAAGAAGGAGTGGGATAGTGAAATAATATCGCGAGTCACAAAACCACACAGTATAACATGGTACACGGACGGCTCCAAAACACTGGAAGGTATAGATGCAGGGGTATATGGACCAAGAACCAGGCACTCGGTACCTATGGGGACAACACCCAGTATCTTCCAGGCGGAGGTCTTAGCAATACAGCTGTGCGCACAATTTAACCTGGACAGGAGTTACAAAGGTCAAGACATAATTGTGATGTCGGACAGCCAAGCAGCAATCAAAGCATTAGCTTCCTGTGAAATATCATCAGAAATGACATGGGAATGCCTAACAAAACTGAATGAGCTAGGCAAGAATAACACCGTTACTATACTCTGGGTCCCAGGACATAAAGGAATTCATGGTAACGAAGAAGCTGATGAATTAGCGCGACGAGGCGCAGCCACACACTTTATAGGACCAGAACCATTCTGCGGATTGGGCACACACACTATCAAAGAAGAACTAAGAAGGGAGGAGAGACACAAAAGATCAAACCTCTGGAAAAGCCTCCCAAAGCTAAAACAATCCAAAGTGCTCCTCAAAGATTTTAACTCTCGGAGATCAAAATTGCACATAAGCTTAGGCAAACCGAATCTAAGAATTCTTACGGGGTTTCTTACAGGACACTGTAAGCTGAAATACCACCTGAAGAAATTGGGCATCGAAGCCGACAGCAACTGCCGTTTCTGCGAAGAAGCGGAGGAGACTCCAATACACCTACTTACCAACTGTGACGCAGTAGCTCGCAAGCGCAAGGCAACACTGGGGAACTACGAGCTGAGTCAAGAGGAAATCTCATCCATCGAACCGAAAAATATTCTCAAATTCATCAGAGAACTAGGTCTGGATGAGATTCTGTAATCCGTCAAGAGCGGAGCATCAAGAAGGAGGTACAATAGATCTATATAGGTCGCAGTGCGCATCTCCAAACAAAACATTAACATTAACATGGAACTGTAAAAAAGTTTCGCTTTTCTCATGTGTCCAACGACGCACCTGTGTTTTTTTTTTTCTTAAATTCACCAAAACTATTTCTTTTTTAAAAAAAAAATTCTAAAAATTCTAAATTCTAATTCTAAAAAGAATAAAAGGAGCAGAGTCTTCCTTTTAAAGCTTTCTATATTTTTATTTTCGGTTGGACACTACCTTACAAATTTCTAAAAAAATCAGACACATTTTACATAATGCCCTGCCTACATTTCTAATTTTCGAATGATACCAAATTTGTACAATTCCGAGAGCCAAAATTTCTTTATTTATTTCCACTGCGCAAAGCACTGTATAGTGTTTAACATACACGTTTTCATTTGCATTTACAACAAATAACATTTACATTTTCATTATGAAACTTTTTTCCATTTTATCAAAACATATTTAGCTGACCAACTGCAAATGATGAAGATGATCTTGATGAGAATGATGAAGAAAATGATTAAGTATCATAATAGTAGTAAAACATAACATTGTTGATGTTTAAGTATTATTTTTATTGTTTCTTGTTACAAATATAAAAAAAATTAACTATTTCTCTTAATTAAATACCACATTACCCTGTTTATTGTTAAAACAACTTAAGTCAGCAACAATTTTTTTGCCTTATCTCTTTTCATTATTCATAAACTTTCAAGGTTTTTCGGTATTTCATTATCTTTTTGACAAAAAAGATTGTCAAAATTCCTTTTTATATGAATTACACAGTTTTTATTGATTCCTGAAAAAATCAATTTGAGTGACTTATGTTGTTTCTGAAATAAACGATTCAATTATTCTTTTTTAATAAATTGTTCTCGGCATAAAATTAAACTACTTAGTGAACTTACCCTTCAAAGCAAAATGTAAAAAACAAATTTCCGGCACAGGAAAATTGAAATAAACAATATATGATAATATAAAAACAACCGTCAAACAAAATGGGATTCAATAAGTGTGAACACTTTTTAATGAGACATTAAAATCTGCTCATTTGGCTTAGGTGTGAACGTACTATAACAATGGCAGATAAATTTCTTATTGCTCTCATAAAAAACTCCAAAAAAATTTTATAAATTCTTTCCAAAAGCCATTATTTGAAACGCTTGCCATTTTTCTTTATTCCACTTCGTTTATTCCTTGTTCTTTCCTTATTTTTCTTTTGATGTTCATTCATCGATGATTTTTTACAGAATAAAAAATACGAGTCCGTCATGTAACGATGGACCGTCAGAATAATCATTTGATTTTCATCCTACATGTTGGATAGACATGTAGTTTTAACTTCACACATCGTACATGTTTTCAGACACGCAATGTCCATCGGACATGTAGTATTGTCTGAAACCTCATAAAAAATGACTGTGTTTACATACAGAGTTAACTCGGTGTTTAATCGTAGTTAACTCTGTATGTTAACGAGAGTTTAGTTGAGTTTCGTTAAATCCAAGTAGACTCCTCGAAATTTGCTGGGTCTAGCTGAGTTCTATCTGTCAAAATGCATTATGGCATTTATTACTAAAGAAATGGCGGCTGAAAGAGTTTTTTGGAGTGCTCACGACACCTTGCTTTTAATAGAAATATTTGAAGAAAAGAAAATATTAGATATAATGGCCGGGAAAAACTATAGACGAAGTGTTGTATACAAAATTGTTAAAAGGGAATTTAAAAAAATAAATATGCATGACAAAAATGCAATAAATATTGAAAACAAATGGAAGAATCTGAAGAAAAACTACATTACCACCAAAAAAGTAAACAATTACTGGAGCAGGAACAACAACAAGCAAGTAAATTTGACAAGTCTAACTCAACTCGATGTTTTGTATGTAAACAGCATTGCCATGTTTTTAACTCATCGAAAACCCTAACCCCCAGTTAACTCTCATGTAAACACAGTAAATACAATTTTTCTGCCGGTCTGTTCGACATGTTGGACATGTAAGCGTATGTTGGTTCAACTCGCTGCATATTTTCATTCTGTTTTGGTCGTTGGTCATTCCAAATACTGAATTTTGGATAGAATTTAATAAATATCATAAAAGTTTTACTGAAATATGGAAAGATAAAATTGAAGCACACTAAAATAAAGTAAACATATTTCTTAGTTATAAGAGCAACTAAAAATTCCTTAGCCATTGCGCCGTACTGTTCTGCTTGAGAGTTCGCAAGATATAATGGCTGCATTCTATCCAAAATACGGCAGAATTATAAGATAGGGCCGACTCAGAGAAGAATGAAGTAGAAAGGGCTAGTTGTCAAAATCAGCTGTTCATCTTGAATTTCTTTATGTTGAAGTTTTGCAGTTGATTTTAGGTTAAAATTGTTACAAGTTTTCTTGCAAATTTAAGACTTCTTCCATATTTAATAGTTTTTACTACATTGTTTCTATAATAATTTCACTCAAATTACCACAAATTTAGCACATGTGACTGCACAGTTTACAACTTGGAAAAATTATAAATTTATACTTCCTTTGAAATTTCTACGTCTTTTTAACAAGACTAGACGCACTTTAATTATGCACTATTCGTTGACGCGTGAAGACACTAAGCGAATCGGCCGGTGAATTTTTCAATTGTGAATACGCAGAAACTGCATATCAGCTGTCATTTGTTTTCGGTTTTTTTTGTGATATTAATGGTATTCATGCAATGTACAAAACGAGCCGAATATGCTTAAAATCGGAAAAACAGTAAACGCCTAGTTTTGAATTGTCAAAATATTTATGGAATCTGATATCCGGCATTGCTTCCAGTTTCCGCACGATTCCAATGTGTAAATAGCTTCGAATACTTTCGGCAACCAGTTATTGCCATCTTTCAAAATATTTTGCCTATTATTTTTACAAATATTAAATCAAAGTTGCTACTTTTCAGTGCAACTTAAAGAACAGCTGATTGATATAAGGCATTCGCCGATAACTACGAAAAATATATCTCATGCAAAAACACCGAATATTTTCCGAAATACGGCATAGGAAAATATTCGGCAATAACATTATTGTATTTTTTTTTTGTGTTTTATTATATAAAATGGGAAAACGCATGAGACTGCCTTAATTTAGTTAAAATTAAGAAAGTATTCTCTATCTTTCTTTGGCAGAGGAGCACGCAGTGGAGTTCTTCTGATTAGCAGCTATCCGGAGTCACAATTTGCCGTTAACTTAATTAACACTTAACCGCCAGGTGAGTCTTAACCGGATATTGAGAAAGAGCTTTTTTACTTACCGCTGGTTAAAGTTCTGATTACTACTTAACTGGACATTGAGAAAAATTACTAATTAAGTCGTGGAAATATCAAAGCATTAACTAGAAGTTTTTAATATATGACAACAGGTATTTTTGGAACAAAAAATTTAGTAATATGTCAAATTTGCTTACAGTTTTATCAAGTGCCTTGAAAACTGTCTGGAATTATATTTAAAGTGTTATGACACGGGCATGATTTCAGATCTTAAAACAAGCAACGTTCAATAGAAATAGTGTGTTCAGTTGATAGTTCCAACGGGACGGAATGTGTGGTCAAACTGTTACTTTGATTTAGATTAGTTAAGTTTCGTGTTTTCATTTTACTTACCTCTTTTGTTTAGGCATTAATAAAAATATTTGCCTTAAGGCGAATTTACACATTTCACTCAATACGATGACATTGAACGTTGAACGATGACAGCGAATAAATTTTTATTTAACATTAAAAGTGCAAATTTAAAATTAGATGGATAAATTCGATGTTGAACGTCAAAATATATTAGTTGATTGATTTATTAATTGACGTTTAAAAAAATAATAGCAATGCCGTATAAAATAATAAAAAAACTGGATTAAAAAAATAGTTTTAATTTCGTTGTGTTTCACTACGGTTGATACATAAGTACGATTTGCTTTCACTTTCATCAAAAGTTGGGAATACTTCTACTATTTTCACTGTTCAATGTGGATGGCAATCATCTTCAATTCAATGATGAAACTCAATTTACTTTTAAATCGTATGATGCATCCAAATTGAACAATGATAGTGAATCGTGTAAATTACTTTACACTAGATTTTACCTAGCTGGCACGCATGTTATATCGTTTGAATCCTCTTAACATACGGCTTGTCCCTTTGTGCTATCTAGCTGATTTATAGTGTCAACTTCTCTTATGAAATATACTCTTTGTAATAGGTATCTCTATTGTGAATGGTTTTAGTTGAAATTCAAAGCTGTCAAGTTTGACAGTCGGAAGAACGCGCATATTTGCCAAGTCGCCATTTTTATATTTGCATCTCTTTCGTTCACTACGATAAAATGCTAGAGAAAAACAAAGACGACAGTCAAGAAACGTGTGCAAAGTTGAAGAAAAACAAAATTTGCCGCACTTTTTTTGCAAAGCAACGACGACTAGCCGATTCTTGGCATTCCTTCGCAAGCAGTAATCGTTTAACGTTGTAACTCGAGTTTGTTCAGAAAAATAATTATTTTGTTGTGAATTTTATTTGTAAAATAATTTTGCCATCTTATATTGCGCGAGTAGAAAGAAAATCTTAAAAGTTTCAGAAGAAACCATTTAATCAGCAGATCTTCAGGTGAGTCGGACAAAAATTAATATTTGCTACATAAAACGTTGAGTAATTTCAATAAAAAAAGTGATGGTGGTGAAAGGTAAACTCTGTTTTCATCACTTTAAATGATATTTAGCGTTGAATAAAATTTAAACGTGTTTTAAAATCGAAAAACCTGGTAATTGCTGCGCGTCTTGGATCTAGTGAGCGCAGGTTGAATGAACTTTTTGGTTCCTTGTACGTATTCTCTAATTGCCATGTTTTTTTATTGTGTTAAATACATAATTTGTTAATTTTATCAGTATCGCAATTTCAGAAGAAAATAAAAAAAAGAGAAGACTTCCCCTTTGCCAGTGCTTGCATTCAGTAATTTTATCATGCTTTCGACAACGGCGCGCTTTTTCATTTGCGCCAACAGTGGCGTTTTTCTTCTGTTCGTATGTCGTGTTGGGATTTGCTGCTACGACAGTATACTGCGATGTTACGTTCTGTGTTGTTAAAATTGTTAGTTTAAATGCAGGGTTGCATTGAATATCGTAAATTTATGAGCGTCGATAAGGGGTAACCCTAAAAATTTACCAAAATAAGCCTATTTCGGTGATCACGGCTTTAAAACCAAGCGCCATTCAAGCCTCAGGGATGAGGTTTTTTTTTTTTATTATTTTTAACCCCTCAAAATTAAAAAATATTCATCAAATTTAAAAAAATAATTATTTTATTCAAAACTAAAATGACTATATCGTCATAGTGGACACAGGAAGCGCTAAGCAGGTTTTGATTTCATTTTAATTCTATTTTTAAGTTATTTTAATTTGTAAAGATTTTGTCGGTTTATAAAAACTTCATGCGTTAAAAGACTCGAAAAACCAGAGAACATTTTAAACATTACCCAATAGAACATTTCTGGATAAAATTTTGCGACACCCATGTTCACCCATTAACACCTCATTTTTGATATCCTCTAATACTAAAATAATACGAACTATGTTTTAATTCATTTTTAAAAATAAAAAAAAAAATTAAAATGTTTTAATATATGTACTATGTTTTAATATTTAATATATATATTACGTTGTGGTTATAGCTTCGGTATTTCAGTATG
The DNA here is from genome assembly GCA_914767935.1 of Coremacera marginata. Taxonomy (NCBI): domain Eukaryota; kingdom Metazoa; phylum Arthropoda; class Insecta; order Diptera; family Sciomyzidae; genus Coremacera; species Coremacera marginata. Next base: position 11,830,939 of record OU612043.1, on the reverse strand, counting down.
TTTGGTTTACCGTTTTTGCTAGTGTTTTATGAATAAAAGGAAATGCCTTGCTCTGGCGCCAGACATTTTTTTTTTATGGTTGAAATTGTAAACTAAAATTTTAGAGTTGTCGAATTTTTGTGTATTTCTATTTTTTCTTCAAATTTTTTTCTGTTTTAATGCAACTGAACAAACAAAGAATAACCACTACACAAACATTTGTGGAACTGTACGAAAATACATAAGCAGACGATTATAAAAGTATCCATAAATTGTCAAACAAGTTATTAAGAAAAATAGGAGTAAAGAATAAAAAAAAATATATATATATATAAAACTTGGAATTTTAAAAACAAAACATAAATCTCGGTAGTTTTATTCAGTACTACTTATTACCGGGTGCGCTTTGCTACGCTTGGTAGCAATTACTTGCAGCTATTGTTGTGTCTATGTGTTTGTTTTTTGGGTGTCACGAATTGTTGAGGTATTTGTATTACAGCGTCCTTTGACGTTTGACATAGAGCGAAATAGATAGTGCCAAAACATTTGTAGTACTCGAGAATTCCAAAATACAAATTTTCATGCAAATTGTATAAGCGGGTTGAGTTTTCCGCGTCTTTTCAAGAAATTTGTGCTCAACGTCCTCTGGTGTTCGATAAAGAGCAAAAAAGATAAATCCAAAATACTTACCGTACCCGAAAAATGTTTGAAAAATCCCTATTTACAAATTTTCGCCGAGTTCTCAGCGATTTTTTAAAAGTTTGTACTACAGCGCCCTTTAGTGTTTGAGACAGAGTTCGGAGACACACATTTCCTGAAAGTTTGAAGTAAATCGGACTGATTGTTTCCGAGTCTATAAAGAAACTGATTTTTTATATATGTATATATTGAAGATTGTACTATATAAATTAACAGGAATTTGTGAATACCATTATTATCTAATATTACATTCACACAGAGCTAAATGTAATATATATATTTGTCGGTTTTACTGCTACAATGTGGATTGCGCATTCAGCTCACAGTGTGAACGTAGTATTACTCCTTTGAAATAGGAACAGAAATAATTTCTTAGTTGTTAGTCCAGACTTAAAGCTTTAAAATCTATTTTCCAGCATAACAAATAGATTACTACTTTTACCATTGTTCTTTAATTTTATTTAAAGTTTAGTTTTAAAATTTTTAAGAATTTTGACAAACAAATATAAAACATACTTCTCCCCAGAGTCCGCTGAACTTCAGTTAGCATCTTTGGACGCACTTGGACGTTTATCTCGTATTATAAATCTTTTGAAATTTTTTTGAAAGAATATTTTTTTTTTGTATACAGGGTGTCCCAGACTTAGAGTATTATAATGTGGGGGCTGATTCCTCGTGATGAGGCGAGCAAAAAATCGTATGGGTGGGGGTGGTCGCAAATGCCCCCCTAGGGGGCTAGGAGTGAAAAACAAAAAAAATAGGTGTCGTTACGTTTTAATCCATAGCTAACATATCCCTGCAACGATTAAAAAAAACCATAACTTTTTGGAAAGAAAATTAAATTTGCTTTAAGTTAATAGTGCAAAGTTTTTCCATAAAGTCATAAACAAAAAATGTATAAGCATCTGAAGTCAAAAAATAGGTTTTTTTCTTTAAAAATTCAACTTTCAAGGCAATTTTCTCAGAAAAAACCCAAATGTTTTATTATTTTTTATGACGCAGTTTTTTTCCTTGGTCAATTCTCTAAAAACCCGTCATACATTGTTTATACTTCAGAGATAATATTGTTTGTATAAAATCGATTTTCCGATCTTACCACTTTTTCCTCCCACTGAGGTACTTAATGCAAGCAAACTACTTTGTTTTTATGTTGCTAACAATAACTAGTAAAACAGTTAGATTTATGGGAATTAAGTAAAAGAAGTATAAACAATGTATGACGGGTTTTTAGAGAATTGACCAAGGAAAAAAACTGCGTCATAAAAAATAATAAAACATTTGGGTTTTTTCTGAGAAAATTGCCTTGAAAGTTGAATTTTTAAAAAAAAAACCTATTTTTTGACTTCAGATGCTTATACATTTTTTGTTTATGACTTTATGGAAAAACTTTGCACTATTAACTTAAAGCAAATTTAATTTTCTTTTCAAAAAGTTATGTTTTTTTTTAATCGTTGCAGGTATATGTTAGCTATGGATTAAAACGTAATGACACCTATTTTTTTTGTTTTTCACTCCTAGCCCCCTAGGGGGGCATTTGCGACCACCCCCACCCATACGATTTTTTGCTCGCCTCATCACGAGGAATCAGCCCCCACATTATAATACTCTAAGTCTGGGACACCCTGTATATTTCAAAATACTTATCTATTTTACACTTTAAGCTTTTAAATGCTCCTTTTTAAAAATGAAGTGACAGTCCAATCCACGCATTATGAAAAAAAAGGAAAAAAAAAATAATTATAATAAATAATTATAATAAATAATTATAATAAATATTAATTTTATTAATAATAAATAAAATATTTAGAAAAAGTAGCGGCTATGAACATTTGAAAGGAAAAAAAGCATCCAAATTAATACATTCTTATCTAAACGGCAACATTGTAGGTGGACTTTTCATATTAAAAATTTTTCTATCAAACTGCAATTTTCGCCATTTTTTCTCGTTTTGTTCAAGGTATTTCGCATACTTGAATGTCACGCAATCAATGTTGCTGGCGGCCGTGGCGTAGTGGGTAGAGTGTGTGGCCCATACGCCAGAGAACCCAGGTTCAAATCCCACCTGACAGAAAGTTTTTTCTTGAATTCATTTTTCTGTTCGGCCGTCACCTCTCTGCAGACATTGGCAAATCTCAGAGAGTAAAAACTGCCATGAAAAGCTTCTTGAGAACATAAGCCGTTCGGAGTTGGCATAAAACTTGTAGGTCCAGTTCTCGATCATTTGTGTTCGAACATTTCACAACACAATTGATCAAAAGAAGCTCGGTCAAAATCCTTTCAAGGGCTGAAATGGCAATTTCGTTTTTTTTTTCGTTCGAATGTCACACATTCGACACTTGTCGGAAAAAACTTTGGACGTTTTCGCCATTTTGTTCTCTTATTCATTCTTTTGTTCATGGTATGTTACACTTAGTTTTCTATTCGATAAGGGGCATTCCACATAAAAGAGAAAAATGAGATAAATTTTTTATTTATCTTAGGTTTGGTAAAAAGCTGTAGCTAAATGTCTATACATTATTAATCTGTGAAAATGATTTGAAAAAGAACCCAAAAATCCTTTGTTTCATACAGAGTTGCTAGGGAATAAAATGCTGAAGAACTCTGCCTTGCTATCATGTCCAGAAAAGCTGTACTTGCAAATAGCTATGACTGTAACGAATACTTAGTATCAAAAGATATCATTGCATATTTTCTTTGTAGCAGTTGGCGATATTTATGGTCATTGTGAAAACCTTCACATAAAATGGAAATGCATTAAATTGATTCCACACTTACAGAAACACCACTATTTTAAATTCTAAGGAGATAAATGTTTTAATCATGACCTAATCGCAACATTTTTATAAATTTGACAATATCTTATTTATACAAGAAGCAAAGTTAAACTGTGTAATCAAGAGACAGTGAACAGGAATTGAACATTGAACCTAAAGAAATGGTTGGGCCAAGTACAAACGCGAAAGCCAATTCAGGTACTGTAAGTTCTTATGCAAAGAGGATCTTATAATTAAAAAGAGGAAGAGCAGGAAATTAAAGACATGTTGGAGTAAGAGTTGACATAAAGCAGTAAGAGTTGATTTTTTTTTTCGCAGCTTCTGGTTTCTTTTTGATGTTTTACAGAAATAAATTATTATTTCCACGTATTTCTTACTTGCAACATGTAAGACAGTGATCTACCTTTACGGAAACCATGTTGCTGTTCCTGTCAGTGTTACGCATATTATATTTTCGAACAGTTTTGGGATAGCAGATAAAATATCCATACAATAAAAAATTCACTGAATTTTCAAACGGCCCTCGTATAGGCTAGTAGTAGTATAGGATAGTAGTAGCATAAAAGCTTTTGAATGAAATCTTAAGTAAGACCTGTCCCAGTAGTCACAATTTGTAATATTTTTTTTTAATTTTCTTACAAAAGGTACTTACTTACTTACTTAGGTGGCCGTGACAACCCGTGTCCGGATTTCGACCGACCTCATCAGCTCTCGCCAGGCGCCTCTGCATTGCGCGCGCCTTCTCCAATCGGATACACCAAGTGCGGTTAGGGCTTCCTCAGCCTGGTCCATCCATCGGAGGCATGGTCTCCCTCGTCGTCGTTGACCAGCGACCCTCGCTTCGAGCACCTTTTTCGCTGGAGCTTCGTCGTCCATACGATGGACATGACCCAGCCAGCGTAGTCGCTGCACAGTTATACGCCGAACTACGTCAATGTCTCCGTAGAGCTCATACAGCTCGTGGTTCATTCGGATGCGATAGTCATCGCCGACTCGAACAGGACCGAAGATTTTGCGAAGAACTTTTCTCTCGAACACCCCCAGAGCGGCTGCGTCAGTTTGCGAAACTACCCATGCCTCAGCGCCATAAAGCAGCACAGGTAGAACGAGCGTCTTGTAGAGTGTTAGTTTTGTCGATCGAGAGAGGGCTCTGGAACTTAGTTGCTTACTGAGCCCGTAGTAGCACCTATTAGCAATTATTGTTCTTCGCTTTATCTCCAGGCTGATTTCGTTGTTAGTATTAATGGCGGTGCCAAGGTATACAAACTCCTTGACTACTTCAAAGTTATAGCTGCCGGATGAAACGTGGGAGTCTAAACGCCGAGCTCCCTTGTTTGTAGACAGCATATACTTTGTTTTACCCTCATTTATCGTCAAACCCACTTTGGCTGATTCCTTTTCGATAGCGGCGAAAGCAGCGGTAACATCTCTCTTGGTTCTGCCAACAATATCAATATCATCAGCGTAAGCAAGGAGCTGGACACCTTTATAGAAAATGGTGCCATTACGATGCACACCGGCCTTTCGTACGATCCCCTCCATGATGATGTTGAAGAGATCGCAAGACAGTGGATCGCCTTGCCTGAAACCTCTTTCGGTATTGAAGGTTTCGGAGAGGTCATTTCCTACCTTGACGGAGCTGCGTGTGTTGCTCAACGTCATTCTGCAAAGTCTAATCAACTTTGCAGGTATACCGAACTCAGACATTGTTGCGTATAGGCAATCCCTTCTCGGGCTATCGAAAGCAGCTTTAAAGTCGACAAAGAGATGGTGTGTGTCAATTTGATGTTCGTGGGTTTTCTCCAGGATTTGTCGTAGCGTGAAAATCTGGTCTATGGTGGACTTACCAGGTCGAAAGCCACACTGATAAGGTCCAATCAGTGTTTTTGTAATTGGCTTTAATCTTTCACACAGTACGCTTGAGAGAACCTTATATGCGATGGAAATAAGACTGATACCTCTATAACTTGCGCAGATTGTAGGGTCTCCTTTCTTAAGTATAGGGCACAGTACACTGAGGTTCCAATCGTCGGGCATGCTTTCTGCTAGCCATATTTTGCTGATGAGCTGATGCATGCGCCTTATCAATTCATCGCCGCCGGTTTTAAACAATTCAGCTGACAGGCCGTCAGCACCCGCTGCTTTATTGTTTTTGAGTCGTTGGATAGCAACTCGAACCTCTTCATGGCTAGGTGGTGATACTTCCACTCCGTCATCGTCAATTGGTGGCACTGCACTGTGCTCTCGATGGGCGGCATTGGTGGAATCGTCGCCATTAAGTAAATTGGAGAAGTGCTGTCTCCACAATCTAAGCACACACTGTGTATCCGTATTCAGATCTCCATTTTCCATCTCCATTTTACAAAAGGTAAGCATACTAATTTTTCATCAAAATGAAAACGTTAAGTATATGTTGTAAAACACAGAAACAGATTACTAGAATATTTAAATGGTTTGTCTAAAATACTTCTTTGAGTGTTCAAAGGTTAATGAGGGGAATTTTTCAATGTCCCAGTAGTATTGGGGGTTGGAATTAATTTTAAAGGTTCTTTTTCGGGTTTTGAGCATTTATTTAGAAACAACGGTACAATGTATATTATTCAAAGTATTGTCCATCGTTAGCTACAACATTTTCCCATCTTTCTGGCAGCATATGGATTCTGCGCCGGAAGAACGACTCGTCTTTTGAGGCAATCCACGAATCGACCCATTTTTTGGTATCCTCGTAAGAAGTGAAGCGCTGCTCAGCCAAGCCATGCGTCATCGATCTGAATAGGTGGTAGTCGGAAGGGGCTATGTCTGGGCTATAAGGCGGGTGGGGTAGCACATCCCAATTCAGCGCCTCCAACGTTTCCTTGACGGTTCTTGCAACATGTGGCCGTGCGTTGTCATGTTGAAAAACCACTTTGTCGTGTCTTTTGCCATATTCCGGCCGTTTAACCTTTAATGCTCGGCTCAATTGCATCAATTGTTGTTGGTAGCGTTCCCCAGTGATGGTTTCGTTTGGTTTTAGCAGCTCATAGTACACGACACCCTTCTGATCCCACCAAATACACAGCATAAGCTTGGCGCCATGAATATTCGGCTTGGCCGTCGATGTTGATGCATGGCCGGGTGGCCCCCACGATTTTTTTCGCTTAGGATTATCGTAATGGATCCACTTTTCATCGTCAGTGACAATACGATGCAAAAAACTCTTCCTTTTATGCCGTTGATGCAGTTGTTCGCACATGCAAAATCGCCGTTCAACGTCTCTCGGCTTCAACTCGTACGGCACCCAATTTCCTTGCTTTTGAATCATTCCCATGGCCTTCAGGCGTTTGCCGACCGTTGATAAGTCGACTCCCAATGATTCTGACAATTCTTGAAGGTTTTGACACGGGTCTTCATCGAGCAAAGCCTCCAATTCCTCATCTTCAAACTTTTTCGGCTGGCCCGGACGCTCTTTGTCTTCCGTATCAAAATCACCACTTTTAAACCGACGGAACCAGTACTCACAAGTAGAAATCGATGGAGCATAGTCCCCGTAAGCCTCAGTAAGCGTGCGTTGTGCTTCAACCGCTTTTTTCTTCAAATGGAAGCACAAAAGTAAACCTTCCCGCAAATTGCGTTTTGTTGGAACGAAAGTCGACATGTTCACAGAGAAAAAAATATATGTTATTTACACTTCAGTGGAATGACACATACTGAAAAATGAAGCTTAGACAATGTGCTTTGAAATGAATATAGTCACAGGTGTGCCCGATGTGATCTATTGATAGTTACGCCATCTCTTAGAAAACCTTTAAAACTAATTCCAACCCCCAATAACACAAACCATAGAATCTGACCTTTTTTAAATAAATATTATACAATAAATATAAATATATGTTTCGAAAAATATTTCACTAATGTATAAGTTATGATGACATCGTTATAACCAAACCAAAAGCAAATGGCCATTTCAGCCCTTGAAAGGACTTTGACCGAGCTTCTTATGATCAATTGTGTTGTGTGTGTGTTGTGAAATGTTTGAAATTATCGAGAACAAAACCAACCAGCTTTATGCCGACTCCGAACGGCATATATTCTCAAGAAGCTTTTCATGAGAGTTTTTTTACTCTCTGAGGTTTGCCATTATCTGCAGAGAGGTGAAGTGACGGGCGAACAGAAAAATTAATTCAATTGAAAAAACTTTCTGTGTCAGATGGGGGATTCGAACCTAGGTTCTCTGGCGTATGAGCCACACACTCTACCCACTACGCTACGGCTGTTATAACTATAGTTATAACTATGAGTTATAGTTGGTCAAATTCTGGAATCAAATGTCCCAGTAGTCACAATGGACTGCCCCATAAGGCTGAAAGCAACATTTTTTCTCAATAAATATCTGGTGTAGTAAAAAGATCCATTATTTTTGTATGACATTAAAGGTTATATTTAGCATCAGATTTAGTTCAAATATGCACTGTTTTGTTGGATAACTTGTTGCCATTTTGAAGGTAATTTCATTATGTCTCCCTCATAGTAACTTTGGTGAAAACTTGGCAAAATTGGCAAAAAAAATAAGGACAGTCAATTTTCGCAAGCTTCTCTCTTGAGGCGAGTGTTTTACCAGCAAAATCATTCGTCATAGACCAGGTGGTAATCACTTGGTGCCAGGTGTGGACTATAAAGTGGATACATAAGAACCTCCTAACAAAGATCCCGGTGCTTCTGGCGACTCACTATCGATACGTGAGGCCTTGCGTTGTACTAATGGAACACAATTCCTCTCCTAATGGCCAAAGCTGGTCACTTCTGAGCGATTGCTTCCTTCAGACGGCCCAATTGTTGACATTAGAAGTCTGAATTAAGAGTTTGACCGCGATTCGACCACAACCGTTTTCGTTTGACATTCGTAAGTTTCATCACCAGTTACCACCTTCCGCTTCAGGAATGGGTTGATTTTGTTGCGATTCAGCTGCGATTCGAAGATGGAAATTATCCAGGACGTTTTTTGAGTTAACTCGTGTGGCACCCATAGATTGAGCTTCTTTTTGTATCAAATCTTATTCAAGTGGTTTTTCCAGTGCAATCAATGCCATGGTATGTCACACTTGGATTTTAGTTTGATAAGGCTGAAGGCAAACTTTTTTATGTTTTCTGTTCAAAACCAGTTTTCTGCCTGTTTTCGAAAGTGTTATTGGCTTTAGACCGTGAATATAATCTCTCGGTTGTTGGAAGTGTTTGAAAAATTTCGGTTTTTTTACCCGTTAAAGCAACAACATTTTGTTTGATTCATGATATGCGACATAGCCGCGTGTCACACTTCAGATACTTGCCTGTCAAATTTTGAAAGTTACGGCATTTTTTTTACTCTCACTCATTGTTTTGTCCACGGTATGCTGCTACACATAATTTTATGTTTGGCAAGGTTGAAAGCAACATTCTTTCTTCTGTTCTCTGTTCAAACCCTGTTTTCTGGCAGTTTCCAAATTGTTTACAGCTTTGGACCGTCAACATAATTTGTCGGTTGCTTGGAATTTATGGATGAAAGGGAAGTTATCTCAAATTGGAGTTTTTTCTTTTACCCGCGAAAACAAAAAAAAAAAAATAAATTCTGCAAACTTTCACGATTTTATCTCAACCATTAATTTTAAATGCCACACATAAATAACCAATGGAGGGTAGCCGTTTTATTGAATCGATTGCATAAAGGAACATTATTGCCTGCACGAAATGGTAGCAAAAACGTAGTAAATTTTGCTTTCGCCATAATCGCACAGAAAACTGTGTGTGGTATAACGTGGACAAAACAATTAGAGAGAGAAAAAAAGATGGCGAAAATTCCACAATCTGACCGACACTCGGACAATGTGTGGCAAGCACCTAAGTGTTGTCTGTGTTTCCCCAGCAGTTTCAATCTGTGTAAATTTAAATCAAATCTTCACCGACACTATTCCATCTTTCCAACTAATTATCACCCGTCTTCCGAATCAATCGCATTTATAGGGCCATCTCCTGAGTGTTGGTAAAGTTATCAACATGTTAGGCTAGCATAACCACAGTATTAGCGACATATATAATATGAATTATAGAAATTCTGTGCTATCTAAATAGTTTGAGCGATTCCTTAGTTAATATTTCACTATTCACTGTTCTTTTCTTGTTTACCTAAAAAGTAATGCCAAATATAATTTCCAAGGCAATTTCGAGCTTATACGAAATCGTACGGCTTTCAGAACAACCAGATTTAATATCTAATTTCAAATTTGTTTTATAAACACTAATAACACTACTTCATTTTATATAAATTAACTTAATTAACTATTCAAAAAATAGTTGACAGGTTATTTTTTTTTTTTTTTTTAGACCAAAGACTTGAACATCCAATCTAAAATGTCTGAACACTTAAAAATTCAACAATTCAATAATCCATTACTCGAGTTGATTATGATAGAATATCCTGGAAAGGTGAACAATGTGGACAATGCTATTAAAACTCTTGGCGGTGCTGTCAAAATTTCTCAAACTCTTTGTGGAGATGCTAAAAAAATGACTCTTCGATTTCATCCAGCGAATCCTTTTAACAAAGCTATTTTGGGTGAAAAAACTACTGCTATAGGGCTATTGCTTTCATTCAAAGTATATAAATCTAAAAAGAAATCCAATACTGCGATGCGAGCTGAAATTCTTGGATGCTGCAAGGCAAGCGTTGAATTTGACTCTATATGTGACTTTCAATATACACCTCTCAGCAAGAATACATTAAATGGTTGCTCCGAATTTACTCCCGATTCCATTGGTCCTCGTAAAGTTACAGATGCTTCACATTTTTCGATTCCTAACAAACAGTTGTTTTGCATACCACAGTTATTTGCCCGATCCGACTCAATTTCAACCAATATTTATACCCATTCTCTGCTGAATAATGGTCAACATGAAGTTTTGGGCTTATTACAAAAAACAACATATGACAACAGAGATGTTATTCCATTCAATATGATTGATCCAGTTCCCGTGCGACCCGATTCACAAATTGTCAAAAGAATGAAAATTAAATATGTCTCAGATGAACAATTTGATCGAGTCAAAAAATTATTTGACGATTGTCCTATTTGGACACGTATTGCTCTGATGTATGAATCTCGAGTTAGTAATGATAAACTTAAATGTATTATACCATCACTTGCATATTATTTTTCAAATGGTCCGTGGCGTACGTTGTACGTGCGTTTTGGATATGATCCACGCAAAGATTTCAAAAGCAGATATTATCAAACATTTGATTTTCGCTTAAGATTTCGATCAGGTGTTGCAGATCTTGTTGATAAGCGACAAGTTGCCAAAACTAAAAAAATAGAAAAAAATTCACAGAACTCTGATATCATTCAAGATGTTGACTATCCATATTTTGATGAAAGCAAGTTACCACGTTCAAGACAATGCATTCTGCGTTATTGTGACATACGCATGCCGAAAATTCAGGCTATGATTGATAAGATACCAACGCCTATGGCAGGTGCTACATGCAATGAGAGAACTGGATGGCTGCCTGAAGAATTCGATCGACAAATACGACAAATTCTGAGCAGTGTCATGAAGGATCTAATGAATAAACATAGTCGTAAGCAAAAAACTGTGCCAGAAGTTGTGGACAGTGCAAATGCGGAAACAGAATGAATATTACAAAAATAATAGATTGATGCATCTGCAGCACAGAATACAGCTGATTGTGGTGATCTTCATTAGCTAAATTAAAAACGGAGCTTGTTACAATAAAAAAAGGGTAATAAAATCAAACGAGTTCATAAGGCTCTGGAAGTGTGTTAAACGTGTATTTTTAACATGTCGATGTCATTTAATGGAATTTATTTAAAGTATGACGCATCAATCAATCGATCAATACCCTATAGGAACAAACTAACTTTTAAAAACAACTAATTAAAAAACTAATATAAAATAAAGTAGTATATGAACTACTTTGAATTATTTTAAGGCGGCAACTACTCTGATTTTGAACAAGTAGTAGAAAATATATACAGGCGAAAGTCAGTTGACTTATTTAGCGGACATCACACTACAAAATATGTTAGTTCGTTCTATGGAAAAAAGTCAGAATTTCAACTAGTTGTGGTTGACAAAAAACTACTTTATCAACTTCTTTTAAATTAGTTGATTTTCCTACAGGGTAATACATATGTTATATACTTTAATAAAATTTTATATTCGAATTTTTTTGAAAAATTAACATTCAACCGTTTCAATTTGCATGAAATAACATTATTTCATTGAGTTCAATTTAGATGACAATAAATACAAGAAAATTAAAAAAAAAAAGAAAATTGCTATTTTTCGTTTTTATTGAAAGGTTTTTATTGCCAGTTTGATTACATTACAAGAGGTATTTTTTCATGAATACTCATATGATATGCTAAATGAACTTCATCCCACGAAAGCTTAAAAAATGTTTCAAAAGCAAGAATATTAGGTGTGCTCTACGAGTTAAGCTGTCGAAAGTCGTGGAACAGATGCATCAATGACAGAAAAGAAACGTTTTTTAACATCGTTTTATGCTTGGCGGTGAGAAATTGATAACTACAATAAACCCTAAGTCTAGAAAATTCGTGGGTATGCGTGGTCATGCAACAATATCGTCACTTAAGCCGAATATTTATAGTTCCGCGATATTGCTCTGTATACGGTGGGACTAACTGGATGTTTGCTATTGTCGCTGCTTAAGCTAAACGAAACCATCACGGGAGGCAGTCCACTATCGACTTCAACTGATGCGTTTGAGCCTTGCAGTTAAAACGGCTTCAGTGTGACTAAAGAAACGAGACAAACTACTCACCATAAGTGATATCGATCTTAACCCCTTGTAACCCATGATCATAAATTTTAAGTTTAATAAAACACTTATTTTTTAGAAAATCAATATTTTTATATCTGTGACATTGAGCTAATATTATATTTTTTCTATGTTGTGTGTGGAAATCTAATATGTATTTTAGGTACTTACCCAGTAGTGTCAATTTAGGATAACTAACAATTTTTTCACGAATTTCCAATTTATTGCATGCACAGTAGGGTGGACCTTGTGTCGATATTTTGGTAGATGAGGGCTCTATTCCGTGCCTTTTTGAAAAAAATGACAATGCCGAAAAAAAAAAATTAAAAAAAAAAAAAATTAGGGGTTGCGCACGAGCCGAGAAAAAGGTCCACTTTGCCAAAATTAGGGGGGAAATTGCCATAGGTCATCAGGGGTCACCCGTAGAGGGGAAGAATGTATGGCCGACCCCCATTTACTTCTTACCGCCAACATTTTCCCCCAAGACACCCACCCCTATCTCCTCCCCTTAGGGGGGTCACCATACAAAAATGGAGGTTGCTCAGTATTTTCGAAAAACACCATAGGTCATCAGGGGTCACCCCTAGGGGGGCAAAATATATGACCGACCCCCATTAACTTTTCATCCCCAACATCTTTTCCGAACAAACTTACCCTCTATCTCCACTCCTTGAGGGACTCCCCATACAAAAATACTGAAAATCTATGTATTTACAGTTGCACAATGTCGAGATTTTTTTGATTTTTTTACAGAAATTCCACCAATATTCAAGAGTGGTCATTGTTTGGAAAGTCTTGAAAAATTTGAAACGCACACGTAGCAGATGCCCCCATTCATCAGTACCTGGCAGTAAAATATTGCAAAATACGTAGTAGTTATAAATAGCAGTTCATTCATCGATTGTTGTCATTCAACAAGTGCCGACGACCGCGAAAAGTAAATTGATTTTTCTCCCGTTTTTTAAAAGTTATGATGACAACACAACTTAGATCGCGCGACGATATTTTTTTGATTGGTTATCCAAGCATGAATATTACGGGGAACAAATTACCGTCGAAGAAGCAAGTGCTAAGAATGCATTTCTTCAACATTCGCAAACGAAACATGTCGAAGAAAAATAGTGCGGTTATAGTCGCGGACGCAGTGATGATTTTTTGGCGCCAAGCAGCTATTCCGACGAAAGCCAGAGGAGATGTTACAAGAAAAATAGCTGCGCTGCACGATGAGTGGGATGCTTTAAGAAAGTCATCTCACAGAAAGACTGAGTCCACTAGAGAAAAAGAGAATAAATTTTCTGATAGCTTGGATAATCTTTTCGACATCGCACACGCCAACGCCCTTGAGAAAATGACAAATACCGAAGACATTGAGTTTCTGCTAAAGCAAAGAGAAGATGGCCGGCCAGGAACTATGGGAGGTGTGGACGCTACTGATACTCGAACGAGGAAAAGAAAAGCTGAGCGCGAAGAACAAGAAGAGTTGCGACGCAAACGTGCAACGGAATCTAGTAGAGATCAGTTCGCTAAAGGCGGTAAGCTATTTCGCGCTTTGTGTGTTCGTCCAATGTTTATATTCAAATGAAATTCTTTCAATTGCAGTGGTTAAATTTTCAAGCAGTGATTCAAGCGATGATAATGGGAGACAGGACGAAAACTTCCCGGCAGAAGCTGGCCCATCAAATGTTGGTGACAGAAGAGGTTACAAACAATGTTTTACTGAACGAGTGCTATCAGCTTTGGACAAGTGCAAAGTGACTGACCGAGACGCGGTCGGCATTATGATAGCGGCGGCAGAAGCATTTGGACGCGATCCTCAACAATACACAATAAACCGTACGTCGCTTCGGAGATGTCTGCGTTCAAATCGAGAGAACATGCTGAGTTATGTGAAAGACAATCCAGAAGTAAGATCGCATAGATTTATTTGCTCTCATTCAGAATTCTTATTCTTCAACGCGTTTCATTTATCTCCAGCTTGTCGCAGCTAAATCCTTCGTAGTCCATTGGGATGGCAAAATGCTTTTGGATTTTGTGGGTACAAAGAAGGTGGACCGTCTACCGGTAATTGTCTCGTACGGAGAAAAAGAACAACTTCTTGGAGTTCCCAAAGTAGAAGATGGGAAAGGAAAAGGCCGGAGAATAGCACATGCCGTTTATCAACTGTTGGCATCTTGGCATATGACACATCGAATACAAGGACTTTCTTTCGACACGACATCAACGAACAGTGGCCCATTCTCCGGAGCCGCAGTTGCTCTTGAGCGGCTGTTGGAGAGAGAAATCTTATATTTACCTTGCAGACACCACGTATACGAACTGGTGCTAAGGGAAGTTTTTGAGACAAAAATGGGAAAGACCAGTGCACCAGGCGTTCCTTGCTTTGACCGTTTCAAACAGGAATGGGACGCTGTAAAGGTTAAACCATTCCATTCTGGCTTGATAGACGATCAAGTCGTCAGAAAAATTCCTGTGGCAATGCAAGTCGGCATAAAGGAGTTTTGCTTAGATCAATTGAAGGAGAAACACCCTCGCGATGACTACAAAGAAATGCTACAATTAATTCTTTTGTTTCTGGGTGAAAAACTTGAGAATTACCATTTCCGACCTCCAGGACCCGTTTCCCATGCTCGATGGATGGCAAAAGCCATTTACAGCCTCAAGATGTTTTTGTTTCGGAGAACTTTTCACTTATCTGTATGTGAATTGAATGGTATTCGACACGTTTGTATTTTTGTGGTGCGACTTTACGTCAAGGCATGGTTTGGTTCTTCTCGAGCAGCTGAGGCGCCGAATCAAGATTGGAAGTTTTTTAAGGACATCGTCGAGTACAAGTCCGTTGACCAGGATTTATCTCGGGTAATGATAAAGAAATTTATCGGTCACCTATGGTATCTCGCCGATGAGCACATAGCCCTTGCCTTTTTCGATGACAAGGTTTCAAATGAGTTGAAGGCCAAAATGGCCCAAGCATTGCTAGAAAATGAGAATGACAAAGGTGAAGAAGATGAAGAAGACGAAGAAGGTGAAGAAGATGAAGAAGACGAAGAAGGTGAAGAAGATGAAGAAGACGACCCGGTTCCCCCAGCTCCTCGCGTCGTAATCAAAAGCACCAGCGTTAAAAAAATCGAGGTGAAATACAAAGATGTGAATGAGGAATTCTTGGCTAAAGACTTGAGCAACTTCGTCTCTCATAATACCAAAAATTTATTTGTACGATTTGGAATATCGCAAGATTTCATTCTTGCAAATCCAGCAACC
The DNA here is from genome assembly GCA_914767935.1 of Coremacera marginata. Lineage (NCBI taxonomy): Eukaryota > Metazoa > Arthropoda > Insecta > Diptera > Sciomyzidae > Coremacera > Coremacera marginata. The sequence goes on along the minus strand of OU612043.1, from coordinate 11,815,417 downwards.
TGGAAATCTCGCGCAGACTATCAAGAAGGTCGTAGAATTGTAAATAACTTGCGCGTTGTGAACGACACTGCCGAAAGAGGAGTAAAAATGATACAAGATTATAATAGAATACTGTGTCAAGGAGAAGAAGAGAAACAGTATTTACTACATGTTATCGATTCTTACCGCAAGAAATACCCATCAGCGAACAAAAATATGTTAATTTGACTATATTATATTAAAAGTGCTTAGTAGTACTACTCAATTACAGCTTCTTTTATTTTTGTATGGGGAGTCCCTCAAGGAGTGGAGATAGAGGGTAAGTTTGTTCGGAAAAGATGTTGGGGATGAAAAGTTAATGGGGGTCGGTCATATATTTTGCCCCCCTAGGGGTGACCCCTGATGACCTATGGTGTTTTTCGAAAATACTGAGCAACCTCCATTTTTGTATGGTGACCCCCCTAAGGGGAGGAGATAGGGGGTGGGTGTCTTGGGGGAAAATGTTGGCGAAAAAGTAAATGGGGGTCGGCCATACATTCTTCCCCTCTACGGGTGACCCCTGATGACCTATGGCAATTTCCCCCCTCATTTTGGCAAAGTGGACCTTTTTCTCGGCTCGTGCGCAACCCCTAATTTTTTTTATTAAATTTTTTTTTTCGGCATTGTAATTTTTTTTCAAAAAGGCACGGAATAGAGCCCTCATCTACCAAAATATCGCAAAAATTTAATTTCAAGGTCCACCTTAATGCACAGACTTGTGGTATTCGAACTTTCAAACGTTACATACTAGTAGCGCCATCTCTGGGTACGATGGTGTATTATTTTATTATTTTATTTTTTATTTTATTAAAAATTAAAAATCGCGACAAGGTCAACGAAGCTTTTCTTAGAAAACAGTAGCGCCATCTCTGGGTACGATGGTGTATTATTTTATTATTGTATTTTTTATTTTATTAAAAATTAAAAATCGCGACAAGGTCAACGAAGCTTTTCTTAGAAATCAGTACGACATAAAAAAAAGACTTCTCACAAGAACTATAAAAATTTCGTTTTTTTCAAAGAAACTTGGATCCAACATTGAAATTACCGAAAAAGCCATATTTTTAGACTTAAGATGCTCATAAGTTTCTTGTTGTTACTTCGTGCCAACATTTTTACTAATACCTTAAAGGCGTTTTAATTTTCTTTTCAAAATGTTAGGTCACCATTAAGGTGTCCTTATGGCGTTCTTAACTGAAAAATGGAACCAATGCGTTCACTTATTCGGTGAGAGCAGAGTTGTTGCTCTGGATATTTCAAAGGCATTTGACCGAGTGTGGCATAAAGCGCTCGTGTCTAACTAATTGCATGTGGTGTCGGTGGTAACTTTGCTCGGTGGATCACGTGCTTTCTTATGAATCTAACGATCCATGTTGTAGTCGATGGCATATCGTCCAGAGAGCACGCCATCAACGCAGGAGTACCGCAGGCTCAGTTCTATCGCCAACTTTGTTCCTGGTTTTTATTAAAGACCTTCTGTCGTTGACTCACAACCCAGTTCATTCGTTTGCGGATGACAGCGGCATTTGCCATTCATATTCATTTAAAAAACGCCCGAGCTCTTTGGAGATTGAGAGGAAGAGGCAACATATGAATGACACACTTAATAATGACTTGGGAAAAATCTCCGAGAGGGGTCTTGCTAATAGAGTAGAGTTTAATGCTAGCAAGACCCAATGTTGTCTGTTAACCCACAAGCGAATCAATTGCCCCTTAGCTCCCCTCAATATGAACGGTGTAGATCTTACATAGTCCGATGCTCTTGACGTTCTAGGCATTTCAATACAAGCAGGTCTTCGGTGGAATGATCACATTTTTGATGTGTCAAAAGAAGCAGCCAAGTGCATTGGTTTTTTAAAACGGTGTAAGAAATACTTCACTCCATCTGATCTTTGTTTGATCTATACCTCATATATTAGACCGAAAATGGAGTACAATTCGCACATTTGCGCAGGGGCTTCAATATCATATTTGGAGCTTCTGGACCGGATTCAAGACGTGCGATATATTTGATAGGTGATGGAAATATTTCATCTTCTCTCAACTCTCTTTGGCATCGTCGCAATGTTGGTTGCCTAAGCCTTCTGTACAGCTACTAGCATGGGAAGTGTTCAAGGGAGATACATGGCCTGACGCCACCAGCTCGTGTGTTTCCTAGGTCCAGCTCTCCAAGCCCATCCCTTTACCATTGCAACTTTGCCCAATAGAACGCTCAGTAAAATTGTGGAACAATCCAACTAACTATCACCCGTCTTCCAACAACACAATGCTTTCGCATTTATAGGGGGCATCCCCTGAAAGCCGGTTAAGTCTAAAACAAAAAAAAAATCAATTTTAAATTCGGTTAAGAGTTATAGAGTGCTAGTTATAGAGTTAAAAGGAAAAACTTTCTTATTTTTGACATTCCATTGAATATAAATCCGATTTCGAGGTGAGTCGGATTTCAGAACAAATTATATTATTATGAATCATATTTTGGAGCCCCCACAACAACCTGCGGAAATGTATTCATAAGTCTTTTTTTTTTGAGCGCATTATGACGATAAAAACTCATTATATAAGTCTTAAAATCTTAACTCATTATAGTGTGGCGGCCGTGGCGTAGTGGGGTAGTGTGTGACTCGTACGCCAGAGAATCCAGGTTCGAATCCTCCATCTGACACAGAAAATTTTTCAATGGAATTATTTTTTCTGCTCGGCCTTCACCTCTCTGCAGACAAGGGCAAACCTCAGAGAGTAAAAAACTGCCATGAAAAGCTTCTTGAGAACATAAGCCGTTCGGAGTCGGCGTAAAACATGCAGGCCCAGTTCTCGATCATTTGTGTGCAAACATTTCACATCACACACAACACAATTGATCATAAGCTAGGTCAAAGTCCTTTCAAGGGCTGAGATGGCCATTTCGGTTTTTTTTTTGTTTATAAGTCTTAAAAGAATGTTTTGAGTCATAATATTTGCTGTGTATCCAGTTTCACCCTCCACCTTGTCTAGCCTTTGAGGAGGTTTCTTCTTAGGGCGTAACGATAGCTCACTCTAACTGCCTTAAAGATCTATACAGCGACATTTCAACATTTTTAAAATCTCACATAAGACACAACTCAACGCAACGCTTCGAATGATCAAAGACAACTAAATTTCAATTTCAGAAGCCTTAGCAATCGACCCTAAATATATTCTCAAAGATTTAAAAACGTGCCCAGGTACATGATATAATTATAAGGTAGGCTCACATTTAAATGGCTGCTCAAACAACAAGTTTTCAACAACAAAGCTGTGAGAACGCTAAACGTCAAATGATAAAGACAACAACAACAATAAGAAATCTAAAATTCGACCAGCCGATTTTGACATACAGCTTGAGACTACCTTATAATTCTACCATGCCCAGGTATATTTTACGATAACAAAGAACTGACTGTGCTGACTGACTGGAGCCGCTCCGAAAGTATCGGTCAGCCGTCTTAAAGGACAGTTAGCTACGCGCACCAAACTCTTTACGGGCAGCTATATTTCCTACCATAACTTTGGATCTGTGGGGAATTTTTGCAATCGACTTTCACGGAAATAAGCCTAAAACTATAGAAAACAACGATTTGTAAAAAAAATCGATTGTTTTAAAATTCTGGACGTATGTAAAATCTTACGTCGGAACGTCCGCTTTACTCGTGCAATGTTTTATAGTTGTATTCTTTATGATAATGATCCAGGCTTTGTAACGTTTATAGGTTAAATTCATGGCCAGAATAAGTAAACCCGAACATTACCGGATTTTTTTTTCTTTTGGGAAAGCCAAAACCAATACTAAAACTTTGATCATAGTTTTGTAATCAGCATGCAAGTCATTAAGAGAATTATCTTCATCAAATTCAAACAACATCTTCTATTTTTATCCAATATTTGCATGGAGAAACATCGCTGTGTACCATCTGGATTCGATCTCTGTACATCCAGTTTCATAGGCATATATGTCTACACCCACTAAAGTGCATTCAACCAAGTTTGCTATGGTCGGATTTAATATGTAATACTTACTTATTTAAAATTTGTGTGCTTTATATAAAAAACGCCAAAAAACAAAAGTAGTATATTGTACACACATTTGAGCTTTTAATGAATAGTTTTTATTTTAATTTGATTAATTTTGTAATTGTTTATAATATTTTTGTTTTTAATTGTTAAGGCAAAGCGTTTACACAAAAATATTTTTTTTTTATATTTTGTTTTGGTTTTTTATTTATCTTGATAATAATTTAAATAAATATATACTAATATTTATTTTTCTTTTACTTGTTTTATGAATAAAATTAAATATTAAAACGAGGTCATTGTTAACCCTGCTCTGCATAGTATTGAATCTGCATGATGTTACGGTATAAATATGTATGTATAGTAGCGTGGTTTTAAAAAATCGATGTCGGATTTTTTTTGGGGGCAGCCCCTCCTAAAATGTGCCATTTTGTTAGATTTTAAGATTGCCAAAGTTTGAGCACAATCGGAAGATGTTAATCCGTGTCACTGGGCCCTCAAAGTTTTGAAAATCTCGATTTTTTGGCAGTTTGGCGACTTCGGCGACAAATTACAAACATACATCAAATTAAAGGCCATACTGTTTTTAACATTTACATTTATATTCTACACAATAAATACACAACTAGTACTGAAACCAAAAAAATTGAGTCAATGTCCCTAAAAACGTGATTAGGTACCTCTGAGAGCGAAGATGCGTTATTTGTGTTATTATTGCTTATTATGGACAAATACTTGTACTTTGGAATCCCATTTCATTTAAATATGTTTGCTATGGCATACCGTTCATTTTAGACCCACAACAATGTTTTTTTTTTTTATGTCAGGTATGTATCTATTTTTTCCTCATACTGTATCACTGGCGACCCCAAGCAGGTAAAACCAAACTAGTTTAAAAATGTATTGGGTTACCCTACTACCTATTGTTATATTTTAAGTAGAAGTCCAGGGGTTCAGAGTCGTTATTAAAAAAAGAAAAGGATAGCTAGGTGGTTCTTGCTTTTATGATTTTGTTTCTTGGTCAGTTGAAAGTATTCGCTGAACAGTGAAAGTCGTATTTTGTTCTGCGTTCGTGTGATCGAGTTTAAAAAAACCCACTAAAAATTAACTACAGAAGACATTTTTATTTTAATTAGGTCGGTACCTACTAACACGTACTCTTTGTTTTAGTTAGTGTCATTTATTCTTTCTTCTAGTGAACATTTTTATTTCTCGTAAAAGTGATGGCTTCTACATCTGGCATAAGAAGTAGAGGTAGAGACAAAAGTTTTCTAATTGACTATCCAGCTCATCATATAACTGGGTGTAAGCTGCCCTCCAATCGACAAGTTCTAGCTACTATGTTCTACAAATTGCGTACTGTGAAGTTAAATGTGAAAGATTCTGCCACAACTACTGTTGACGAGGTTTTCGTTTTTTGGACAAAAGCTCGAATTCCTACAAAACAAAAGAAAAATGTCATAGTAAAGAAAAATGCAAAAGTACAAGGATAGAAAACGGAAAGTGCAAGAAATGCTGTAAAAGAGTTTACCCTAAAGTTGGATGATCTCTTTGATATTGAAGAAGACAAGGAGTTTCTGTTGAAACAAAGACAGAAAGGAAGACCAGGCTCCATGCTCGGAGTTGACCTGAAGTTGGCTCAAGCTGAAGAAAGACTACTACAGAAACAACGGAAGGTCTTGGACAAACAACTTGAAGCGGGAAATTTGAGTAAGCATTTAAAAAAAAAAAAAAATATTTTCTTTGTAGCGAAACTTTATAAGATCTAGATCACTAACTGAAAGCCGTCAGCTGTATCAAGATAGCTCCAAAACCACATTATGTCAGTCCCTTGAATAAATTTTAATAAGAATAAAATGAAAAGGACATTAATTATACTTTATTTTTTTAAATACAGAATTGTTTTCATTCCAAAAATTGATAATATAGGAAGGAAAATGGGTTTTTTCACAATAGGTTCCATCTTCGCTCTAAGGGGGACCTAGTCAAGTTTTTAGGAACTTTTGGCTTCATTATCTCGAATTCAGTACTACTTACGTATTTTTTTTATTGCATTTAAAGTATTATAAACAGTATCGCCTTCAATTTGATGTATGACACGGGCAAATATATTAAACCGTTCTAGAGATACGGGTCGCCAAACTGCCAAAAAAAAAAATCGAGATTTTCAAAACTTTGAGGCCCCAGTGGCACGTGTTAACATCTTTCAATCGTGTTCAAACTTTGGTAATCCTAAAATCTGACAGAAAGAAACATTTAAGGGGGGTGCCCCCAAAAAAATTCTGACTTTTTTTACCCTATGCGATAAAACCACCCTAATGTAGAGCCATGGTCACACAAATACTACAATTTTAAATAATCTCAACAAATTCAGTTTACAGTTTGCCTTAAAAATTAAAAAAAATTAATTTTGTAGTCATAGTTCCGAAAAAACAAGCTAAAGTTTCAGTTCAAATAACATGCCAATTATTGTAGACGGAATGAAAAAAAAACAGGTAATGTGGACGCAATAAAAATACATATTTTACGTTCAGTTTGTATTTTCTTAAGTAAATTTTTGTACCATGGGATTTCAAAATTTAATAACATTTCCGTTAATATTCTTTTAATTTTTTTTGAAGATTATCTAGGTGTTATACCTGGAGAATAAATAATGGAGAGATTCGCCAATGATCAAAGAACCAGAATAATAGAATTTTATTATTTAAATCGGCGATACATTTTTTTAACGTCAGGATTGCGCCCTCTGAGCAATAATTCGTTGCTCAGTTGGGGTTGGAGTTCTGAAAATCCAAGAGCCATTCATCAACGTCAATTGCACACCATTAGGTGTACAGTATGGTGTGGCGTTACATCTGAAAATATCATTGGGCCTTAATTCTTCGAAAATGAAGATGGAAGTGCTGTACGCGTAAATGGAGAGCGGTATCGGTTTATGATAGAACATTTTTTACGTCCTGCTCTTGAAAACAGAACTGAGATGTGATTTCAGCTGGGTGAAGCCAGTGCCCGAGGCACAATGGCACTTTTAAGTGAAATTTTTGGAGAGCGAATAATTTCCACAAATATGGAAATTAATTGTGCAGCGCGTTCGCCAGATTCCTCAGCACCCGACTATTTTCTTTAAGTTTATTTAAAGAAGGATCGAGTATATGTGAACAAACTCGAGACAATCCTTGAACTCAAGGTCACCGTTGTTGCAAAAATTCGAGCGCTACAGCTACAAAATTTGAAAAATTTTATGGGAAATGCTCTTAAACGAACCCAAAACATTGCGAAGCTGAAAAGGTCGGTGGTCATTTAAGTGACATTATTTTCCATACCTTAGTGTAATAAATTTCCATTTTGTATTTTTTATAATGTGAAAAAAATAAAAAAAGTAAAAACGAAAAAGTTATTTAATTTCTAAACCCATGGTGACTTTGGGCCCACCCTGTATGAATCAAAATCGTGAAATACTAATTTGTTCTGTAGCTCCTAAGAATGTGAGAATAAACCCCCGTTCTCCCCTTCCGCCCGCCCTTCACGCCATTCCCATACGGTTTTTTTTCTTGTCTTGACACAAATAATCACCAGCTTTCGGATTGACCTCGCTATGGTGACCTCGTTATTAAAATTTATGATCATAACTAGAGTTTTACTTGTACTTGTGACATAAACGGGATTTGTTGATATTATTAAAATTTGTGCTATTTGTGTGATCTTGCAACATACGTTATTTAATCAAAATTAAAAGAATTAAGCAATGAAAGCATTACACACGCGAGTTTTTTTTTTTTTGTATTTTTAATTACAAATTTCGTTTCAATAATCAAAAAAATAGTTTGTAGTTATTATATATTATTTAAGGTGTACGTGTGACTTTATAGGATGACCCATAAAATTTGTGAATGCTTAGGAAATTTTAAAGATTCTAAATTTTTTAAAGTGACTCATTGAAAATTGTGTTAAAAACTCGCTCTTAGGCTTGACACCCAACAGATTTTATGCCAATTTTGAGGCGTTTGAGCAGGCATTTTGAGTTCGCAAAGCAATTAATTTTTTTACACCGCTTTTCGGGTATTTTTTACACTTCAGGCAAATTGTTTGGTGTATTTTTCACACTTTAGACACATTTTAGACACTTTAGACACATTTTACGCCACTTTTTGAAGTATTAACTGCATCTTGCTGTATAACGAAACGAACACTTTCGATCGTGTGAGTCACGGTTTTCATTTTTTCATACCAAATTATATTGTTGCTCGTTTCTTCGTTCGTTATAGGCCTTCGTTTCGTTAAAGAGCAAGATGCAGTAAATAAACTTCTTTAAGTGCAACAAAAATACACTGCTTCTAGTGTACTTTTTTCAGTGCATAAAATTAACCTTTAGTATTTTTGGTGTATATAATACACCAATTCTCAAGCGCATAAAATACGTCTTGCGTGCATAAAATAAAGAAAACATTTTTAACACAATTAAATTTTCCTTGTCTTCACTTTATTTTATTTCATTTCATATATGTTGCTTTGAATAACTAGACTCATGTTAACAATATTTTTCTTGCTCCACGATATGCTTTCGCCTCAATAAATATATAACCTAATGTACAGAAACTTTAAGTGTTATAAAAAATAAATTTTTTTTCGCATGCGTAATTTAAGTGCATATAATTTTGTCCCTTATTCTTGCGTTACCCCTCCGAAAATTATGCACTAGAATTAATAACTAATATTATGCACTAAAAAAATCTTAATGGGCGCTTCGCGTTTCTGATTCTTGGAATTGTAATGAGCAAAAAAGTCCACTAGACCATACGTCTACGGTGAAAATCGAGCTTCCAGATTTTGACTTGCAGTTTTTTCTCAGATTTTTGTCACGTTTTTTTGGCATTGGAACGCTCCTTCAGGCAGTTTTGGCCTTGTGAAAGTGCAAATTTTTCGTGAAAATATTCTTAAATTACCATTTTCAGTTCATAGCGCAAAATCATAAAAATGTTCTATTCTTATTTTTATTTTATTTTATTGTATTTATTTTATTTCTTATTTTTTATTTTTTATTCTTCTATTGTTTTCAGTTCACGCATTTTTGTTAGTTTATTGTAAACGAACACAGCATGAAATGCACATAAAATTAAATACACATTTTAAAATATCTGCCGCTGTAAGTTTTAGAAATAATTGCTTCGTGTATAAACTGTGCAGTGCTAATAAAAAATATTTTTTAATTTAAGATATAAAAAATATGGATAATCCAGTGGATTCTGATAATACAGAGAATGTGGAGATGGAGACGCAGCCAGAATCATCAGCATCATCATCAAATCTAAAACATATGCTTTCGCAAAACGTATTGGCATTCGGTTTAGAGGCTGAATTAGACGATATTTCGCTTCCAACTACGAGCGACATTTTGAAACATTATTTTTTCTTGGCCGCTCGTTGCAAAAACGCAAATAAAATGTTTTCATATGGCACATTCGCCCCACACGTTTGCGACAAATTGATACAAATTTGGAACAAATTAAATATTGAGGTTACTGAAAAAAAAAATATTGTTAAGAAATTGGACAGATTATTGAAAATTTACCGTGAAGCTTGTAAGAGACAAACAAAAAATGATGCTAAATTCAGAGAATTTGATGACAGCACAACGAAAATATTTTACATCGGAAAATGTAAATGCCAACTCGAAACAGCTCGATGTAATTGTGTCAAAATTTCTGACCGACTCCATGAATTCATGTTGGATCAGCATAACGAACGCAGACTTACAATACCTGAATATTTGCTGACTGCAAATACAACTGAAAATGGTAATTTATCAATATTTTCACGGAAAATTTGCACTTTCACAAGGCCAAAACTGCCTGAAGGAGCGTTCCAATGCTTTTGTGATGTAGTAGAGAGTTCTTAACTATTGTCTTGGCTATAATTTTTGTCTTTGTATTGGATCGAAAATCTCAATGGTTTCGCTGTTATAGGCCAAAATATCCAAAAAACCGTGACAAGAGTGGTGAATTTTCTACATTTTCGACTTTTTGACCATGAAAACGACGTTTTTTCTAAGTAATATTTTCAGAGAAATTGTAGTCCGATACAATAGCTACAACTTTACTTTTGAAAATAAGTCAAAATTTCAAATATTTTACGAAATATGAGCCCAAGAAAATTACAAATTTTCCAAAAAAATTAAGTCTGAGAAAAAACTGCAAGTCAAAATCTGGAAGCTCGATTTTCACCGTAGACGTGTGGTCTAGTGGACTTTTTTGCTCAGTACAATCCCAAGAATCAGAAACGCGAAGCGCCCATTCAGATGTTCAAATCGCCCCACCCTATTATGCACCCTTATAAATATTTCGTTGCAAAGAAAATTGTTAAAGCACACCAAACAACATTGTTTTACACTAAAATTTTTAAAAACTTTGTGAAAAATACATTAACCAAGTATTTTTTTTTACACTAAATTTGTGTAGTGTTCTTAATTCTCTAAAGAAAAAAATTGAAATTCTAAAAATTTAATGTGTAAAATATACCAAAGGAAATATTTTTTATACAGTGGCTCACAGCTTATTTTATGCAGTGCATACTTTCAACTTTAAGGCTCTGTAACAACGAAACTAACAGGAATATAAAAAAAATGTGGCTTCATTTAAAAGATCAGGAAGTCTTGTTTAACAATTGAACTTCCTTTATTGAGCAAAAAAAAAAAAACGTTAAAATAACTTAAAACTAAGAAAACAAAGAATACTGCTTATTTTCAAGTCGGAGCTTATTTTATGCACTGAGAATACTTCTTAAAAATAAACCTTTTTTTGCGTATTTATTTTAGATCTTAGTACTTAGTGTGTTAGCCTTTGAATTTAATGACAGCATCTAGTCGTTTTGGCATCGATTCCACTAATTGTTGTGTTGTTTCCCGTACGATTTTGCTCCATTCTTTCAAAATTGCTGTTTTTAGCTGTTCTTTGCTTAATATTGCATGATTTCGGATATTGTTTTCCAACATTGCCCACAAATTCTCTATGACATTTAAGTCAGCCACCTGAGCAGGTGGTGCCATTACGTGCGGACAGTTCCATATTAAATAGATCTGCACAATTTCTGATTTGTGCTTACGACCGTTATCCTGATAGAAACGGAATTTGTTGCGGATTCTCAATTTTTCAGAACTGTGTAGCAAATTCTCTTTTAATATATCAATGTACATAATTTGGTTCATATTATTGTCTATAAATACTACATTTCCAACACCCGCTGCAGACATACAGGCCCAAACCATCACACTACCGCTGCCATGCTTTAGTTTGGCTTTTGGCTTTTATTTTTGAAGCTCAATATTCGGCTTGTGCCAAACATAGGTTATACGAAAATAACACGGTTCCAGAAGTCAGTAGCAGGGTTCCCAAACAGTTAACGATAATCATAGTTGTCGTTATAGGTCATTGTGCATGCACAGTTTCATAGTAAATGACAGTTTTCGCTAGTTAACTACAGCTACAATCGGCGTTAGGGCGTTTGGGAATCCCGCAACAAGATGTCTTCGAAATATGTTGAGTAGTGAACGAAAGTAGGCCTAGTTTATTTTTTTTTTGCTGATAAATGGCATCTTTCTAGCTACTCGGCCATTGGAGCCGTGTTCACGCAGTACTTTTCGAACAGTTTCATCACTACATGAGTAGTTTAAGAGCTGACCAGTTTAAGAGCTGACAATTTGGGATTAGCCCTTATTTTCCGTACTATGTAGCGCTCGTCAGTAGCGTTGAAGATTTTATTTGGAGAAATTCTGCCTTTATTTTCGACGCGATTTTCACGAACGAAGCAGCACTCAATAATTTTTATACCGTAAATAATTTATACTAACAATTTCAGCAATTTTCCACTGACAATTCATTCTTATAGTGATGAATCACTTATTCACTCTGCTCAATCGTTGTACGGCGACCCATATTAGAAAATTAGAAAATAAAGGTAGTGACCCTTTAACTTTTGCGATAGGGCTAAAAAAAAAAGGTAAAACCAAATTTTAAATGGCATTCGAAGACCATAAAAAGTAAGCAAGATCATCGAATTTACAGTAAGTTGCCGAAGAGTGAATTTATTATGTGCATAAAATAAGCTGTGAGATGAAATTAAGCACTATTTTTTGTTGTCTTAATTTTAAGCTATTTAAATGATAATAGCTATGTTGTGCTATTAGTCTTCTCGACCTTTCAAATGGTGCCAAATTTTTTTTTATATTCCTGTTAGTTTTGTTGCAATAGAGCCTTAAAGTTGAAAATATAATAGTGGTATTCAATTAAAGCTGTATTTGTGGTGTAAATAGCGTATGTGCCGTAAGTTCTTACAACTTACCACACATACGCAGTTTACATCACAAATACGTAGTTCATTGAATACTTCTAATATGTTCTGCATAAAATAAGCTGTGAGCGCCACTGTATGTTTTTTTAATACTCGGAAAAAAATAAACGATTTCTGTATAGAAAATAAACCAAAATTTTGTGACAGCTCTTTTAAAAAAAAAAAAAAAAAAAAAAAATTCATAGTACTCTGATGGTTTTTCCATTACAAAATGCATAAAATTTTTGAACGTGTTTTTCCCTCAAAATGCTCACTGAGTATCTGTTCTAGGTTTTTCATTTCTCTATTACATTAATAACATTTTAATTAATTTTTGGGTCACCCTGTCTTAAGCTTTTTATAAATTATACCATGGTGTGTGGTAGTACAATGTCTGAATATATTTTTAGGCTATAACTATAACCCAAGAGTAGGGAGCTTATAATAAATATAAGTTAGTTTTTAACATTTGAATTTATAAAATTACAGTTAAATATAAAACCGCTTGACAACAAGCAATTATATTGACAAATGTATCTCTTTGTAAGTGTGGTTATGAAAATAGGTTAAAATAGCAGTTTACTTCTGTAAGAGTTAATGGAAAAAAAAACCTCTATACACAAGTGTTTCAATATGGAACTTATTCAGCTCTGACTACAATTTTACTTACAACACATACATAGCAACATTTTAAAGTACTCCTTACATGCCTTATATTTAACCAATCTTTTCTATTCTTGGAATGTTGGATCAGTTAGTATGGAGGAAAACTTTAAATTGTTTCACTTTAGAAACTTATGTCTATAAAAAAAACCGCTTACCTTTTTGTTCACTGTAAACAAAACTTAGTCTCTATGCGATTCAAATTTGTCTAGCTAAATAAAATAATAATAGTATTCGCGGCTTTTTAGATCACTTTACAACGCTTTTTTTCTAGTTGCTTTTTTTTAAACGTTATTATATTTATTTATAATATTTAATTTACATAATTTTTTGTTTTCTATTTTTCTTTTATTTTTTCAGAGGGCGTTCATTTAATATACATAATTTTTCGTTTTCTATTTTTTATTTTTTAATTCGGAATATAATAATTAAGGCAAGCAGTTTTTGTTCTCGAAGAATTTTAATTGGTTTTTTTTTAATTTCTTCATAATTGCAGCACCTTCATTTTGCGCAATATTTTATTTGGTGGCAACATTGTCTTGGTTTTTTTTTTATGTTAATGCAAATATTTAAATGTAATATATAAAAAAACTGCAGGGATATCAGAATATTTTTTTTTTTTGCTTTGTTTTACTTATATTTAAGTTTATAATTTTAAACTTGTTCTAGTTTTTATGTATTAAGTACACATACATCACTCAGTGTGTACTCCATTCTAATAGTTATTAAATATTTGCTTATTCAACATTTGTAATCACTGCAGCAGCTGGGTTATGTATGTTATGGTTTTTTTTTGTTCTTTTCTTTGCTGATCTCTGATACATTATTTTTTTTTTTTTTGCATATCCTTATAGCTTAGTTTTGTTAGGTATTAAAATAATTGTGTTAATTAAATGTAAAAGTTTTACAATATTTCAGTTTCTTCAATAATGTTATTTTGCCGATTGATATATACCACCATATCCTTTACCATGTTCTATACCATTTCTTCCTGCCATTCCGCTTCCCATTCTGCCGCCATCTCGTCTAGCTATATCATCAACGCTGAGAATGGGTTGTACCTCATAATTTTCGACAGCAAAATCCATAGAACCGATGTTATCGCACATAGCACCACGCCACCCCATCCAAGATCCAAGCTCCACGATGTTAAAAATATGCGTGCTCCAAGCAATGGTTTTGCCATAATGGCAACACCGCCAGGTCGCGCCACGATACCATCAACGGTACCATCATAATCGCTATCTAACATTGGACGTCCCTGTTGGCGCTTAAAGTGTATAATCATTAAAGTGAAGAGTGCGAAAAGTGCTAAAAAGAAAAAGCGAAATCAAAGTATAAACATTTTGAATGACAATAATATTTTTAAATACAATGTTTTGTGTGGAACTTCTACCAGTTTCGAAGGAGTCTCAAAAGTATGGTTGATGTTGCTCCTACTTAGACTAACTTTTCTTTCGATTTCGACTGAAGAAGAGGAAAATAATTATTGTTTGATTAAACGGTCGATTGTAGGCCACATTAAGATATTCAAAATCTTTGAAATATACCCAAACCTATAATTCTCATTTCAATACCAAATAAGCATTGCTTCACGAATCATCTCAAAATATTGTAAAATGGGATGGATAATGTAAAAAGGGAGAACCATTCTAAATATATTTCAAGCAAAAATGTACTCTCATATAAATTGCAGAAGTTCCAATTGGGTGCACATTTGTTAAGTGGTTTTAAGAAACGTTTAATTTTATGAAATTCCATTAAAAACATTCACCCATTATAAATATGCAGATATGAGAAATTTGAAAAGTTTATGAAAAGTTATTCGAGAAATTTTTTAATAAGCTCTTCGTCTGCTTATGGCAGTTAGTTATATAAAAATTACAAAACTCAACAACATGATTATTCTTTTCAAAAATGAAGATTTATTTTAACTTTTTATTTTTAAAATTTTTGTTGATCTTCTTCAGCATCAACGTATAAAGTAAAAATTTTTCATGTTTACTTACAATTCAGTTTTAATTTCACAATAATTAACACAACTAAATTGTCCAATTATTCAACTCAATACTGACATGTCTGAAACTTGCTGATATTAACAAATTAGTAAAGAAAAGAGCTTTTGAAATTTCAGCAGAATATGAAACCCTCATAATTTGTTAATATTAACTATTTTTTAAATTTGATGAACTGTCAAAATAGCTGTCAGAATGGGGCTAGACAAACTAGAATTGTTGTGGAAAAGGCTCAAAGTGGTACTCAAAAAAGGGCAGCTTGTCAACATCTTGACTTTTTTGTTGGTCTCGAATCTTTTTTGCTGTTAAAAAATTATAGGAATGCCTGTGGTACTGGAACAAGTATGAAAAGTGAAATCATTAGCAAAAGAGCACGAATTTGCTAATTCGCGGGGCTTTATCGAATATTTTAAGGACAATAAATCTCTTATATATCATAAAAAATGAGTATAGATGGCAAGAATTACTCTAGAACTATGTTTCTCAATTGTGATCGGAACGATTTTTTGAAGCGTATTGATGTCACTGGCGATGAAAAGTGGATGCATAACGATAATCCAAAGCGTAAAAGTCATATAGTTACCGCGGCCATGTCTCAACATCGACGGCAAAGCTGAATATCCATGGTTCCAAGCTCTGTATTTGGTGGGTTCAGCAAGGTGTTATTATGAGCTGCTCCAACCTAACGAAACAATCACAGGAGATCGCTACCGACTACAATTGATGCATTTGAGCCGAGCGTTGAAGGAAATACGACCGCCATTCCAACTAAAACATGACCAAGTGATTCTTCAGCATGGCAATGCTCGACCGTATGTTCCAAAGAAACGCATAAATTGGATGTCCTACCACACTCGCCGTATTCACCAGACACTTACCCCCTTTCAATTATTACTTGTTTCGATCGATGACCTGAGACCTGGCTGAGCAGTACTTCCGTTCTCATAAAGATTCCAAAAAATTAATCGATTCATGGAAATCTTCAAAATATGGATACTTTTTTCGAAACGGAATTCGTAAATTACCAGAGAGATGGGGAAAAGTAGTGGCTAGCGATGGACAATACTTTGAGTAAAATACATTGTACCAATTTTTCACAATAAAGACCCCATTTTAACAAAAAATACGCGTTTTTTAATGCATGCTTCCAAAAAAAAAAAATGTATTGATTTTTACGTAATTTAAATTAGAGGCTGTTCTTAAATTACGTAACATCTTAGACCCCCTATGTCACACTTCGTCACAAGTCACAAACATTTTTTTCATTACTCCAAATGTACAGAATTAATGTTATCGGGATCAGATCTCAGCAATGGGTTGGCCGATTTTTAAATTTTATTTACTCAATAGTTCTTCGCTTCTAAAACTAGGTAATGATGAAGTCAAATTTATATCGATTCAAAAAATTCTACAAAAATTAAATTAACATGAAAGAAGAGGTCTTTATTTTTGGATCTACACCAAACTTGTACTACTGGGAATGAGTAGTAGGTACTTCCGGAAAGTACCAGAAAAAAAGTTTGTTATATAGATTATTCGTTCTACAGAAATCATAAAATTCAACAATTTGCTGAAACATTTTTGATTTGATCACTGAATACTGGCAACTGTCATTAACCGAATACTTAGTGATGAGATTTCGTTTTTTAATTTTTGTTGCCATTTTTATTTTCAACATTTGGGGAAGCTACTTAATATGAATTAAATTTTTCATTAATATGCGCAACAAAAATGATTTGAACCATGCTTTGTATGGAGATCAAAAACGCACTAAAGAGAGAGAGAGAGTTCAACTTACAGCTACGAAATTTTTTCGTTCTAGACAAGATATATTTAACATGGTAGTGTGGTAGTAGTTAAAATTCTCTAGTGGTGGGTACAGTACCTGTCGAAATCAGTTTTTTTTTACGAATAAGAGCAAAATAAATAACAAAACTTGTAAATTATAATATACTTTGTGTTTGGCAGCTGCTGTACCCACCGATATGATAGAAGTAGACGGGTAGCCTTGACAACTGGCTATTTTCTCAGAGCGCCGACCATCAATTGTCAAAATCAATACGAAGATTAACTTGTCATCTGTTTTGTGCTAGTTCATTTTCTGTTTTTCGTTGCAGGAACAGTTGTTTTTGACAAATGATGGTCGGCAAAAGAGCTGTTACTCCTATGTATAGATAAAATTAACCAAATAGCTGCAAGGGAGAGAGAGAGCTTTGAAACGTCAAGGCTCATAGAAAATAAGAAAACAGAGTGTAAACAAACTGAACAAATTTTGAATAATTTTGTATAGAAGTATGTATAGAAGTTCGTTATAGGGAAGTTAGACTGCAATGTGTTTTTTTTTTTTACTTACCGGCCAACAGGTACATAACGCCAGTTATAAGAATAGCGCTTATTTGACGCTGACAAACGCCGAATGCACCAACTAATGCAGCACTGCCCAATATAATAAGACACACTAAGGAGCATGATATTGATAAATTTTGCATTCCTATAAAAAATAAAGAGAGTGTTAAGAATGGTTGGAAATATTGATTTCTTTTTAACTTAAACAAAATAAACAAAGATATTTTTAACTTAAAAAAAAAAACAGAATGAAAGCGAAAAAGTTGAAATATTCACAGAGTAGTAATTAAGTATTGGACGAAATTTAAGTAATAAAAAATAATAACAGATTGAAAATGTTTGGGGGCTTGGGTGTTGCATGCAAAGTGGTGGAATAACAATGTGTACATTTTAACAAAGTAGAAGCTTCAAAACTCATCTGTGCGCTACTACGTAAAAGCATTCAATATTAGAATTTCAAATAATTAAAGCTAAATATAAAGTTGTTAGATATGCCTTAAAAATATAAAAATTTTTCATATGATTTAATGCCTCTAATAAAGCTCTTTAATGCCAAAGCCAAGCCAGTCATTCAATGAAAGATAAAACTTATTTGAACCCACTTAAGGTAGTTTACACGCTACTTTAGGCAGTTACTTTTATGCTCAATAAAGCTCATTACATGCGTCCGCCCATAAAACCATCGCTTCTTCTACTTATTTCTATTCAAATTGCGTGTCTGCCATTTTTACCTTCATCATCATCATCTACATCTACTTCAACATGCCAATAAAATTGTTCTTCTTTACGCTTATCTATTGCAGACGTGTTAACGCATACACATACGCACAAACGCACGCTAGCACGTAATCAAGACCGCTATCAACTACTCAACAACGACTACTTCTTTCTCAACATCATGCCAAAAGTAGCAGAAACTACTAAAAAATCTCGCTCCGCGACGAACACCACCGCTAACACAGAGGATAAGGTTGTGATTGAGAATACAATTTCACCCAAAAGAGGACGCAATCGCTCAAAACCAACTGATGGTGGTGTTTTGGAGAAGCAACCGATCAAGAAGAATGAAAAAACAAAAATTGTCAATGGCAGATTAATGGTACGTGCACCTGGACTACCGAAGAAAATTTCTACTGGTAAACCTGGCAGACCACGAAAGGAGTATACTTGGATTGACAGCGGTGAGGCAGTCCAAGAATAATTTCATCAATTACACACACTGTCGAAAAACATTCATTGATTGACTTGAGCATACATTTTCTCACTATTATAATTGTTGCATTGTTGTTGCTTTAAATTGAAACTGTCTTAATAGGCAATCTCTCTATACAGCTATGTATATATAAATAATTAAATCCTTTATAAAAAAAAACAAGCTAAAGTAGTGTGTGTCATCTTTCATTGAATGATTTTTTTTTTTTAATGTTTAACTCTAGCTAAAGCTAAAAATTAATAAAAATAAAAAATAAAACTATTAAAAAAAATACTGTTTTTTTTTTAAATAACGAGATGATTTTTAAAGTTATACTAAGTATTTTTTCAACAAGCATTATAAATATTGGTACTTGAGATAATTTAACAATACATGGCGCATAATTTTTGTAAATTTAACTGAATAAATATTTAAAATGAATTTAGTTTTGTCAAAGAAAAGCATTATTCATAATGTTCTAAGTATTGATAGTTTTTCCTGGTAGTATCCATGCAGATTTTGAATTATAGGAATTTTTGTTCTATAGTTTTTTTATAATGCTTCAATTTAGCTTAAATTTGTGCTGTGCATTAAATAAATTTTCAAGAAATACCAACTATAGAGAGGTTTAAAAAAGGTTTTTAAATAATTTAATATCAACTGTTGTGTTGATGTTCATTAATAAAATTTGTGGCGCAAAATAGTCGCTATTTCACATTATTTTTTATTCTAAATGCAAATGATTTGAAGTCTTCTCACTCGCATCGATTCCATTGCTTAAAGTGTCACATTATAATTGTACAAATCTATGCTGTGAAAAAAGACACCAAGTTTTATACCGAACACAAAACAGGACGACCCAGAAATTTTAGTATAGAAAGGCGCAATTTAGAGTGGGGGAGAGAGAGAGGAAGATTATCAGCAACTATTTCCGTTGGATGCTTCTAATGTAGTTGTAGGTGCAGCATATGTAAAATTTCAATGTCACAAATTAATAGCTTGTTCGTTCAATAAACATATGCACCGGACATACAGGCAGTTATGCGTTTAGGAAGATTGTCAGTTAGACAAATGGACATCTGCTTTGATTGGATGTCTCTGCGGAATACGAAAACTTATTTAGGCTGTGTGCTATTCGGAAACTTTTCACTCGTGGTAGGAAAGAAATTACTGAGTTGAATACAATGTCTGTTTGTTGAAATAAATTTGGCATTTTGCTGTGCCAAAAGAACAATGAAATTTTGACAACTAGAAATTTTGACATTTTAGATTTCGTGTATTAGTGTATTAGCGCGAGAATTTATTTTGCAAAATTGTTGATACAACTGAAAATGAACAGAATTTTACGCAAATTTTTTCCACTTCTGGTTACTTTGCTGCCGGAAGCAAAAAGTTTTGAACTTCTTTATGACTTTTTTTAAAGAAAGGGGGAAGAGTAAGTATTGCTTTAGCTTTTTGCTCCGGACAAACTACAGAAAACATTATTCCTTTAAAGATATTACCTATATTCGGCCAAGAGGTTATTCCGAATCATTAAATGCCATTTTGAATAAAGACAATGCACAAACATAAATGTATTTAAGAGTGTCTGCTAGCTCTTTTCGCAAAATTGTGGAGTTTATTCCAGCGAAGCATCATGGATGGTTAATAGAGTATGAAGTGGTTTGCTTTCGAGTAGCAAGTGGTTTTATGGGATTGCGGACAGTATGCAATATAGTTCTACATATTACGTAGAACTTCCTTTGCTGTTTT
Organism: Coremacera marginata; assembly: GCA_914767935.1. NCBI lineage: Eukaryota > Metazoa > Arthropoda > Insecta > Diptera > Sciomyzidae > Coremacera > Coremacera marginata. The sequence continues at coordinate 11,795,083 of OU612043.1, read as the reverse complement.
GTTGGGATTTCCATTATTTTTTAATTCTTTGTGCTTTTTTAATTTATAATTAACTAAAAAGTTTAGCTTTCATTAATTTCTAAGTGTTTTTTTTTCTAATTGTGCTTGTGTCAAAAATTCTCTTGCCGATTGTCAAAATTTATACTAGCCCCTGAGGCTACATGCATTTTTGGCAATCATATTCTCCTCGCAAGTGCCAAATATTCTCATTCAGACAATCAGATTTTCATCATCCGAGGGAAAAGTTTCCGAATAGCACACAGCCTTAGCAAAATATTTTTTTTTCAAGGGCTGACCTGATGAAAATCGCTTAAGCTTGACTGGCTGGGAGTGTAGGGGGTAGTAGAACCCACATGATAAGAATATAAAATATTTCATGTTAAAAATTTTCTAAAAAAAATTTAAAATTTTTGTGTCTACGTACGGTATTATTACCTTTTTAAATTTTATAAAAAAGGATATGAGAAATATTTTTCATAAAAGCGTTTAGGACCATTAGTGTGCTTGTGGGGAAAAGTGGCTGAAGGTAAAATTTTTAACAATGAAACAATCTAATCTTTTTATTAACGTAGGTCTGGAAGGATTTGAAATCTAAAACAAAGTAGAAAATGTCTGAAAACTGGTGGAGACTTCAACACTCTTCATACTATCTTTACGCCCCTGGATGAAGCAGTATTACATTTTCTTAAAATTTTATGTTTGCATCAACCCACCAGGTCAAAAAATTAAAATCAGGCATTCAACAGGTGAGAAGAAAGCTTTCAGGAAACCCAGGGGTATACTGTATACTCCAAAGAAAGCAAATTTGAAGAAAGCCATCAATCAAAAGCGGCCAAATATTCTAAGACGATGAAAAAAGACACACGAGATATAGGTCAGTGTAAAAAAATCTTGATATTTTAATGAAGAACAGAAAGATTATTAGGTGCTGCGCAATTAAGTAAGTTCACGTTGTTTGTCAGTAGATGGTTCCAGCCAAAACGTCATCAACCAAGACCATTGTTTGCCATTTCCAAGCATTTATATTTCATTGGGCTCCTTATTATTCAAAGCCAAGGCACGTTGAGCGTCGATTTTTCAGCTGTGAACAACTGCTCCAGTGGCAAAAAAGAAAGTTTTTTTTTTCATCGTGTCGTGAAAGGTTATGAAAATGGATTCATTATAGCAACCCAAAGAGAAGAAAGTCATGGGGACTGCCCGATTATGCTTATACGTTGCACGTTGGTCAAAATAGACCCAAAACTCTAGCATTAGGGGTTATTGGAATGTTCGGGGTTTAAATTTTTTCAATTCCTTTTGCAATTTAGACAATTCTTATGCAGAAAATTGGTCTATGTCCAATTGGTCTAAAGTTATGTCCATTGGTCTAAGGTTATGACCAATGTTGTTGTTTAATTGAAGGTAAAATGACACAAAATTAAATTGGTAAATTTTTACAATTTAAAGCTTTTAATTAAATTTATTGCAAAATTACATATACAAAGAATATATCATACATATTTGTGTTCATAAAGTATGCTGGCTACCAATAACACAAATGTGTTTTCCAATTTTGTTTCTTTATTCATTCCGTTCTGGATAAACATCGGCCTATTTTATTCCTTCCGTTCTTTATCCGGAATGAATAAAGAAATGCAGCCTCTGAATCCGCGAACTTTGTTATCGATCCGAACCGTACTTGCTCGCTTATTTTGATTTTGAACTATGTTTATATTCATTTTAAAATGTATTATTAATTTTAAAATTGAACTAAGTAGGGGCAGCAGTTTAATTTGAAACTGAAACAAGTACAAGGAAATTTAATGAATAAAACAAAACTAAAACTGCATGTATTGTACAAAGACCAGCGGCTTCAACATCGTCCTCATTGAACCACAACTTAATGAAATCCATTTCACGTTTATGTTTTCTTTTTATAGATTTTGCTTCAAAGTTTTTAAAATTTGCTGAGAATCGCGCTGTGTTTGAAAATAAAGAGATGCCAAACAGCTGTATAAAATTCAGTAAACCATTCACAATAGTGTACATTTTTGTAGAGTTTGAAGCTAAAGGTTTATTCGATGCAGTTGCGTTTTGCGCCCGTCTAGTCGCTGGCGCAATTTACGCAAGAAATTTATAGTAGAGTTCAATGATGCGTTCGACGTTCAGAGAAAGCGGGGTTGTAAAATTATTCAATATTTTCTATATTGCTGAAATGATTTTGAAATGTATTAACACTGACATATATCAAATTGATTTATAATAACAAAAAGTTTTAAAAATTAGCATAAAAAAAGTAGTTTTAGCCAAATATCAAGTAAAACTCATCAAAATCTTTGTTAAAATTTTATTTTGAAGCGCCATCCCTGAAGGTGGAGACTATCTGCCAGTGATTTTATTAAAAAGTGTGCGAAACCAGTGAAAAAAATTATAACAATATAAGAAACAATATCAAAAAACAATATCAAAAACAAAATTATTAAAATAATTGATACACGAAAGAAGCACGCAATAAAGATCTTTTTCAGAAAGTGAACTAATTACTTTTCTATCTTCTCGCTGTTCGCTATTTGAAATGAGCTGTGAAAAAACGCGTGACATTCACAAGAATTGAACTCGCTCCATTAAGCTTTTGCATACTTCTATTGTATTGCGTCATAGTGTAGACAGACGCAAAACGCAACTGCATCGAATGAACTTCCAGCTTGAGTTCTAAACGAGAAAACAATACTAACAAGAAATTCAATCGACTGAATTCTATACTACTGCCAATCGACCTTTGCAATTGGCACATTTGGCGTACGGTTGAAATCATTTATAAGGATTGCACAAATTTTTTTGCATATTGCAATCTGACATCTCAATCTGGCACAATTCTTTGAAACCGTCTTTGCTCCATTTTAGAAATTGTAGGTGCTTTGAAATTTGATTAAACGGAATTCGGTTGGATTAAGACATACGAGGTTGACTCCAGAAAAATTTCTGACACATTTTAGGATTTAAGAAGGTACCAACTAATCAGAATTAAAAAAGTGAATTTCCGTATTTTTAGCAAAGTTAACGGAATTTTTGAAAAAATTTAACGCAAATATTTGCATTCATTGTCAATTTTTAAGATAACGAGAAAAAAAAATCTTTAAAAGCATATCCCCTGTCTAAAAAATAAAAATTCACTTTTCCAATTCCGGGCGAAATTTAATTCATAACAGGACTGAATAATGAATGCAGAAGAATAAAAAAAAAAAAATCTTTATGGAAATTCCGTAGTAAGAGATTATAAGTAAGCTTAGGACTCCCAATTTTTTTATTAGAATGTGTAAGGAAATTATATTAAGCTGAAATTTAAAATTTTTGAATTTTATGTTGATCTCTTCTTGACTTTGCCTTGATTATTCTTTAAGACTAAAACAGAATTTTAGATTTTGCGTCATTCTTGAATAGTAAAACGAAAGAAAATTCATCCATCCATCAATCCAATATCCTGAAAGAAATTTGTTAATAGTTGTTACAAAGCCATTTTGTGCTTTACTTTACAACTGCTGATGCAGCGCTTTTTATAAAATTTCGCAGTCATCGCAAAGTACGAAATTATTTAATCAACGCTGGAAGCTAAGGCGTTTACTAACTGATTCGATTTTGTTTTCTATGTGCTGCTTAAACTATAAATGAAAAAAGAATTTGATTCTATAGCATAGCATATCCGAGGCAAGCATTGAAGGTCATTAGCTGTTCCTGTTTAGGTTCTTTTCAATGGAAAGTGAGTTGAGTGAGGTATATATATTTTTTTTTTGACTGAATAAATTATAAAATCAAGTCTTGGTTAAAGCCGCAGGCAAAGTAAGCAGCTTAAAAAGCGTTTCATGCGTTTTATAATAAAATATATTTATTATCTTATTGAAAAAAGGAAAGAAAATTAAGCTTATCTTATTAATTTATATCTTTGCGGTACAACCTACGTGTTTTGGAATATTCGAATACTATGAGAACAACTTTTAATCAAATGGTTATTTAATTTTTTACTATTCCAAGTTATTGCAGCAGCATACTTCAATTAATTTTCTTATTTAAGTGCGCCTTTCAAGTGTGCATTTATTACATAGTGCGACAATTTTCGGGTCATCAAAAGATGCCCAAAATAGCACGAACGGGAAATGAAAGCAGGCCTGCAGATGACTAAACGCCACGCGGGGGTTTAGTTTATTAGCTGGCGTTTGTATTTTATCAACTCCTGAATTTGGCATGTTTTGAAGAAGCATTTTTATTTTAATTTTCTTAAGAATTTACTTTCTATTATTAAAAATATTATAAAAAAAATATGACTACATTTTAAAAAAATGCAGTTTCAACTATGTTAAGCTGAAACATAAAAATATTCGGAATTAGAACATTAAATGTGTTTCAAAATGCTATTATAATCGCTCTTAAGAACTTTTGATTTTAATTTCTTAAACCATTTATTTTTTTCATAAAGTGATTTTATTTTTTATTATATTTTTTATCATATTATATTTTTATTATGTGATATTTTGTTATATTATATTTTTTATTCACATTTCCAATCGTGAAACATTTTCTCCCGGGAGTTGTAAAAAGGAGTTTCCGTTTTTAAGATAAAGTTCAAAAACCTTCGAAATTTTTTAATGCAAATATGTTCATCAATCGTCAATATTCACGAGTGTAAAATAAAAAAAAATGAGATGATATGAAACTCCTATTTACAACTCCTGGGAGAAAATATTTCACGATTAATTATAAGATATTTTGTTATTATATTACATATTTTTATTATATTATATTTTTATTATATTATATTTTTATTATATTATATTTTTATTATATTATATTTTTATTATATTATATTTTTATTAAATTATATTTTTTACTGTATTTATTTTTACATTCGTTGAAAGACATTTATTGCCCCACACTAAGGCGCTCTTTGGGCGAACATACTTTACGAGCCCTAACCACTGTTGTCACTTTACCACAATTGCAAATCTACCACTTTTTCCAACGTTTTTGGCTTCTATCACTTTTATCACCCACTATTTGCATTTTATCAAATCTACTTTCATTTAAAATACACTGCATAATAATTCCAATATTTTATTACAATTATTGTTTCAAACCTTTTGGTATATAAAGAGTGAATGCAGCATTGTTTTAATATGAGAATTATTTCCAATTAAATTAATTAAGAGTAAAAAAATGATATTATGGCATACTTGTTAATTTTTTTATCTCTTGGTCTTGGTCTTGGATCTTGGATCAAATTTTTGTCTGTAGAAAGAATCTACCAAAATTTTTCTCTATTTCCACTCATTTAGTCCCAATCTATCACTAATTTAACATTTTCAAGTGGCAACACTGGCCCTAACCACAAATAATTGGAACAGCTGCATTTTTCAACGGAGTGATTGTGAACGTAATTTTAAAAAATGTAGTGCACATTTTATTTGAATTTTTTTTTTTTCAATTTATTACTTCTTTTTCAAGAACACAAAAAAATTCAGTGCAAAAAACTAAAAAATATTTTTAACATGACAACCTAATAATTCAACCAAGAATTGGATATTAAAAATGTTATTACTGTTAGAAAATATAAGATTAATATTGCGTAACATCTCCTTTGGCTTTAGTGACTGCCTCCATTCGAGTTATCGCGACTTATTAAATTCCATATTTCGAAAATTTTAAGCTTTAAACGTTTCTTAGTTTATCAAGAACATTACAGTTCTCAAGCGTTTATTACTGTTCCAATTTCAAGTGGTCAATTTCAGGGTTGATTCGGAAGCAAATAAAAATGTACATAAAAATAAAATTTTTTCCTTGGAAGCACAATTTATCTTATGAAAATTTTCGTTATGAAACCATTTACTTTTTATGTAGAATTACCTACTTTTGTTTCCGTCGTTTCAAAAGTGATAGGAAAAAAAAATCGGTTCCCAACTTAACCGAAACGAACGAACGAAAATGGCCATTTCATCCCTTGAAAGAACTTTGACCGAGCTTCTTATGATCAATTGTGTTGTGTGTGATGTGAAATGTTTTCACACAATTGATCGAGAACTAGACCTACAAGTTTTACGCCGACTCCGAACGGCTTATGTTCTCAAGAAGCTTTTCATGGCAATTTTTACTCTCTGAGGTTTGCCATTGTCTGCAGAGAGGTGACGGCCGAACAGAAAAATTAATTCAATTGAAAAACTTTTCTGTGTCAGATGGAGGATTCGAACCTGGGTTCTCTGGCGTAAGAGTCACACACTCCACCCACTACGCCACGGCCGCCACCCAACTTAACCGGAAAGTTTAAATTTATCGGAGTACCTTTTCTCCCATTGCTTTAAAAAGCGGTGCCAAAAAAAAGTTCCATTCTACAAACTAATAAAAATACAAAAAAGTAAAATCTTATTCGTACTTTTATACTTCATGCCTAACCATCTCATCTCAATTTTGTCAAGGATTTTCCTTTCAAATTTGGCCAAAAAGGAGTTTTTTTATTTCAAAAGAAGGATATAAGGAGGATCAATATTTAACGATAAAAAAACATTTTAAATTTTAGTTAGAGAACTGAATACGAAATACATTGTCCAAGTGCATTTCCTCAAATTCATCTTCGTCTCTGTTTTTCGGGATTTTTGCAATCGAGCGAAAACAAATCAAACAGCGAGACAAGAAATGTGATTTCCGCTCACTAAAAAGAATGACAGCACCGCACGCACACTCAGAGAGTGTAAGTGCGTTCCGCTGTTTCTTGCATTTGTTTTCGCCACGTTTTTCCAGCTTTGACTGTGGCGTTTTGACAGTGTTGACCAGTTTAATTGCGGTGTTTCGCAGCAAGAGACACGATCAGCACGTCTCCACTCTGTCTACGAAGAAAAATGTTGCGCAGCACGTTTATAATGGACGCGACAGAAGCAAACTTCAGCAACAAGGGTTTTCGACATTTACAAAGAACTACTTTTGTTTAACTTTATTTTGCGTAAACTTTCTTTTATTTGCTACTGTTTCTAAATTAAATTGAAGCTATCGACAACGCCGCGCAACAATGTCGTCACAAAGTCTCCAAAAATGCATTCCAGAAGAAATACACGTACGTGACAGTTGGCGTTCTTCGTTTGTTGAGCTCAGTGTTAGGGCTATTATCGTTGAAAAAATTTGTGCTATAATTTGCATATGAGAGGAGGATGATTGGAGGATAAAAGGAGGAGGGTTCAAGGCGAAAAAAGTGTTCGAAGGTTTTTGAAATTTTTGGCTAAATATGCTGTAAAAACAAAAACAAAATTCCCATAAGAAGTACATTGAGTTTTTTGGCAGCGAAATTTTTTTCCGCTAGGTAGTACGCTGTTGGAGGAAAAAATTTGTTCATTGCATCCAAGTCCACAACCATGTGTGGAGAGTTAAAATGTCAAAATTTCGCTAGCAATTAATGCCCGTACATTTACATTGCCTCGGAAATTTGACATTCAACAATAAAGAAATAAGCAGCAAGTACGTGTTGGTGTTGAATTTGTAATTCAAACTTATTTAGTTTATTAATGGTTAGTCTTCCCTTTTATAGGTTATAAAATTGCAGCAATAAAAATATGAATCCGTTAACCAGAACAGCTAGTGCTTTTTCTTCCCACAAAAATTTTGACTACACCAAATTTTCGCGTGTGCATATGCCCAAAAATGTACGTTCCTACAGCACACTAAGTTTAAAAGGGAAGATGATCCTCCCAAAAGGAGTATAGATGGGATGGTTAATCATACCCAAAAAAATAAAAACGCCGTACTAAAAATAGTAAAATAAGTGCGTTCAAGTGCAACTCTGGTCAGTTTAATGTTCTCAAAAAAAACTTCGCTTCATTAAAATAATAGTATTGGTAAATATTAAATTCTTAAACATAACATGTTTTTATGTAATTTGGTAGTAAAGAAAGTATACAAAATAAAAAAATGTTAAAGCTAAAATTGAAATTAGTTGCCAAAAAAACTATTGTGTTAAAAAAAAAAAATGCAGCTGTATCAATTATTTGTGGTTAGGGCGAGTTTAAATTTACAGATGAATAATTTTTTCACCAACCAGTGATTACCGTATTATTTGGGCACAAAACAAGGACAAAAAGTTTAAAAGTGTTGGCCTTAACATTTTCTTGTAAAGAAAAATATTTTTGGAAAAATAAAATATAACCTTAAACCATTTGAACCACTCATAAATAAATGCATTTTAATTTCTTTAAGCTTTATATAGTTGACTCCTTTTTGTGTGTTCGATATGAAATTTATTACAATCAATATAAAATTTAAAACAAAAAATTAGCTTTAAAAACATGACAACTATGGAAGGTCATTACATACAAACGCGAGCTTATATTACAAAACCGCCTTTCTTGAAACCAATTTTGTTATACTTTTCGTGTTGCACAGTGCTATTAAATTATTACATGAAAAATAAAACAAATAAATATTTTAAAATGTCGCATTTCTGCTCTTCATTCTTAGACTTAATTTATGGCTTATAAGGCTTCTTTTAACTTGTAAGAAATAAAAAATTATTGATCATAAATTTTTAGCTCTGTAAAATATTCGCTGCAAAAGAGAACGTTTCATCTAATTGATAGCTTGCTTTATATTTTTTTTGAGCCTAATTCAAAACTTATTTTCTGCCTATTTCAGATTCATACAACTTTTAAATGTCTGCCAAAGAGGAACAACCCGTTGCCGCCGTCCCAGACGCCACTGAAGCCTCAGAAAGCGAAATTGATGCCGAACGCTCGGAGAAAATCTTAAAAGCGAAGGAATTATACAGTCGTGGCTCACGCAACTATTTAGTTAAAAGCTATGCCGAGTCAGCCGATGAGTTAAGCATGGTATGTGAGCTCTATCAGGAACTCTACGGTGAACTATCCGATGAACTTGGAATGCCATACTTGCTGTAAGCATTATACTTAAAATCCATTAAAAAAAAAATTAAAAAAAAATTGTAACCAAATATTTAGTTATGCCAAATCATTGATTGCCTTGGCACTGGACGAAAATAAAATCATCGATGTGCCAGATGAGGAAGATGATGATGACGATGACGATGAAGGCGAAGGCGAAGATAATGAAGATGCTGCTACAGCAGATGCAACAATGGCCGTTGATGAAGTTGCTGCTGCTGAAACTTCTACTACAAATGGCAAATCAGCAAACGGTCAAGCTGCAAAATTGGAATGCATCAAAAATGCTGAAGCTGTGCCGACGGCAACTGCAGCTGATGATGATGCAGTTGATTCAACGGCAGAGGCTGCTGTTGAAGTAAAGTCAACTGCTAGTAAAAATAGCGAAAGTACTGAAAATATTACCGATGAAGCTATGGTTACCAGCACTGAGGATGCCGCAAAGCCCAAAAATGACGATAGCTCAAATGGCGCAGCAAGCTTAGTTGATGCCGAAAAACCCAGCACATCAAACGGTGCTGATACTGCCACCAATGATGATGAAGAGGATGAGAATGAAACTGTAAGTTGTGTTTGTTTCACCGCTTTCAAAAGGTGCTGACTCTTTTATTTTTTTTTTCATTTAAGCAAATTTTATGTTTATTAAAATTTTTCTTATCGTTGTTTTGATAATAGTCCTCTTTTTATGCAGGCTCCTACACTGCAGTTAGCTTGGGAAATTCTTGAGTTGGCTGCCAAAATCTTTGGACGTCAAGGTCTCAGCGGTTTGGCTAATTTGGCTGAGGTTCAAACTGAATTGGCCAACATTGAGTTTGAAAATAACATACTGGAATCGGCACGTGATGATTATGGTTAGTGCTAGTGAACACCTTTTGTTTGGCAACAAACAACAGTTTTAATGATATTTTTATTTTGTTTTTTTTTTTTGGTCATAGAAAAAGCCTTAAAAATTTATAATGAGTTGCCTTCAAACTATCGTCGTGCCATGGCTGAGATTCATTATAAAATTGGACTCACTTATTTGATGCAGCAGCTGAATAAAGAAGGTGCCACCTCACTTAAGGAGGCATGCAAACTCATCGAGGACGAAATTAGCGAGATGCAGGCCAAGAAAGAGCCCACTGAGAAGGAAAAGAATACCATACAAGATATGGAAGAGACGAAAGAGGAGATTATGGTGAAAATTGGTGAAATTGAAGAGGCACAGGCACAAGTAAGAAATACATAAAAATAGATTATTTTCACGGAAACGTGCAGTTGTTGTAGTTAATTTTGCAGAATACCACAGAACTTAATCAGGCCCATCAGGGAATTTCCGTATTTTAAGATAAATCTCAAGAAGTTTTTGGATATTATTTTTATTCATGAGTGCAAAAAATGAAAAGGTGAAGTCTTACCTGCTATCTTTAAAACGGAAATTCCCTTCCCGATTTCGGGAAAAAATTAGTCATGATAGGCCTGAATGTAAATTTAACTATTTTTTTTACACAAATAGCTTAATAGCTTAAAAATAATTTAAGGTTGGTCCTACACTTTTTAATTTATTAAAAAAATAGATGTGCTGCAAATACTCCGTTATATGCTATCGTTTCATATTTTAAAATTGAACAAACAAATTGGTTTTCAAGTGTTTCGTTTTTGTGTGAAGTGTTGCTTTGCTGCGGCATAGTACAGTACAATTTCTAAATTCCTAAAAAAATAAGGTCATTGTTAACTTCAACTTAAAAATTATACTCTAAGAATAACTTTTTTTTTTATAATGCGGCACATAATAGCACCATCAGTTGCATTGCAGCACATATACTTTTTAGTTTTAAATCAAAAAGTGCAGTGCTAACTTCACTCTATTCACTATAACAATTCTGTTTTCCCCCATTTTATTTTCCAGCATCTGGCCGAAGTTCGCGCTGCTCTTGACAAGGTTATTATTAAGCCTTCGGTTGGTACCGATAATGCTGATGGTGCTGGACCCTCATCATCGGCCGATGGAAAAGCTGCTGCTGCTGCTCTATCATCGTCGTCATCATCAACTACTGCCACTGCTGCTACTATCTCATCATCAACAAAACCCACAGATATTTCACATTTAATCAAACGTAAGAAGCCCGAAGAGCCCAGTTCAGAGGCTGAAGCTGCTACAGAATCACCAGCTAAACGTCCTGCAGTTTAGGCCACGAATGTGTAGTGCAAGAAGTAGAGGAAGTAGCGCTGTGAAGTTCCATGTTGCATTCCAACGAAATCAGCAGTCATTCACAACGAGTTAATTTTTAATTGAATACACACACACGCATACACACTCATGTACATCATATTATATTGCATGATTAGGCAGTGAACTTTTTCGCTATTTAATAGTTAACCTCTTCTTTTTAACCTCAAAAATAACCTACTGTGTTTGCTTGTGTTTCGCCAAAACTGCCTTCACTTTTCAGAATGAATCGAACAGCTGAGCAATTCGAAACTTTAAAAATTTATTTACCTACTGTTATCTTGTTTGATCAGCGCAAATATGATTTTTTTTTTCTTTTTGTATTTATTATGCTTATATTTTGAACTTTTCTTTACTTTCATACTTAAAGCCAAACTGCGCTTAATATAATTATTATTTTTTTTTTCGTTTTTTTCGATAATAAAACTCAATATCTTATTTCTTTTTGTTTTGAAACCTAAAGTTTATAGAACTTATATTATTAAAACCGTTACGTAGACATAAGACATGTTTACAATTAAAAAAAAAAAAAATAAAAATTAAATATATCAATTTCAACTTGTATTTTTTACTGCATATGTATTAGAATATTTTTACTTTATAATTCTTATTGTAATAAATGCAAAAGCATACCAATTTTTTGAGAATTTTTTAATCAAAGTTACGGCTTATATATTATTAAATACTTTAAAAAGTAAACGTATTTTTCTTTCATAAATTTTTATCCATTATTTATTCTAGCCAAAATCAAATTTCAAAAGTAAGAAAAACATATAAACTAGTTCTATTTTTTAAATTCTGTAGAAGCGATTAATTTGAAATAAATACGTTGGTGATGATCTAATGGATTTTTATCGATATATTCGGCCTAATTTTGAATCAAAACTTCCGCAGAATTTTCTCTTTTCCCCTATTTGGAATAAAAATTTTAAGCCTGTTAAGTTCATGGTCAACGTTTCCATAGTTAATCCATCGCATTTTATGTGACTGATGAATAACGATATATTTACAGATTTTTTTTTTTAATTAAAAAATGCTATGTATTTCTATCTTAGATATTTTTTTTTCTAATCAACAGCGGCGAATAATAACTCACTTAAAAACTTGCTCAAATCCCACATTCGAACTCACGTCCTCCCGATTTCAAGGAGGACCTGATGTTCATAGCACCACAGCAGGTGTTTACATTAGTGAGATTTGTTAGCTTGATAGTAAAACAACAGAGCTAAAGCGTTCAAACAAACAAATGAAATAGTTTTAAAATAGGTTTTGCTACATAAACCTTTCTATGATTTATACTATAATTTGTTAAATATTAAATTTTTGCCTTTTATAATTTAAACAGTTTGTGATGACATATAAGAAAATATTTTATCGCTCTTGTTCATGAGCGCGCTCGTCGACGAGAACATAAATGAGATTTTTAATGCTTATGAGACAGCTCATGAGCCGCTCACGAAAATGAAAGGCAGGAAAGAAATCTGAGCAGTTTAGAGTATAATTTAGCTACCAGTATAATCCATTGCAACTTTTATGATTTCAAAGATCTAAGTTCCACATGGATTATATACGTTATTAGTTGGGTCATTGGAACTTTTTTAGGTTCTGTGAACTCCCTGGACAAAAACTTTGAATTTGTAGAAATAGGTTCCAATTGAAGTATTTTTGGAACTTGTTAGGTCGCTTTGACTTTATGGCTAAGTGAACTCCTCGAATCAAATTTTTCGGCAAAGTTTACTTGGATCATTGGAACTTTGTTAGGTTTAATGTTCTCCTTGGCCCAAAATTTGGGTTTTTTTGTTGGATGTTTGTTTGTTTTCGTTGGATGATTTGAACTTTTTTGTGCTTAGTGGATTTCTTGGACAATAAATTTTTTAAAATAGCATCCACTTAAGCAAATAGGTTCCACGTACACTATTTTTGGAAGTTATTGGAATATTTTTGAGTTGAGTGGTCTCCTTGAACGCAAATATTGAGTCTTTTGACAAAAAGTTTTCCCTTGTATTATTTTTGGAAATAATTGGGATATAATAACTTTAATGGAATTAGTGAACTTCTTCGACAAAAGTCATGAATTGTTTGACCTATTACCCAACTAGTTCCAAAATTGCAAGTGGATCCTATTTGTACAAGTATAAAAAATGAAAGATTTTTGTTAAATAAATCCACAAAACCTAAAAAAGTTACAATGATCTCACTAGTACCATAATGAATTCAAGTGGAACCTATTGGCCATAGAAACATATATTTTTGTCCAAGAAGTCCACCAAACCCAAAAAGTTCCAATGACCAAAGTAATTCTAGAAATACTGAAAGTGAAACATTTTTGTGAAAACAAGATCATTGTGGAAAGAGTATACAAAAAAAAAAGTTCCACTGACCCAACAGTTAAAAAAATATTTTAATTGGAAACCATTTGTCAAAAAATGTTTGACTAAAGAATTTACAAAACCCAAAAAAGCTCAAATGGAACCCAATTACTGAAAATACATCGTCGACTTTTGTCTAAATAGTCCATCTCAAAAAATTCTTTTAACCCACCTGTAAGCTACACTATGCCCTTTTTTCAATCATTGCCATTTACGGCTCATGAACTGTTCCACGAGCCTAAATCGTCTTATTTGCGTACACGCTTGTAAACGGTTAAAAGGTACACGAGCGTGTACCAAAATGAGCTGTGTACCATCTCGTGTGCGTGCACGAGCGGGACTTTTCGTACCCAGAGCTCTCATTACGTATGACGAGAATCGTCTGACGATACTTTACCATCACATAACCTAAAAATTTTACTGTCGTCATAACGACATCGTTTTGCTTGCTTCGTGTATGTCTAAGGCCTTTTCCACACTTCGTCAACGCAACACCAACTCAAGTTGCTAGCTTGTGCATTTATACCGGAACCTTCAGATTAAGCAACTTGCACCCAACAAGTTCTCGACACGTTCTCAACTTGTTCAACGCAACGCGGCTTTCCGCAAGTTTCAACGGCGGCTTGTTGCATCAATTTGTTTGTTTTGTGAATTCAATTATTTGTAGAGCTGTACGCTATATATTAATCAAGGCGAATAAGTTAATTAATTAGTTCCTTTTTTCATTAATAGAATCTAGCAGAAGAAGAAATAGTTTGCAGTATAAATGAGCAAGTGTTAAATATTAAATTAGTGTAAGAAGTCGAAAAACTTGAATTATTATATAATTACACATGTTGCTCGACTTTTGAAGCAAGTCTGAAAACATTCGGTTTCTAGTTTCATTGCTTTTCAACTTTTTCGCTGTTGCGTTGAGGTTGCGTTGGAATTGCTTTGATCAAGTGTGGAAAAGGCCTAACAGCTGTCAAATGCTATTGTTTTGACAATTGAATTGCACGATAGAATATTGTGCTTTTTATTTAATAGAATTCATTAAATTTATAAAATTTCAATGTTTTGGAGCCAGAACTTAATTACTTTTTTGTTTGCCGATGAGGAAGAGAACAAATTGAATTGTTGCGACAACACAGGATCCTTCGGGATAAATCGAATCCTTGATGTCTTGCATTAATAAGATATGTGTTGTGCTTACAATATTTCAGTGTACGTAGTGTTAATAATTTATTTTCAATAAATTTAGCTTGCGTGCTTGCAACCTAATTGTTGGCCAGCTACAGGTGTTCGTCAACGAAATCGATTCATATTTAAATTTGCTTAGGAGCAAATAATTTTGCCTAAAATATGATTTTGAACACATTAATACGGAAGTGTTTGGTTGAAAAGTAAACAATACTAACATTTTTGCTACAAATATCACGTAGCAGCAACAACAAACAAAAAAAAAAAAAAAAAAATTAAGAAAATGTCACTTTTGGTAGAGAACATATGTTTTCCTTAGCAAACCTTCAAACCTTGGAACGATAGACGATACGACAGTGATCCATTTTTATGAATCAAACACTTGACGATATCGTTGAAGAGTATCGTTTGATCGATGATTGTTTTGAAAGTTACGTGATGAGATCCCTGGTTTTTTTAGAAAAAGTTCTTTGATAGTGTTGAAATTAAGGTCCGTCACCACTGTAGTTTTGTTTTTATAAAGAAAGAAAAAAAAATTCAATACAACCCGTATGTACTAAGTACCATCCTACCAAACACTGGCATATAAATATCAAATTACGCTACAAAATAGTACTTCTACCAAATCTTAGTAACTAACTAATTTACATACTTTAGAATCACTTTTGGATTTTTTTTTTCATATCGCATTTTAGTAAGATAACTACGAGCTGTTTTTAATACTATTTATAACATAACTAGGCACTACGAATTTCATTGAAAGTAGGTAGGTATGTAAGTATGCTGTTAGTACATAGTAGGAATAGAAGTAGTAGTAGTAGTAGTAGTAGTAGTATTATTATTAGATTTTGTATTAGTTGTAATTTTTTGAAGTAATGAAATATTTAAAATAAAAATTAAATGGGTTTTGAAAATAAAAGGACAAATTTAAACACCTAAGTTGTACCATACGTACGCAAATGCGGCTGCAATGTTGTCTGGGACTCACTATGTTGCCAATCGTTGCGTTGCTCCTCGCCCCGTGCATTCTCCATTGAACCGGCCAAATAGTTGACACATGGTGGTGCACCTCTAGGAAACTTTGGATCACGTCGTAGTTCTTGCAATTCCTGCGGTTGCAAGTCTATGCACAGGGTCCAGATGCCGCCGTGCATAGGTACCAAAAATACCGACTCACGTCTAAAGCGATGATCTGCTATATTGGGTGGGAATAAAAAATAGGAAAAAGAGTTTAAATATTTGTAGATGTATAAAAGTAAAATTGAGATTAAATTAGTTTTGAATACATTTTAATTTGAAAGAGGGTGTTGAATTTCTGACAAATAAGTCTTTTTACTTTATTAATTTCCTAAATTTGCTCGCTCAATTGTATGTTGATGCTTATTGTCTGACCAGAATCATGTCGTTGTCCTATCGGCAAGAGAAAATCGCTAACGCAGCGTCCACACGTGCAAGTTCGAAAAACTCAATACATCCAAACATTTTTACTAACACACTCACATTTTCGGACTTGCAGCCTACTTGCAGCGCTACTTGCAAGGAAATTTCAGAGGTAGTGAATTTTGTCACTTGCTGCAAGTAAATGTCAAAAAGGGGGATTCAAATTATGCTTTTTGTGGATTTTTCTGGGATTTCTACAATTTTATACAAGCAGCAACACTGGTAACATGTTTTTCTTGTTTTTTAACTTCTTGACTTCAAGCAATACTGCGATTGCAGGGAGAACCATTCGCCGACATTTTTAAATGAGCTTGCACTTGCACATGAGGACGCTAAAGCAACTTGCAGCTAATTTCAAACTTTTTCGAAGACAATATATATTGCTTACTTGCAAGTAATTACTTGCGCGTGTTCTCGTCATGCTCTAACTTAAGTAGATCTACTGCTTTAACATCGATTCTACTCCTCTGTGTAGTAACTTTTCAACGAAATGCAGCGTAATTTTAATAAAAATATGGCAAGATTTTTAGAGAGCTTCAAATAAACGACAATGAAAAATAGAAGTAGAAATATTTTTATCTTAAGTGGGAACCAGAATGGTGTAGCTTGTAGTACGTAGTAGGACCTGTCTAAAGTTAAAATACGCTAAATGCACGGACTCGCACAGAATGCGTAGTACGTTGTCGCTAGTAGCTGTAGTTGAAGCGCAAGTTAAGCTAACTTTAACTTTTGAGTACTATGCTGCTCTGAAAATTATATTAATGATGCTTTTTTAGGATTGAGTATATCAAATCGATACTGCAAACGTTGTCGGTACCGAAATAAGTGTTCGAAATTATTAATATTTGTAAAATCAAAAAATTGATAAATAAGTGTTCTCTGAAGCGCTCATGCCATTGTGGATATATTTTTTGGCGTAGCGTGCTACAGACAACAGCTGATGAGGTTACTACATGGAATCGCTACAACTGTTCCACGCTTTAACGTTTTCGTTGTCGTTTTCTGCCACAATTGTCTCCCATAATGTTTTCATTGTTTCTGCCAGCGATTTGCCTGCCGACACGAGAACGACATGATTCTGGTCAGACAGTTATTGGCTAATGTCGTTTCCAGTGATAGAACCAGGTAGATGCCAAGGAGAGAGCGTAGACTCAAAACAGTTAAAGCTCGAATAAAATAAGAAATTAATATGTAAACAAACTGAAAAAATTTTGAACGATTTTTACAGTTATGGTACACAAAAAGAGAGCATAAGCAGTTCATTTTATCATGTCAATATTATTGGATAACTATTACCGTCTATCGCTTAAGTCTCGAATACGCGGAGTGGAATAAAAATTAAAAAAAAAACCGGGAAAAGAGTTTCACATAGCAGACTAGACAGCTGTTGATTGTTTTCTTCAGAAAAACAACAATAGGTCTGTTCCCGTACTTTTTCGAACTAAAAATGGTAAAACTGCCAAGCAACAATAGGTCTGTTCCCGTACTTTTTCGAACTAAAAATGGTAAAACTGTCAAGCGCGTGAAAGTACAATATTAAAAAATTTCTCAAAAATAGAGCAAAACACAAAAAAGTACGGGAACGCTTTACGGACTAAAATTGTGTAAGCTGTCGAATAAAGTCGTTGATGGCTTGATGTGAAGCATCATACATCATTTTAACAATATTGAAATTGACTCTCAAATTAACATTTTTATTAGTGTTTTACAGAATATACCATTTTTCCATCTAAAATGCTTTCATTCTAATGGTTTTTATTTATTTCAAAAAACTTTTGATATTTTGCAATTTCTTTGCTTACTTACAAACAGCTGATTTTAAGCAGTTTGACACTTTTACCATTTTTGCCAGAAGAAATTTCTCTGGAGAGAAATTTTTTACTCGCGATTGCACTCTCTTTTAGCATTTCTTAGAGTACGGGAACGCTTCTCGGACTAAAACCTGTAAAACTGGTGAATTGGACTAAAACTTTAGAGTGCGGGAATAGACGTAATATCAACTTTGGTTTGTTGGGTATTTCCAATTATTTAATAACTGTTTTCAATATTATTTTTATAAAACTTTTTTCTAATTGCCAAGAAACTATTATAGAAAACTTACTATAACACTTATTTCCAATTCAATAGCAAACGCTTACATAACCCTTATCGTAAATTCTAATTTACAAACGGCGATTTTTCTCACCGAGTTTTGTTCCTAGAAGAGCAAAATTTTTCTCATCGATCTTCTGTTCGTGGAAGAGGGAAACGTAAGCGATGAAAGACGGATGTAAAAAAATTTTTATATTTTCGTCGCTTTAGCCTCTTTCTCACACGCACAAAAAATCGGTGAGAAAAAATCGTCGCAATATCGGCGCTTGTAAATTAGCACTAAGAAATATTTTTCCAAAAGGTTTTCTTTTGCTTACTTTACAATTACTTGCAAACATTTAACGATAATTTGCGTAAGCTTTTTCAAGAGAGTGTAAGCTTTTTTACGCTTACATGCTTGCTATAAGCTTATTTCAGCTTGTTCGACTGATTGGGATATATTGTGCTGCTGGGTTGTGTTGTGCTCACAAACATTGCTACATTGCTTGTGATTTTTTTTTGGTTTTTGTGGTTGTTGTAAACTTTCAACCTGAGGATGTACAACATGTTGGCAAACGCTACAATTTATTTAAAGTTTTCGTTGTCAATTTTTCCGAGAATACGGAAATGAAACATTTACTGCTGAACTAATTCTGTCAATGAATGCTAAAAGAAAAGGTATTGAATGAAGGTAACTCTACCAACGTCTATCTGTCTGTCTGTATGTATGTTTGGCTGCGTGTGTGCTGCATGCATAGAATATTCAATTGAATTGGATTGAAAAGTTGGCCAAAAGAATAAAAGTTTTCTTAACATATTCTTGCTTATTCAGCGTATTGAGTGGTAAAACTTAAGTATAAAAAATAAATTGCTCAATTTTGTTTTATTTATTTGATTTACATATATATCGATGTATGCATGGAGGCACTTACATTTGTATGTATAAGGTCAAGGTTATGTATTGATGTTGGTAAATGCAAAGATGTTGATTCAAGTAGCGTTGATTTAACGCTATTTTTAGATTAGCAGCAAATGCATAAATCTAGCAGTAAAATAAGCTATGTTCAATATTTGTCGATGTACCGCTATGGAAAAAGAAATGACGAACATTTCATATAATGTGTTTGAACTCATTTAATGCCAAGCACAATAACAAATTGAAAAGGAAGTTAAAGTTAAGGCATTTACCACCAGGGTAAGGTTGAAAAAAGATCGGATTTTTATCGGAATCGATTGAAAAATTTAGTTAATATTTTGTACATTAACTGAGGCTTAAGGAATGTAAAATATTAGTAAAAAATATTAACCTAAAAAAAATTTCAATCGACTTTTTTCAAAGTTACTTTTTTCGACATGGTTGACAGTATACAATGATATAATAAACAAGGTAGCTGCATCGCTGAAAGCCGTAATCAGAACTCTCGGAAAAACACAGAACAACACTGGGCTTTCAGTCAGTTTATAAAAAGACAGAAAATCGTTTGTATTGATTTTAACAATTCTGACTTATTGAAAGAGAAGATAATCAGTTTCAAAACTACCTTCTCTATTCTATCCTATGATATGTTGCGGGCTTCACGAACGCCTTTATGACGATTTTTGCTGTCGTTAACTAGCGAAAACTGTCATTTACTATGAACATGGCATGTACAATGACCGATAACGATAATTATTATTGAGAAAACGTTTGTTTTTTATTCAACATAGCAGCTTTTTTTTCATGGTAGAATAAAAGAAGGTAGATGCATTTCGGACAGCGCGGTTTCTTTCTGATAGCAAAAATTGTCAAAATCAATACAAATCACTTTTTTGTATACATTTTTTCCAATTAAAGCTTTCACATCGCTTTCAGATTTTCTATGAGCTGTCAAATTCGTATTGACAATTATGGCAGTCTGCCTCTCCGAAATGCATCTCTTTTTTTACCACGGTTTTTTTGATATATCACATAATTTTTTCTTATTAACAGTTCTTGATAAAAAAATTTTGCGAGATGATTTTTTCAGAGAAAATTGTTGATTTAAAAAAGAAACGTGATGTAAGAAAAACGGCTAACTAGGAAGATAATTATACGTTTACTGTCAACTGTCACTGATAAAACAAATATTGAAGTTTTATTTACAGAAGGTATTTCTTATTTTTTAATTCATTAAAACTCAGCTCAATGAGTACAAAATCCGTACAAAATGTACAAAATCTGTACCTGAAATATATTCTGAAATGCTAATTCATCTGGACATTTCGAATGATGCGGAACTACAAAATAAATAAAATTTTTAAATTTTTTGTCTATCTGTCTGTTAAAGCAGCACGCGAAAATCATTGTATGGATTTAAATAAAATTTGGCATAAAGGTTCCTTATGTCCATGGTCAACATAAAGGGCAGTTGTAATCCATTTAATAAAGACTCTCTTCGAAATAACGGCTTGTTCGCAGAAATATGGCGAAGAAAATGGTCAATAATTGGGCTAAAAATTAGAGATACATAAAAATGACGTGTAAAAGAATTCTTGATCATTAAAAGATCGGCAAATATGATCAATACTATTTCTAACGGAAATCAAATCAAATTTGAAATATTTCCCAATAAATTCGCCACCAGTTCTCTAGCTTAGAAGAGAGCACAATATCAGCAGCAAACTGATAATAGAAAATGGGTATAGTTTTGGGTCAAGTGGCGAGCTTATTTTTCTTCATTTTGAACGGATCTTCCTTTTATATGAAATTTTCTTTGTATGAACGTTAAGCCGACAAATACACACAGAAAATTTTTCGTCGCTATTTATACTCTAAATTTTTTTTCTCTTTCTTCCTTCGCTCATGTGCAAACATAACCAAACTCATAACGCAGTGTAAAGAAAAAAAATCTAACGAAACAATGCCTAACGTTTTTTTTTCTTTCGCTTCTTTTTGTGCGGATTCTTTACGTGCATATGAACACACTTCATTTCACATTTCATTTCACCTGTTGAAAGCAGGTAGATTTCTATAAAAACTATTCGGTGCACTCCATCTCCCTACTGTAATTCATTTAAAAAACAGTTTCGCCTTAGCGAAATATAGATTTCTTCTAGAAACTAACTGTGAATTATTAATATTGTGGAGGTTTAAAAGAAACACACAAATCTTAAGTCAACGATAATAACACATGAAGCCGTATGCACAAGTTTTATAGCCTGAACACATTGGACGCTGCAGCAACATTACAACACGAGCATACAGAAGTATGAATAAATGTATATGAATGTTTGCCAAAAAATAGTTTTTCGTCTGATTTTCGTAGTTTTTTCTAAAATTAGTGGTAATGTCAAGTTTATCGAAATAAAATGAAGAACTTGAAAAGATATGAAAATATATTTGTAGAAGGTACGTATTTTTATGGAAAATCCAAATATCTCATGATCAAGAGACGCTAGGATGACGAAATTCAGGAAATGAGGGAGTGACAACAAATTCTATTCTTGAAAAAGTTTAAAAAGATTAAATTCGGTATATGTGGGATTGGCATAAAAATGTATGGCCTTTAAAAAACAATTTCTTGTGGTTGGCGCCCACAACTCCAGAACTAATAAATTTTTAATAATCTTCGTAATGAAAATCATTTATAATTTGCATTTTGATTATTTAATTTATATGTATTATTATGATCAAGTTTGATTTCGCATAGTTCCCGAGGTACAAATATTTTTTTCAAATTTTCTAAATAAAAATAAAAATGTTCATGTTACGCCCCAATACACCAAATTTTATCATCCTTGCGTGTCTTGGTCATGGTATATTAACATTAATATTAATTAATGTTATTATAGATATTAACATATACCTTTAAAAATTTTATTTTTTCATATGGTTCAAATTTTAAATGCTTTATAAAAAGCAAACAACTTAAGCCTCAACATGATGACGCACAGCGCTGCCTGGCTTTTCAGCCAAGAAATCTGCAAACTCTTGGTAGGGACTAGCACCCAAAGGCATCTCCTTCCACAAATCTGGAGTCAAGTATGCGTAAGTTTTAGCAATAGCTGCATAGGTGGCCTTGGCGAAATTACCCAAGGTACCGGTGGAGCCACGGGCAGATGTATAGCAATCTTCAATACCAGCCATTGTCAAGAGCTTCTTGGGTACTGGTGCAGAAACAATACCAGTACCACGGGGTGCAGGAATCAGACGCACAGATACGGAACCGCACTTTCCAGTGACCTTACAGGGCACTGTATGAGGTTTACCAATCTTGTTTCCCCAGTAGCCACGACGTACAGGCACAACCGATAATTTTGCCAAAATAATGGCACCACGAATTGCGGTAGCAACTTCTTTGCTGCACTTAACACCCAAACCAATATGGCCATTGTTGTCGCCGATGGCAACGAAAGCCTTGAAGCGTGTACGTTGACCAGCACGTGTTTGTTTCTGTACCGGCATAATCTTTAAAACCTCATCTTTCAAAGCTGAGCCCAAGAAGAAATCAATGATTTCGAACTCTTTGATGGGCAGAGAGTAGAGATAGATTTCCTCTAGAGAGTTAATCTTGCCTTCGCGCACCAAACGTCCCAATTTAGTCACTGGAATCCACTCCTTGGAGTCTTCCTTACCACCACGTCCACGACCGCGTCCACGGCCACGTCCGCGACCACGACCACCACGTCCTCCACGAGAGCCAAATCCTCCACGGAATCCACCACGGGCTGGAGCTGCGTCCGCCATTTTGTAGTTATGCAGTTATATAGTTGACGGTAAAAAACCGAATGAAAATGAAATTGGAGTGGATCACCCATATTTTATATAGATTTATATAGAATATATATAATATTTAATATATATAAAAATTACGCCCTCACATATTAAATTTCATAATCCTAGGATCTATACTTTTCGAGACATAACAAACAGCCGGTTATTTTGTTGCAAAAAGTTTTCTTCAGGAAATAATAGTTATTTCTTGTTTTAAAAAACAAACGTTAGAAAGTGCTAGTTTAAATTTTTTCTTTTATCTAAAAAAACAAAAAATAAATAGACAGGACTGGCGTTTTTGAGATCAACAATAGAGCATAATAGATATTTTCGGTCCATGATAAATTCTAAAAAAAATTATGATGTTTTTCTAATTTTACCATAATTTCCAATTTAAATACTCCATTGGCAATATTTGTGTGGGGTTAATAGCTTGAACACATTTACGACGACAGCAACGACAAGCTGTCAAATTAGAAATATTTCTATATCAACGACACAACATTGCGGCACTAGAACAAATTCTCTCCATAGGAAATACATGGAATGAAATTTGACAGATGTCGCTTAGTTGCTGTCGTCGTCAAGCTATAATGCACTGAACATATTGACGACGACAGCTACGTTACGTGATCTGTCAATTTTTTTTACATGTTTTTTTTATAGAGGTGAATTTGATGAAAAGGTCTCAACGACAATGTTGCTGTCGTCGGCATAGAACTATTTTTAATTTGACAACAGTGCAGATATAAGGGTTTGTGTATGCGTGAATGAAGCAATCGTATGATATTTCCAGATTGTTGACTCGCTCTTCATGTCAAGTCGTAATGTCGTGTAGTCATCAATGTGTTCAAGCTGTAACTGTGCGATGCAATAGTTTCAACGTAATCTCTTTCTTCAGAAAAATCAATAAATATCCTAAGTCCCGATTTCCACTCATCAAGTTTTGACAGTCAAGTTTTGTGTTCGGTGACATGTGCACCGTAACAGAGGGGAAGGAAAAACATTGACTGCACGTAAAATTTTTTGGCAATTGCTTTCGTTGTCTCGTTTTTTTTTATGCATAGCATGGCATGTATTGATCGTCAACTCTTGATGCGTGTAAATGTTGGCATCAAGTTTAAAAGGGAAGTCAAAAAAATTGGCCGTCAAGACTTAACGAGTAAAATCGGGACAAGCCTTATCTATTTTTCTTTATTAGGGGGGTTCAGGCGATACAGCATGCTGTCAAGCCTTGCCGTACGGCACCATAGAAACTAAAATGTTGACTCGTTCGAACGCTAGATACGGAAGACTGACAACATGCTAGCTTGCAATAAACATTTTTTGATATCAAGGCCATCACGCAAAGTTTGACAGCATGCTGTATCGTCTGAACCCCACAATTCAAATCAGCCCCTTACGCCGTGGTTTTGCTAGGCAATGTTTGGTGAGATTTTTTGTTGTTAGTGTTTAATGAGCACGAGAGAAAAGCTTATATATCATTTTATGCGTAACCTAGCGTCCACACGTGCAAGTGCAAGTTCGAAAAACTCAATACATCCAAACATTTTTACTAACCCCCTAGCCACACGTGCCAGTTCGAAGACAGTAACAGTTCGAAAAACTCAATACACTCTCACTTTTCACTAATACACTCAGACCTTGACATCATTGGCAGTCCACTGGCAACAACTTTTACTGAGACAGTGTATTTTGACAACCACAGCCACTGCGAAATCGAAGTAAGGAAACAGTGTTGTATTTTCTCCCTAAAATATTCGAACTTTAAATATGCACTTTTCTTTCATGTCTTGTAATGAAATATATGCAATTATTTTAATTGACCTTATTTTAAACATAAAATATCACATGAATAAGTTGCATTTCATTTTGTAAAATATTGATAAACAGATTTTACAAAATAATAAGTTCCCCATTTTTATCCCATTTTAGTTTCGTGCTGTGTTGGCATATAAAGCACCACTGAATAAAAGCAACCGAAATAATACAGTGGTCGAACCTTTGTCTTTGACGACATTTTGCAAATGAACATTCACTATCACGTGTGGCCGCAGCGTAGATTTGTAGATTATTTCGAAACATTTTCGTAGTTAATACATATTCTTTGCTGGCCTGCCAGTACTATCACGTGTGGCTGCAGCGTAACACACTCACATTTTCGGATTTGCAGCCTAATTGCATCGCTACTTGCAAGGATATTTCAGAGGAAGTGAATTTTGAAACTTGCTGCAAGTAAATGTCAAAAAGGGGGATTAAAGTGATGCTTTTTGGTGGATTTTCCGGGATATCTGCATTTTTGTACAAGAAGCAACACTGGTAACATGTTTTCCTCGTTTTTTAACTTCTTCATTTCAAACAATACTGCAATTGCAGGGAGAACCTTCGCATTCAACGACATTTTTAAATGAACTTGCACTTGCACATGTAGACGCTGAAGCTACTTGCAGCTAATTTCGAACTTTTTCGAAGACAATATATATTGTCTACTTGCAAGTGATTACTTGCACGTGTGAACGCAGGGTAAGACACTCATAACTAAAAAGCTCACCAGACATGTTTGCCTAGCATAACCACGGCATTACATAGCTTTACTCAATACAACAATACACTCGAACTTACCTTTACGATCTGGCTTCAGCACAGCCACTTTTTCGTTTAACAGCCACTCCAGCTGCAAACCGGAACGATTTGTGTATTTATCCAAACTGGCGCGATCCCATGCCACGTGCTCCCAATGATCCGTCATGATGGCAGCGCATAACATGGCCGTAGCGCTGGTGGTCATTAAAAGTGTAACGAAGAGAAAGAGCACCGGTGGCGGACCAATGCAACAGCTTGAGCAACATCCCGAACCTCCCGAACCGCTGCCGCCATCCATGGCGGAATTCAACGATGTCGGACTATCGATATTGACACCAGCACCACCGCTGGCACCACACTGCAGTTGTCCACCAAGCTTTGAGGAGCAGCTGCTATTACGCAGCAAAATGCTATTGCTGCGTCTTATACTCTCAACAGCGGCGGCAGCAGCAGCTGTTGTGGCAGCCGATGTAGCCGGATCGAAGTGTAGCGTGCTGCCAACCACAGCCGATGGATGCTCATAAATGCTGTTGTGGCGACTGGGCGCGAAATAGTAGCAGGTTGTTTGTATGCCACCCGAACCACCAGCAGCAGCAGCAGCACCGCTGTCTAATCCACCGTAATTGGCGCCAACACCAACATCAACACCAATGTCACCGTTGCTATTACTGTCGCCACCACCGCCCGGATACTCATTGGCGGTGAGATCTTCGTTGCTGGAGGAATAGATGATGGACTGAGCGAATTGGTTCGAGTAGCAGTTTTGATTGAAGTTGGCGAAGGATGGCGCGTGCTGCTGATTGGAAGGAGCCACGTATTGATAGTGGTGTTGTTGATGGTGGTGATGTTGTTGATGTTGCTGTTGCTGTTGATGGTGGTGTTGCGTTGGCGGGCGATTGTTGACGTAGAGCGCTTCGTAGTCGTAGTGATGCGGATTACGGTAGATCACGGGCCACGAGCGGGTGGTCTTCGAGTTATGGCTGTAGGTGGTTGGAACGCGTTGTTGTTGTTGGTGTTGCTGGTAGCTGCTGCTGCAGAGCTGAACAATTGGTGAGGTGGCGGCTTCGACGGCGACAGTGGCGGACTTTGTTGTATCGCTTGTATCGGTTGTATTTGTTGTTTTGTGAGTTGGCGTTGTTGTGGGCGTTGGAGTGGGCGTAGGCGTGGGTGTTGCTTCGTTAACCAACGGTGTCAATTCGGTTGCTTCTTCGTGGTTGTGGCTTGTATGTGTATGATTGATGTTGCTGTTGATGTTATTGGTGTTGATGTTGGTGTTACTGTCTTCGCTTGTTGCTTGGTTTGTTGTTGTTGTTGTTGTTGTCGTTATATTTGTATTGGCGGGCTGACTTTCTTGTTGTTGTTGTGGCGGCTGCTGCTGTTGTTGTGGCGCATACTTTTCTGCTGCTGCTGAATTATCAATTTTCGCTGCTGCTGCTGGTTCTGTCGCTGCTGAGGTCAACTTTAAGGGCGGCAAATGTTTATTTTTTTTTGTTGTTGCGTTTGTTGCTATCACTATGGTTGTTGTTGGTACCGCTGTCAGTTCATTGAAATCCTCTTCCTCCACCAATGTTGCTCCTGCTGGATAAATGTTGTTAGTCTGTTTACTGCGTAGCAACAAATTATTATTATTGTTGTTGTTACTATGGTAATTAAGATGCTGTTGCTGTGGTTGTTGCTGCTGTTGATGTTGCTTGTTATGTTGCTTATGCTGTTGTTGTTGTTGCTGTAAATCATTGTAATGTCCATCGGCTTGTGGCGAAGTGATGCTCACTTCCGGTACACAGCGCGCGGTCACTTTATAGCGTCCGGCGCTGCTGCCGCCAACGCCGAGACCCTTCGTCCTTACCAGTCATAAGTCTGTGTCGCGTTTTTTCATTTTGTTGTTGCTCATGTTTCTACCCGTGCCTATTGCTGTTGTTGTTGTTGTGGTTGTAGTCGTCGTGGTGGTAATGTTGGTTACTGTTGCTGTTGTTAATGTGCTGTTAACGGTATCTGTTGTTGTTGGTGGTGGTGATTTAGGTTGTTGATGTATTTTATTGAATTTAAAAATGTTGGTGCTTTTTTTTCTTTTGTTTTGAACGTTAAAGTTTATAAAGCAAAGAATAATAGTAAAGAAATTGAAAATATTGTGTTTTGATTCTTTCTAGTTCTTGTTTTGTTTTTGCTGTAATTGTTGTTGTAGTTGATGTAGATTGATGTACAAGCTCTGGCAACGCTCAGAGCGCGTGCAAATGTGCCGTGTTGTCAACTACTGCTTGCTAGTGCGTTGTAGTTACTTAAACGGTTAACGTTTTTGTTTTTGCGTTGTTTTATGAACTTGCTTTTTGTACACTACGATTTGGCTTTTAGCTAAAATAAAAAAAGAAGAGAACAAAATTGTAAGAAGAAAATGTATAGAAGAGATGTGGAGCAAATAAGAGAGCGTTTAAAATGCAGTGTTTTTAAATTTTTTTTGCAGTAAGCTATGTTAAAGGCATATAATATCTATGAGACAGTTATAAGCAAAGCAGAAAGTGCAAACATTGAGAGAGTGAAAATAATATGGTAAGCAAGAAAAGCAGTACAACACAGAACTAAACAATATTTATCACCGAAAATTATAAACAACTAAAAATGAATATTAATGAGCTCTCTCGAAATAAGCAATACTATGAATAAGATGACAGTAAAATAGAATCATCCTGAGCAGAAATGGTTATATGCATTTTTTGGTGCTTTCAGTTACAAAAAAAAAAAACACAGGTGCGTCGTTGGACACACGAGAGAAGCGAAGCTTTTTCGCAGTTACATAGATTTGATAGCTTAATAATCATTTTCTTTTTAATAAATTAACTTTTAAATTCAAAAATTTAAAATATAATATTATATATAATAATGGCATATAATGTCAGCGACTCTCCATTTTAAAATCTCCACACATGGTTGTGAACTTGGCTGCACTGAACAAATTTTTTCCTTTAACACCTTACTGCGTAGCGAAAAATCTGTCGAAAATTTTTCAGATTTCACTCCAAGCAAATCACAGAACGAGGATTAAAAAACTTCGCTTCAAAAATATATATTAAAGAACGCACACGAACCAAAATTTAACAAACATTTTAGATACCTTGCCGATTTCATGTATGCGTTTGTTAATTCCATATTTATTGATATCATCTATTTTTTTGACGCTTAAAGCATAGAGTGTAATTTATTATCTAGAGATTGCATCAACTCTGCTAACAGTGTTAACAGAGTTATTTCACTTAAAAACATGAAGAAAAAAAAACTCTGTTAACCTCTGTTAACACATGCCAGAGATTTAGCAGAGTTGATGCAATCTCTACATAATAATTTATACTCTATGCCAACAACACCACAAACGCATTCACAATACAAGCACACCGATGCTGGAGACGCTTTGTGGCAAATAAAAGCAAATTTTTGTAGCATAGCAAATACACACTCCTCTACCTATTGATAGATGGTGACGATCTACTGCAGCATAGCTTCTGTTATAACAAAGATTAAATTAACAACCCTTTCCCACAGGTCTTTGTGGCCTAGTGGGTAGTGTGCTTGGTTATCGTTAAAAAGGGCACGGGTTCGATCCCCATGGGAACCAAAACATATTTTTAGTATTAAATATTAAAGTATTAAATTTTCTTGTTGTAATAAGCGCTAGCAACAAAGAAATCATCAAAATTCCAAGAAAAAATCTGTCGAAAATTTTTCAGATTTCACTCTAAGCAAATCATAGAACGAGGAGGAAAAAGCTTCGCTTCAAAAAAAAATCAAAATTCTGTCATACCATAAATATTCGTTACTATAAAGCACGTGAAAATGTTTGCTGGGTTTCGTTCGAACACAACTGTTTGTTGGGTTATTATCGAAATTGTAAGAACACGTGTACATGTAATGGGACAATAGAATAGAAACACTTGATTGAAATCAGTTAACTGAAACAGTTTGCGAGTAAAGTGTAAAGTTTTTGTTGGAAAGCGAAGATAAGTATCTAAATTTACCTAAAAAGACAAAAAAACTA
Organism: Coremacera marginata; assembly: GCA_914767935.1. Taxonomy (NCBI): domain Eukaryota; kingdom Metazoa; phylum Arthropoda; class Insecta; order Diptera; family Sciomyzidae; genus Coremacera; species Coremacera marginata. The sequence continues at coordinate 11,765,571 of OU612043.1, read as the reverse complement.
TTCAAAAGCGTGTCAAAAAATTATTAAAATGGACAGAGCAAGGCAATGTACTTATGTGGAACGACTCTTCGTCCAGAGGTAAGCAAAATGGGTCAGAGCCAACGTGAGATTGCCAAAACCTTAGCAAGATCTCAAAATTTTGTATTTAATGCAAAATCGCCTTCCTGCAATACCTTAAAAGAGGAAAATCATGAAAAACAATGGCACAGCAGAGAGACTACATAAAATGTTGTTCACTCGTGACCCATTCAAGTCTGCAGAAGCAATCCGGGGTGATGTAAGCTTTGGAACTTCGACTTAAGTCTACTTCAAATCAACCTGCTGAATTTCAAGTAGTTGCTTTGGCCAGAGGGGGGATAGTGGCCTTTTTTTGTTAATTTATTCAAAAGAGGGTTAAAAAATACTCGAAAAAAGATTTACCGACAAATTTGACGCTGTATCTATGGTAATAAGTGGAGACTTCAATATAAACTTTGTAGATGATAAAACTCGACCAATTATTGAATTTTTGAATGAAGCAGCAGGTTAGATTTTGCCCAATGATTGAAAACACAGCACTATGAAATATGAGACAAAGTTCGATGCTGTTCTTACGTGCAGTGGCGTAGATAGGCGAAATTCAGGGGATAGATAGGATCCTCCCTTTGATAGGATTTTTTTTTGCACTGATTTTTTTTTCACGTTGATATATAAATATCATTTAAGGTTAAAAAAAGGTTAATAGAACACAGTTTAAACTTCCAACTATTAATTAGAAAATATAAGCCCTTTTTCTTTAAATGTCGTTATAAGATGATAACTGGTATCTTTTGCTAGCAATTATTTGATTTAGAGATTGCTTGTTTGGTGACGCAAAAACAAAATTTGCTGGAAAATGTGATCGATTCGCTGAAAATGTGATCGATTGAAGATGAGTGGAAATGAAATTTTAAAATTTTTTTTTCAAAATGCTTATTTGGAGCTAAAAAAGCTAAAATGGTGAGAAAATTTCAAGACGGTCTAAGGTTTTTAAGAAGTTATAGGCATCAGTAGCTAGAAAAATGGGCCTTAAAACGTGTTTTTTTTTTGTTACTTCCCCTACAAAACTAAACATTATGTATATCAAAAGAAAGGTTATGCTATTGCCTATTTAACGAGATATTAACCATGAAATCCATACACTCCATTTGAAGATATAACTGTTTTTGCACTCACAATGCTCAAATTTATTATAAAAGTTTTTCACGTTTTGGTTATTTCGTAAAAGGGTGAACCGTAAAGTGTGCATAATATGTTAAATTGTATATCTTCAGAAGTAATACAGAGATTTTTTTATGGTTAATAGGTCGTTGGATAGGCAACACAATAACCTTTCTTTGATACCCATAATGCTAAGTTTTGTAGGAAATTTTAAAAACAAATCACAAGTTATTCAGGCCAATTTTTGGAATTTTGGACCCAATAACTTCTAAACGACTTGAGATTAGCCTGAAATTTTTCCGGACTCAGACTCAGAAGGTCTTAATGCATATAATCCACAAAAAAGAGAAAATTTGAGTTTCCATTTATCGTCAATTATGCCCGATTGGAGAGTTAATTTGAGTTTCCATCCATCTTCAATTATGCCCGATTCGCTGCAATCCAGAGCTATAAAACAATGCATTCAATTTGATGCAAAAAAAAAAATGTATGTATGCTTGTCTTGAAAATAATTTTTATCCCCTCCCATTGCAAAAAGCCATCTACGCCACTGCTTACGCGATACTCACAGAAATTCCAATTAAACATGTTTTTTCTTCTTATTTTACTTTTAGTAGATTTAGTATAAGATTTATGTGTCCTTTTTAGTATATAATAAAATGATTGAGATATGAATGATTTGATAATGTCATTTCATATCTTTAACTTTTTCATAACGTAGCTTTAATTTTTCACTTTGGTTGTTTTTTTGAAAAAAACATCATTTGTGTTTTACAAAATATTTTTTAAAATCCTTTGGCACAGAGTATAATTTTGAATAATTTTGAGTTATTTATTATTCAAACACTACTTATCATATTGGAGATATCTAGGTCCCAGCAATAAAAAATATTATCTATTAGGACTACTTTAAGTCCTAATCGAGATAATTTAAAACAATTTTTACAGTACAAACATTTTTTTAATATTTGTGAAGTTGTTTTAATACTTTGCTACACAGAAAAAAATCGTCATGTTTTCAAATTTATCACAATGTTATCATTTTAAAATTGTATTTTTACATATAAAATTTTTTAATTTTTTAAATGTTGTCTTAAGCATTTTTTTTATCACAAACTTTTCAATTTAATAACAATTTGTGGTTAAAAAATAGCTTAAAACAAATTTCATCAAAATAAAAACATAATGTTATCAATTTATATGTGAATATTTAAAAAATTCAAAAATTTTATGTGATAAAAAATACAATTTGAAAATGATTATGTTGTGATCAATTTTAAAACATATTGATTTTTTTTCGGTGTAGACATAAAATTGACTTTATGAAAACCATGGTTTTTAAAAATCCGCACCAAAAAACAATTTGTTTATACTTTTCAAGAGTCCTTTTATTATAGCTGTGAATTATTTTTCACCTCTTAAAGTCTTCTTAAACTATCATGATTTTACAGTAAATAAAACAGTACAAAGCATTCTACAATGCTGACTCACGTTCATGATTTAAGTTTAGAAATGCACGAAATTGCTCTCTCTCTGCGAAAAAGAGGTCAGTGCATTTGGTTTCCTTTAATATGCAGCACCATATTCGCAATCTGCACAGCATGTTCGAACATTATTTAAATGAGCAGCCAAGGAAACCAGGTCAGTAAAGGATATGTTTTGCGCATTCTAATAAAAAGATTTCTATATTTTTGTATAGCAAACATTTGCATATTATTTAACGAAGCACACACAAGCACCTGCACCTACGCCCACACACCTACACCCACATAAATAACAATTGATTGTAGCATGTTTTTTAATGTCTTGCTTTCGTATTGTTGCTTTCATCCAGCTTTTTTATTTTCTATACATTTCTACAAAAAAAAAAAAAAAAAAAAACACAAAATTGCCGACACATGTTATCCGAAGTGAAATTTCATGTTGTTTCAGACTATGCCGTCAGAATTTATCTAAAATTTTAGGTTTAAGATTTTTTTAAACAATTTTTTGTGAAAAATAAATTTTTTTTTTGCAAATTTTAGATATAAAATTTTTTTATGAAACTGGTTATATAGACATATTTTTCCGAATAGTAAAGTGTTTTGAGTCATAAATTTTTAAAAATAGAGGGTCTGCAAAAAAAAAAATCACCCCCATTTTTTATTGTATATCCGCACTCTCCACACAAAAATACTCAAGTTTTGTTTAAAACTTATTTTGCCCATTATTTGACCCCTTTAAGACCTTGCAACTTTTATCTGATACATTATTCAGGATGTTGCTCAATTTTATGTCTTAAGAAAAAAACTGGCCTACGAGGGTCGTTTGATTATTCACTTAAAAATGAAACAAGGAATGATTTTTACGGTGAAAAAAGCTTTATTTCTCAATATAGTCTCATTTCAGCTCGATACACTTCGTCCAACGTTCCTCCAATTTGGATGGTCCTTAAAATAGGCCTCTATTTCGGTGATGAGCTCCTCTCTGGTGGTGAATCTCTTCTTCAGGTTTGGAAACAGAAAATAGTCGCTGGGAGCCAAATCTGAAGAATATGCTAGATGAGGAAGCAATTTGTACTTCAATTCATGGAATTTTGTGAACGCGCGCATTGTCTTGATGGAAGAGCACTTTTTTCCTCGCCAAATGGAGACGTTTCTCTTTCAAAACGTCGTTGAAACGGTCCAGTCAGCTGCATAGTATTCGCCATTGATCGTTCTTTTCGGTGTAAGGTAATCGATGTAGATTAAACCGCGTTCATCCCAAAATACTGTCGCCATAACCTTTCCGGCCGATAGCACCGTCTTCGGAGCACGTTTGGTCGGTGTAGTCGACCGTTTCGACTGTTCCTTTGTCTCTGGTGTGTAGTAATGGATCAATGTTTCGTTCACCGTTACTAATCGACGAAAAAAATTCTTCTTATCTTTGTTCAACATCGCCAAACACGCCTTTGAATCAGTCACACGATTGCGTTTATGGTCGAGAGTGAGCAAACACGCGGCACCCATCTTGCGGATTATTTTTTCATACACCCAAAAAAAAAAAAAAATGTAACATGAAACAAAATTGTCTTCTTATTTTAAAAAATCTTTTATTATTGACTCCATCAAGATAACTTGTTAATATGAAGACAATCTTGTCATCTTTAAAATGTGTCTTGTCATCTTTAAAATGTCGAATCTTTCAAATTTCAAGATCATCAGGTTTAATGTAAATAGTTGAATTGAGAAATCAACAAGAATGTTGTAAATATGAAAAGACAATCTTGTCGTCTTTAAAATGTCGTATCTTTAAAATAACAAGATCATCAGGTTAAATGAAAATTGTTGATGTCAATATGAAGATAGCATCTCTTCACATTTGAAAAAATCAATGTTGATGTAAAAATTCTTGTTTTATATATAAAATTAACCATGGTGACTGAAAAGACACTTGTGGTTAATAAAACAAAGGCATGGTTTCGATTTAAAAACAGTTTTCTTTATAATAAAATAGTTATCTAATAGTTATAAGCACCTCGACATCCACAAGGCCACCTGGCTGTCCCCGGATCAAAAAACGCGAAACCAAATTGATCATGTTGTAATCGACGGAAGGCATGCCTCTAGTGTTCTAGATGTGCGTACATTTCGGGGGGTCAACATTGACTCCGACCATTATCTTGTTGCATCTAAGATCCGCATGCGATTATGGAATGCGAAGAACATACGCACAGGAATGCAACGAAAGCTAGATGTCGCTAAGCTGCAATTACAACGGACTGCCGAAGCCTATATCCCACTCCATGCGCGCTGCCGCTGAAGAAGTCATTGGTTTCCGGCGCCCGAAACTTCGGAACCAATGGTAAGATCAGGAGTGTCTCATCGCGACTGCAGTAAAAAACGCCGCATATAGAAAAACGCTGCAGTCAGCTGCAACGCGAGCCGTGCGAGAAAACTACCGCGAAAAGAGGAAGGAAGAGAGGCGCCTTTTCAGACTCAAGAAAAGGGTGAACGTGAGAAACTGGAGGTTTACCAGGGCAAGAAGGATGCACGAAAATTCTATCAACAGGTTAAGCGTCTTACCCAAGGTTTCAAGCCCGGAGCATCCACTTGTAGAGACAAAAATGGAGATCTGAATACGGATACGTAGTGTGTGCTGAGATTGTGGAGACGGCACTTCTCCAATTTACTTACTGGCGACGATTCCACTAATGCCGCCCATGGAGAGCGCAGTTCAAAGCTACCAATCAACGATGACGGAGTATCGGAGTATGGTGGAAGTACCACCACCTACACATGAAGAGGTTCGAGTTGCTATCCAACGACTCAAAAACAATAAAGCAGCGGGTGCTGATGGTCTGACAGCTGAATTGTTTAAAACTGGCGGCGATGAATTGATAAGGCGCATGCATCAGCCCATCAGCAAAATATGGCTAGCAGAAAGCATGCCCGACGATTGGAACCTCAGTGTACTGTGCCCTATACTTAAGAAAGGATACTCTACAATCTGCGCTAGTTATAGAAGTATCAGTCTTATTTCCATCGCATATAAGGTTCTCTCAAGCGTACTGTGTGAAAGATTAAAGCCGATTACAAAAACACTGATTGGACTTTATCAGTGTGGCTTTCGAGCTGGTAAGTCCACCATAGACCAGTTTTTCACGCTACGACAAATCCTGGAGAAAACCCACGAAAATCAAATTGGCACACACCTTCTCTTTGTTGATGTCTCTTTCTCTTTCTCTTTGTCTCAATGTCTGAGTTCGGTATACCTGCAAAGTTGATTAGACTTTGCAGAATGACGTTGAGCAACACACGCAGCTCCGTCAAGGTAGGAAATGACCTCTCCGAAACCTTTTATACCGAAAGAGGTTTCAAAAAAGGCGATCCACTGTCTTGCGATCTCTTTAACATCATCATGGAGGGGACCGTACGAAAGGCCGGTGTGCATCGTAATGGCACCATTTTCTACAAAGGCGTCCAGCTCCTTGCGTACGCTGATGATATTGATATTGTCGGCAGAACCAAGAGAGATGTTACCGCTGCTTTCGCCGCTATCGAAAAGGAATCAGCCAAAGTGGGTTTGACGATAAATGAGGGTAAAACAAAGTATATGCTGTCTACAAACAAAGGAGCGCGGCGTTTAGACTGCCACGTTTCATCCGGCAGCTATAACTTTGAAGTAGTCAAGGAGTTCGTTTACCTTGGCACCGCCATTAATACCAAAAACGAAATCAGCCTGGAGATAAAGCGAAGAACAATAATTGCTAATAGGTGCTACTACGGGCTCAGTAAGCAACTAAGTTCCAGAGCCCTCTCTCGATCGACAAAACTAACACTCTACAAGACGCTCGTTCTACCTGTGCTGCTTTATGGCGCTGAGGCATGGGTAGTTTCGCAAACTGACGCAGCCGCTCTGGGGGTGTTCGAGAGAAAAGTTCTTCGCAAAATCTTCGGTCCTGTTCGAGTCGGCGATGACTATCGCATCCGAATGAACCACGAGCTGTATGAGCTCTACGATGACATTGACGCAGTTCGGCGTATAACTGTGCAGCAACTACGCTGGCTGGGTCATGTCCATCGTATGGACGACGAAGCTCCAGCGAAAAAGGTGCTCGAGGCGAGGGTCGCTGGTCAACGACGACGAGGGAGACCATGCCTCCGATGGATGGACCAGGCTGAGGAAGCCCTAACCGCACTTGGTGTATCCGATTGGAGAAGGCGCGCGCAAAGCAGAGGCGCCTGGCGAGAGCTGATGAGGTCGGCCGAAACCCGGACACGGGTTGTTACGACCACCTAAGTAAGTAAGTAAGGTTAGTATCATAGGTGCATCATCAATTTTTTCCGATAAATCTTTTTTCTAGTATTTTAGAACCTTTATTTTGAACAAACTAACAAATTTTCGAATAAAAACAACTATTTCAAAAATTGACCCCTAGAGGGTCCCCAAAAACATAAAAAATGTCGAGTATATTCATATCACTCCCGAATTAATCCCTAGAGGGGTCAAATAAATGAGCTGGTTTTATTATTTTTGCTCTTCAACATTTTTTCTGAACACATCTGCCCCATACTTGCCACCCTTCTGGGGGTCCCGATACAAAAAACACATAACTGTCGATGATATCTTTCCCGTTTATATCTTTCCCGAATTAGTCCCTACACGGGTCAAATATATATGTAGGTATTTTTTTCCTTTCAACTGCCGCCCTTCTGGAGCTCTACATACAAAAAACCAACAACTGTTGAATATAGTTTATATCTCTCTGAAATTTATCCCTAGGAGGGTCAAATATATGAACTGGTCTTATTATTTTTTTGCCCTTCAACATTTTTTCTCAACACACCTACCGCCTACTTGTCACCCTTCTGGGAGTCCTCATACAAAAAACGCAAAAACTGTCGAATATGGTTTATATCGCTCCCAAATCGATCCCATAGGGTCAAATAAACGAGCTGATCTTATTATTTTTCGTCCTTCAACAATTTTTCTCAGCACACCTCCAAAAAGTGCTCAAAGCATCTAACGAAGTTTTCACCACAAAAAACTTACCGAAAATTCATTGAAAATTGACGAAATTTGGGACTTAATCGGTTAATACGCGTAGCATTAGCATTTATCGCCGACACGCTTGGAAGATTTCATGAAAAAAAAACTTTATTACATTAGCGCGTCAAGTTGTTGAGGGACTTATTTGCATTGCAAATTACTACACCAAGAAGTTGGAAATAAAATTTTCAATAGAAATTGAAATTTATGCGTTTTCAACCTTGCACTGCGTATAAATATATATTCATATTTATTTATAGTGCAGAAAGTTAAAGTTGCAAGGTTTAACAAATTAAGTTTTTACTCTTCGAAAAGAGAGTGAAAAACTTAAACCACTTTAAGTGTATTCGTTCTTTGTGAAAGCTTTAAAAGTCGAGAATTCCCCCACTAACATAACATTTGAAGTGTGCGAACGAGAGCAAACATTTCTGCTGCTATTGTATTCATGTTACGTACACGTCATAATATACCATGGATAATAGGTAACAAACATGCTAGAAAGTGAGCTATTTGCTTATATATGCGTGGAGGTGAAGCAAGACGTGGGTTCTCTTTTCGATTTTAAAGATTCAACAAACAATGGATTTGCTTTTGAAACTTGAGTGAGAAAATTCTATGGAAGCATTTTTGATTGAAGTGGCTTTAGAAATGGTTTAATTGAAATTCTTGTGAAATTCTAGGAAAAATGTCATGCACACATAAGTTTGTCAACATAAAAAAATTGTATTAAAAGCAAACATTCAAACATCAGCTCAAAGTAGTTAAATAATTCCATAAAGTCAAAAATTTCCCAATTAACTTTTATTAAACTTACAACTAAAACTAAAAGAAAATTGAAAACCGCAACCGCTTTTACACGAGTGATTTAAAAATGAGCAACAACGAAAAACCAAAGTAAACTTTGGCCACAACAAGCTAAAAACCGTCGAGAGACACAGCTATACACAAACATTCTCTTAATTAAATTTAAAGTCGCCTGTATTATTTATGAAACTTGGCCACAAAATCGGTTTTCTAGAGCAGCAAAGTTTTTTTTTTGTTATTGTAGATTTTATTGCTATAAGCTTTCTTTTTGGGCTGTGTTTTTAAATTTCACTTAATAATTAATGATTACTTTACTAAATTAAATTTAAGATGCTCGCTCTGTGGCTGTGAGAGCTTGTGTGTGTGTGAGTGTTAATTTTGTTGCATGTTGTATAAGCAATAAATTTCATTTTATGCTGCAATTGAATGAATTCAATAAAATACAATTTTGTAGTGAACATTTATTTGGCTCGACTTTAGAGTCTCTGAGTCTGTTAATAAATCTTCATTTTGTAGCAAACCAAAGACTGCATTAAATAAGTGATATTTGGTGACTTTTTAACCGATTTCAAAGAGGAGGAGGTACTAAAGTTCGTTGTTTTTTTTTTTTGGAGCGAAGCTTTTTACTCCTCGTTCTGTGATTTGCTTGAAGTGAAATCTGAAAAATTTTCGACATATTTTTTCTTGGAAATTTGGTTTCTTTGTTATTACAACAAGAAAATTTAATACTTTAATATTGAATACTAAAAATATTTGTTGGCCCGCCCGTGGGGATCGAACCCGCGTTCTCTTACGTGAGAGTGCAACACACGCCACAAAGATTTGATTGAAATAGTTGTTAATTCAATATTAATTATAACAGAAGCAATGCTGCAGTAGATCGCCACCATCTATCAATATATAGAGGATTGTGTATTTGCTATGCTACAACTATCAAAAATTTGCTTTAATTTGCCACAAGGTGTCTCCAGCATCGGTGTGTTTGTATTGCGAATGCGTTTGTGGTGTTGTTGGCACGAAGACAATTATCAATGCCCACAAGTGCGCTGACAAGTGCGTTTTTAAGTGTCAAAAAAAAAAAAATAGATGATATCAATAAATATGGAATTAACAAACGCATGCATGACATCGGCAAGGTATCTAAAATGTTTGTTAAATTTTGTTTCGTGTGCGTTCTTTAATATATATTTAATATATATTTTAATCCTCGTTCTGTGATTTGCTTGGAGTGAAATCTGAAAAATTTTCGATAGATTTTTTCGCTAGGTAGTACGCTGTTGAAGGAAAAAATTTGTTCAGTGCAGCCAAGTTCACAACCATGTGTGGAGAGTTAAAATGGAGAGTCGCTGGCATTAGATGCCCGTATATGTAATTGGCGTGGAAATTTGACATTTAACAATAAAAAAAATAAGCAGTAAATATGTTTTCTGTATATATGTAATTTATTTTATGTTATTTTAAATTTTTGTGTTTAAAAGTTATTTTATTGATTACTAAGCTATCAATATAAAAAAATTACTAAGCTATCAAATCTATGTAACTGCGAAAAAGCTTCGCTTCTCTCGTGTGTCAAACGACGCATCTGTGTTTTGTTTTTTTTTAAGTGTAAACTTCTTTAGGCGCGTTGAACATTTTTTGGTAGAGAGAAAAAATATAGATTCGCGATATCATCACGCTTTTAGCTGTTCATTTCTGTTGCCTTGTACAGCATTCAGTGTGACCCTAGTGGAATATTATATTCCAAAAAAATAATTTTACTGATTAACCAAGTGTTTTGTTTTAGTTTTGGCGGATCGTAAACGAACTGCTTTTTATAGTTTTGGCGACTCGTTAGCGAATTATTTTATCGGTTTTGACGATTCGTTAACGTAGAAGGAATTTCTCCCGCTCGAGATATTATGAGTGAATCGCTTCTAATAATTGCTCATGAATGAAACGATTATAAACGATTATATTAGTGAATAATTTTGATTGTTGGCTTTTGACTTTTATTTGAGTTTTTGTTTTGTTTTTCTTTAAGATTTACTACTTTGTGAACAACAAAGTAAACATCAGTCATCAGACCCAAATTATCTTTCGTTTTGTTTATTTTTTTTAATAACTTTTAACCAAAAAAAAAAAACTTCTATGCAATGTAAACAGAAGAAAGCTAATTATATTTATTTCCATTTCCTTTTGGCTGTTTTTCGTAAACTTTTTGTAACCTTTTTGAAAAACGTTAAATGAGCTTTTTTATTTTATTTATGTGAATTATGACCGAAACCTCAAATAAACTTTGTCATTAGGATTTTTTGCATTTGTATACGTAATGAGGTACTTTGAAGTTATTTTAATCAGGGTAAATTCAAATATATACACAACCTTTATGTGAAATGTTAAAAATAACGCTCTGAATAAAAGAATACCTAATAAAAGAGGAATAAATATATAATTAAAATAGCATAAGCTTTTGAATATTAATTGCAGCATTATAAATTTAACTGCAATGTGAGTTTAAATTCTGTTTTTTTTTTCTAGAGCTTTTAATGTTTTTAATATATGCGTCACACCTACATTAATAAAAATTTATTTAGTTAGAATAAAATTAAATGCAGAAGAAAGAACTTAATTTGCGTCAGTGACCAAATTATTTTACATTTTACACGTGTGCGTTCTGTGTGTGTGTAAGTGTGTATGTGTGATTGTGTACATACCCAGCAAACATTCCGAGTCATTTATGACTCTTTTTTAACACTACGTTCACACTGACAGCTAAATGCGCATTTAACGAAATGCGCATTAGCAATTTAGAATGTATGGCCGTATGCTCTTTGAAGGAGTAAAAGAGCCAAATATATATTTTGCATTTTGTAAATGCGCATTAAGCTCTCAGTGTGAACGTAGTATTATACTACTATAAAATATACTACTATAAAATTATTATATTATAAAATCGAATGTATATATTTGTCTCTTTTACTCCTACAAGGAGCATACGGCCACGCATTCTTAATTGCTAAAGCGCATTTCGTTAAATGCGCATTTAGCTCTCAGTGTGAACGTAGTATAAGACTCATATTCATGAGACTGAGCGCTCATAATGAGCTCATTTAAGACTCTGATATGAGCGTGGTTTTCTTCCTGTAAGGCACAATGAGCTGATTTTTATGTTTCGTAATTTATGAGTGGCGTAGTGGGTAGAGTGTGTGGCTCATACGCCAGAGAACCCAAGTTCGAATCCTCCATCTGACACAGAAAGTTTTTTCAATTGAATTAATTTTTCTCTTCGGTCGTCACCTCTGCAGACAATGGCAAACCTCAGAGAGTAAAAAACTGCCATGAAAAGCTTCTTGAGAACATCAGCCGTTCGCAGTCGGCATAAAGCTGGTAGGTCCAGTTCTCTATCATTTGTGTTCAAACATTTCACAACACACACAACACAATTGATAATAAGAAGCTCGGTCAAAGTTCTTTCAAGGGCTAAAATGGCCATTTCGTTTTTTTTTTTTTTAATTTATGAGTCATAAAGAGTCCGAAATATGTGCATTTTATTAGTGCATTCATAAATAAGACTCTTTACTAACTCATAATAATGAGCGCTTAGAAAACCTTCAGTCATATTTATTATGACTCTTTTCTAACTCTTAACTATGAATGCTCAAAAAACCTGCACAATTGAGACTATTTTTGCAGTAATAATTATGAGCGCTCTTAAAACCTTCATCTTTTCAGACTCATAATTATGAGCGCTCATAATATCATCTGAAATTTGACACTTTTTGGAGTCATAAATATGAGCGCTCATTTTAGTGTTTATTGGGTTTATTTATACATATATGTATATATATAGATATTTGTTGGAGTTGTGTCATGTGTTCAAACACTTCATATCAAAACTCATTAAAATTTATTGCATGCCATTGTTGAATGTCTTTGAATGCTTTTCCAATTTACGTTATTATCACGATAACGAACAGCAACAACAACAACATCATCAGCAACATCAAACAATAGACTAGATGTTCGATATTTGTTGCCTTTTTGAAGCTTTTCTATATGAATTGATATCGATTTAGTTATATTTCAGTGCGTGCATGTTTTGTGTCTATGTTTTTTTACTATTTTTCTGAGCTTTTGTTGTATTATTATGTGAAGTATTTTTGACGCCAAGTACTATAAACACGAGTGATGGTGATGGTGGGCGAAGGAAGAGGGATTGGCATAGTCTTCGATAAATGTCGTCTTTTGAACAAGTTCCAATGATTATATCATGTGTCATTGCATGCCAATGATTGTCTATCGCACTGTCTGTTAGCAAGCATTTAAAATATATTTTTTAAACTTGATTTCTGGAACTCCCAGTCTTTAGTCATTTACTTTTTTTTTGGAATTCTCTAGAATTCCTTAGAATAAAATAATCATGATGCTTCAATATAAGAACATAATATTTATAAGCTTGTTTTGTGCTATTTTTTCTAAGCCTTAAGACAGCAACAGTAAAACACGTGTTATTCTTGTGTTGTTTCCCACGCAGCACAAAATTCGATTTCGATATCGAAAATTGAAAAATTTACGAATAATTTGCGATTATAAATAATGAATTCGATATCGATTACGATTCGAAAAAGATACGTTTGGCGGACGTAACAGTTACTTCGCAAGCGAAGGTTCGCTTATGTTTCGAAAAATTATTCATTTACAATTCCAGAGCGATTAATACTTCGAAATATATGTGAAGAAAATTATTTTTTTTTTTACTTCTTTACTGTAAGGTGGATACTTTCCTATATATTTTTCGACACTTTCAGACTTACTTTTATTATAACTGAAGCGGTAACATTGATATGATATTTTTACGCTGTTGTAAAGCGAAAGAGATATTCTCAGACTTAACTAACCACCGTTTTACATATCCACACAATGCTTACGCAATACAGAATTTTTATTATCTGCAGTAATTTGGTAATATGTTTAACTATTTCCATTTACGTGATTAAAACAGGTAGTTGCCGTATAAGGCAAGAGTCACACTGTTTATTTTGCCTTTCACCTAATCGGTAATTTCAGCAAATTTCTTTCCTGCTTCCTATTCTAAAAATTGCTTCATAAATTGAGGCCTGCATACAAGAGTAAACAGATTGTTTACGTGCAGACCAGAGCTTGAACCAGGGAACACATAAAGCTTAAGAAATATCCAATCCAATCGATTATATTCGATTTACTAAATCAGATCAAATGATAGAATAAAACATTTTTAGCCAGATTGCACAGTGTCGTTAAATTAAAAAAAAAATCTAATCCAATTTTAGGTAAATCAATGCTGATGCTCAACACGTACACATAATCACAGGCTGCAGCCAAAAACTTCAATCATTGATATCAACTCATGCACAAACAGATGTACACTAGTCAGAAAAAGTCTGCGTACAAAGAAAAATTTTTCTTTACATAAACACAATTTCATTATTTTACTTACAAACATATTTATTTTTATAGTCATTTTCTTATATAAATAGTAATTAACATTTTATGAATAGTTTGCAAACTATCAATCTGGCAACTCCTTTATTATCGATAATTATCTGTCAAAAGTCGCTTCCATAGGGCAGAAAAAGTTTGCGTACAGATTTGAAAACGGGGATTCCCAAAGCTTGACGTCAATGCTTTCGCTCTACAAAGTGTGTTAATAAATCGTTTTGATTTTATTGCAACGTTTTGATAATTTTTAGTTCTTTTAAAAAAAAGTTTGCGAAGGTTTTAAACAATGAGTTCAAAAAGAAAAGAAATAAGCACAGGTGAGAGGAAAATCATTGTGAAATTGTGGAAAGAGGGGAAAACATACCGCGATATTGGACAAACAGTGGGAAGAACACATTCATCAATTCAAAGAGTTGTTAAAAGTTTTCAATCGACTGGTGGATTCGCACCAAAGCCGCGTACTGGGCGCCCCTCTAAGTTGACAATTCGGGAAAAACGTCACATTATTCAAAGCGTACGCCAAAATCCAAAAATAACAGCATCGAAAATTGCGCAGGACATTAAGGAAAGATTCCAAAAAACCATATGCAGCGATACCGTGTGCAAGATTTTAAAAAAGAATGGTTATCGTAGCCGTGTTGCGCGTAAGAAGCCGTTTATTTCCGTTGTTAATCGTCAAAAACGGATCGCATTTGCCAATGAGCATTTAAACAAGCCACCAGAGTTCTGAAAACAGGTGATTTTTTCGGACGAGAGCAAATTCTGCATTTTCGGCATCAAGGGACGTAAGCTAGTCTGGAGAAAATCATGTACTGCTCTCAACAAGGAGAACCTAGCGGCCACAGTTAAGCATGGTGGCGGCGAAATAATGGTTTGGGGGTGCATGGCTGAAAATGGTGTAGGCCAATTGCAATTCATAGAGTCAACTATGGATAAGTGGATGTATTTGGACATTCTAAAGACAAATTTAAAGCAGAGCGCCGAGAAACTGGGTTTGGAAAATGTTTTTTACTTCCAGCAGGACAACGACCCAAAGCACACTGCTGAAATTGTTAAACTTTGGTTGCTCTATAATGCTCCAAAGCAGTTAAAAACTCCACCCCAGTCCCCAGACCTCAATCCAATTGAGCATCTGTGGGACCTATTAGACCGTAAAATTCGCCAGCACAACATCACCTCCAAGAATATGCTAAAGGAAGTTCTGCAACAGGAGTGGAACAACATCACCAGAGATGAAACAGCTAAGCTTGTGCAATCCATGCCGAAACGATTGGAGGAGGTTCTTAAGCGTAAAGGATACCCAACACGTTATTAAACTGTTTAATTATATTCTTTTATGCATTTTTTAAAAAAAATTTTTGTTTTGTACGCAGACTTTTTCTGATATGAATTCAACTTAAAACTTTGTTTTTGTTTAAGAAATTTGTTGTGGTTAACTATTGTATTCTAAATTATTAACTTAATTAAACAGTGAAGTACAATAAATAAAGTAAAAAGATATTTTTGTTCCTACATTTTTCTTTTGGTGCCTTTTTAGGTTAAATTTGATTACTTAAATCTCTGTACGCAAACTTTTTCTGACTAGTGTATGTAAATCTAGGCAATATACGAGTAGCACACAAAATCAGAATCTCACTCACAGAGCCACCATAAATGTAGCCAATATGAAGATGTACGTTCATCAATTGAGAAACTTTTTCTCTTTTTTTTTTTTCTTTTAGAAAACATACATAAGCTTTATGTTGTGCTGAAACGATGTTTAAGTTATGGTATTAAGAAGTTGCTGTATAGCTTAATAAGTTGCCTTTATTTTACCGCCAAGCTTAGCTTGTAATATCCAGCACAACAGGATGTAACAGCTGCATATGTTACTGATGGCAACGATGCTGTTGGTAGTTATACAAATATCCATTATATTTGAACGTTTTCTTAGATTGTATTCATTTATAACTCTTGATGAGTTGCTGGTGTAAGTGGTGGTGGGAGAGACTGGCTGCCTTTGACGTCTATGAAACGTTGGCAACAACGACGTCTTTGGAATAAATTAAATGTGGCTAAAGAAATCAGGTCGGATGTAAGACAAAAGAATAAGTATTGTCAGGGCACGACAAGGACACATGTACAATGGCTGCAGTTGCTGCATGGAGTGAGTGAATGAGTAAGTGACTTGCACACCTCACAAGTCCATAAAAGACTTTTCCCGTCTTCTTTTTTTTTTTCTTCAATCGACGAACTTATCAAAAAACAAACGGAAAAAAAATAAATGGAAACATACCGACAGACATATTTATAAAAACGACCACTTGCTGTGATTTGTCAGCTTTGTGACTTTACTATATAATTTATTATGCTTTGCTTTTATATATGCGACGAGTACAAGTAGAGTAGAGCAAACTTTCAGGCGCTCATTAGTGGTTTATTTTCAAACTTTTTTGACTTGCATATTAAGCTAAAAAAAAAAAATAAGCTTTAATTTGTTTGCGTTTTCTTTAATGTTGCTGTTAATGCTGCGTCGTTCCTCGCCCCTATGCAGACAGTTAAATATTTATGAGCTTTTAATTAAGGTTTCGCCTACATCGCTTAGTACTAAAAGAAGTATTTGGAGCAATTTTTCTTTAAATAGAATAGTTTTATTATTCAACGGGTTTTTATGGCCCTATTTTAACGGCAGTATGAAATTCAATAAAAATTGTTTCATTTTATTATATCCCAGCAAAAAACTCGCTCAAATTTCAAAGACCCTTATAATGAGTTGCTTTCGACCATTGTTCATTAATATAGGTTAAGTCACTTGAGAGAAAAGCACTCCTTTTCTGCCTTTGCTCGAACTGTCAAAGTTGCTGTTAGCTAAAAATTGTACAGATTCAGGTTATTTTTTTCTTGATTTCCTTTTATACATTCTGACAGTTCGACCGAGCTTCTCTCAAGTGACTTAAACTGTATTAATAAACCTTGCTTTCGACGTTCGATCTTCGTTATTTATCGAATGTCAAATTAATATTATGAGCAGTGTAGCCCTGACGAAATTTTTGTTGTACATCGAATTTTCAAAGGCGGTGTTCATACGTCAGTCAAATGATTGAATCAATCAAAATTTGTTGTTGCTTTCCTATTTAAAAAAAAAAATGAACTTTATCTCAGAGCGAAAATGAACTGCAAAATCTTCTCTCGTCAGTCAAAACTTTGATTGAGCTCCAGACCTGCATCAATCAGTCAAAGGGTTGCATTCTTTTACTTGTCTGTTTTTTAGTAGACAATTATATCAAGAAAAGTAGTTAACTGGAAACAAACGTAGTTTTTTGAAGAGAAAAAGGGGTAATCTGAAACCCATGCGAACTTGTTTCTTCAGTTCATGCCATAATTTCATTAATTCTATTATTTTTTTATGACGTGCATCCGATGGTCATCCAAATAGGTATAATTTCTGGCGTATTGATTTTCTATTGTGATCAATTTTAATCCTAAAAGATCAACTATATTTCCGCTATTGTTTTCCCATTTTCCAAGATTTGCATGCACACAAAGCAACTCAAATAAAGAATAACCCAAATAAAGTGATGCACACAGCACGATATGAATTGACAAAATCGGAGCTTCAATCAAAAAATCGTGTGTGAGCAAGCGTCAATCAAAATTTTCAGAGAGAGTAAAAGAGAATTAAAAATCGCGATATACTTCAATCATTTGACTGACGTGTGAACACTTACAAATTGAATGAAGAATATCGCATTTTTTGTTCTCTCTTACTCTCTTCGAGATATTTGATTGAATAGCTGTTCACACGTGATTTTTTGATTGAATGGCCGATGCCGACTAAAAGTGTTGTTGTAAGAACCAGAAAAGTTGATCATGCAACCCTGTGATTGATTGATGTAGGTCTTGAGCTCCATCAAAATTTTGATTGATGCGATGAAGTGTAGAAAGTTCATTTCCGCTCTCGCAGAGAGTTCATCTTTTTTTTCGCTGGGAAAACAACAACAAATTTTGAATGATCCTTCAATTTGAATGACGTGTAAACAGTGCCATAGAATGAAACTGAGTGATAATTGTTAAAAATATAAGTATTTTATGATTGTTTTTTGCTTTTAGACGACTACAGGCTAATTTTGAAATATTTTTGTAAATTTTATGCAGGTGGAAGGTGGTGAGCAACAAATCGCAGAACTTTGGCCAATTTCAATACGCTTGGAATTGATTTTGTTCGTGAACATTGATTTGGCAGTTCGCCTGTAGTTGTCATCAAGTCCACAAACGCCTCCTTGAACAGTCGGAAGTTTTGTAGAAATCTGTTAACAAATTTTCTAAATATTGTGGAAGTCAAAACTTCTATAAAGGCTGCACTTACGTGGTGGAATTCATTTTAAAAGGGTTGGAAGCGTCCCTCAATCGTTTTCTACTTCTAGCCAGTTCTGTCAAGCTTTCATCCTCTTCTGACAAATCGTCGAACCATAACTCCGTCGTAGTCATAACTATTTTGCTCTTTTTTTTAAAAAAAGTAGTTAATTTAAAAAAAAACGATCAGCTGATAAAAATAGGCTATCGTGAACAAAGCACATTAACGAAATTCACAATGGCGCTATTCTTTATTGAGAGCACGTTATAATACCAAACGCAAATTCGTTCGATCAGGCCATTTGACTACAGTCGAAGATCGAACTCGGCTCAGAATAAGGGCCTAATACTCAAACTACAAGAATTCAGAGCTCTCATCATGTAACTTTCAAAACGATCAGGTTTCCTTTATTTGTTTTTTTCCTTTATTTGTTTAAAGGAAAAAAGGTAGTTGTCAAGGCCATGATACAATGATAAGGTAGGCCCATGATACTAAGTGCTATCACGCGTCAACGAAGAGTGGATAATGAGTAGGAACATATATGTCAAAACGACGAATTTCGTAGAAATTGCAAATGAAGAAAATATTTTATGTTTCCAAGTTGCAAACAGTGCGGTCGCGGGTATTAAATTTGTGCTAATTTGAGTGAAAATATTATATAAAAAGTGTAATAAAAACTATAAAATGTGAAAGAAGTCTTAAAATTGCAAAAAAAACCTGTAACAGTTTTAACCTAAAAACAACTGCGAAACGTGAGTATAAAGAAATTCGCGATGAACAGCTGATTTTGACATCAATCTAGCTTTATTCTGCTTTCTACTCCATTCCTCTCCGTGATGACCTTACCTTATAATTCTGCCATGGTCAAGGCTACCTAGTAAATTATTGTATCATGGTTGAAACTATTCATTCAATGAACTATTTCTACTCTCTTTTACATTTTGATTGCTGGTTGGGCAGACGGCAATGAAGTGATTGGCGTTCAATTATTGACATTTCATAATTTTCACTACTTTTTCTCCTCATTTTTTATTTCGAACTATAATAGTAATGTCATATCGCCCAATGTCATATAGTCCAAAGTAATAGAAGTCACAACGCCCCAAAAAGTTGTGTGTAATTTGTTGCTGTAAAATTTTTGCGGATTTGGGCCATATGACTTTCCATTGGGCCTTGCGTCGAAAACCATGCGTCGTCATAAAGCCCAACACGTCAGCATATCGCCCAACGTCAGAAAGCCCAAAGAAAGCAAGGAAAGTCATAATGCCCAAAGGTATGTCACAAAGCTTAAATCTAAAAGCAAATACAGTCGCAGTGGTCAAATGAAATGTTACATCACACAAAGGAAAAGTTTGGGTGTTATGACATTCCGAATATTTTTGGGTAATATGACTAAAATTTGGGGTTTATGGTATTTTAAATTATTTCACTCTTCCTCTAAAACTAATTTGTTTGTGTCTCAATTTTTGATGACTTTTAACTTCGATTTGGTAATGCACAAATGGAATGACATAAAGCCCAATTTTTTTCCCTTGGGTGTTATGACATTCGAGTTGGCTGCTGTGACCATTTTTTCCCCCCAATTTGGGCTTTATGACATTGGGCGTTATGACACCACTCCATGGCAGAATTTTAATGTAAGGCCGATTGGCTCAGTGTCCTCACGCGTCAACGAAGAGTGGATAATGATAAGGTTGGTTAGTTGTCAAAACGACGAAATTCGTAGAAATTGCAAATGAAGAAAATATTTTATGTTTCCAAGTTGCAAACAATGCTGTCGCGTGTATTAAATTTGTGATAATTTGAGTGAAATATTATAAAAACATTGTAATAAAAACTATAAAATGTGAAAGATGTCTTAAATTGCAAAAAACCTGTAAAAATTTTAACCAAAAAACAACTGCAAAACGAGAGCACAAAGAACTCGAGATGAATAGCTGATTTTGAAATCAAGCCCGCTTTATTCTGCTTTCTACTTCATTCTTCTCCGAGTTGGCACTACCTTATAATTCTGCCATGCACCACACAAAAAAAAATTCTCCTACATGACCAGTTGAGTTTGGAAAGAAGTAGTGAGCCCATGCATGATGCAATTAATAAGGTAGTAGAGACAGTTGGCTACATGCACAAAATTGCTATCATATGTTGTCATTTGCTTGTATATTTTGCTTTTTTTTTTACATTTTTCGTTTTCTACTTTGTACCATTTTTGACAACCTATTATCGCCAAAAGAACTGTCACTACCACTTTGTTAGTTGCATCATGCAATTATATTCACACAAATGGCAACCATATGTAACTTTTTTCTTTTTGTACTTAGTACCATTTTTGACATTTTATGATCGACAAAAGCAACATCACTACCACCTTGTTAGTTGCATCATGCAATTATATTCTCACAAATAGCAACCACCCAATAAACATTGTGGCGAGGGGTGATTCGTTAACGAATCGCTTATGAATCGTTTTTTTTTTAAGTTTTCGAATAGTTTCAAACCAACTTCATCAGAGATAGACTTGATGCTTAAAGAAAACACCGATTGAAATCATGACTTTCCTAAACTCCATTTAAGATGTTTTGAAACAAAAAACAATTTTTTCCGACTTTTCAATATACAAATTTTTTTAAGAAAAGTATTTTTTACTAACTTTCAATTGGTAATACGTCATTTAAGCGAATATTTGTTTTTAAATTTTATGGTTTTTTTTTTAATTTTAAGTGAAAAAAAGACAAATATAAATTTTCACAAATTTTTATATGAAAAAAATTTTGTGAAATATTTTTCTTCTATTATGTTATTTCGTGCTTATTCGTTATATAATTAATATCCACTTATAATTTGTTCAAGATTTTCATATGAATAAGTTCTCGTTAATAAATTGCTTTTAGTTGTTTTGGCGACTCGTTAACGAATTCCTTTTTATAGTTTTGGTGACTCGTTAACGATTTCTTTTTATAGTTTTTGGCGACTCGTTAACGAATTGCTTTTTTTGTTTAGGCGACTCGTCAACGAATTGCTTTTTCATAGTTTTGGCGACTAGTTAACGAATGTTTTTTTTCGGTTTTGACGAATGTATAACGAAGCCGAAAAAAAGTTGGTCAAAAAATGATAAATAAAAATAATTTCGAACTTTTAAAAAGCCAAATCTTTAAAAAATACCTAAATAAAAAAAAAAATTTTTTTTCTTAGACCAAGTTGGTGTTCGAACCCATGTCCGCCGGACTAGCATTCAGATGACGTGGTTTCAATTCTTGACGTGGTAAGCTTGAAATTAGTTTTAATTTAATTTTTTTTTATTTTTTACATGATTTATATGATTCATTATCGAATTGCTTTTTTTAGTTTTGCAAACTCATTAATGAATTGCTTTTTATAGTTTTGGCGACTCGTTAACGAATTGCTTTTTTCGGTTTTGACGATTCATTAACGATGGAGGAATTTCTCCCGCTCGTGATATTATAAATGAGTATAATGATTCGCTACTAATAATTACAAATGAATGAAATGTACGATAATGCGATTCGTAAACGATAACATTAGTGAATCATTTTGTTTGTTGGGCAAAGGCAACTTTTTCCATTTTCTGCTTTGTACCATTTTTGACATTTTATAATCGCCAAAAGAACCATCACTACCACCTTGTTAGTTGCATCATGCAATTAAGTATATTCACACAAACGGTGACCATAGGTTGACATTTGGTTGAATATTTAACTTTTTACTTATTTTCACTTGTTTTCATTTTCTACATTGTACAATTTTTGTCAATCTATTAAAAATGTAGAAAATTAAAAAATAAACAAAAATAAAAAGTTAAAGATACAAGCAAATGACAACTCTTACATTTATACAACTCTGCTTTTATTATGTTAGAGTATAAAAGCAGTACTTTTTCTCAAAAAGTACTTTTTACCTACTAAAAGCCAGCACATTTGTTATTTCGCCACCTAGAAACACTGTTCTGAACGATGATTGCTGTCATGTACAGCGTTCAAAAAAGACAAATTTTGATGGCTCTACAATGTGCTCATCCGCACTCGCTCTGACTGTTTTTTGACAGTATTGCATTGAAAGCAACAACAAAACATATCGAACGCCGTTTAAACAAGCATCGTCTGACCTCAGCCTAACTAGCAGTTGATCAACATTTAATTTACAATAATTACAATTTTGTTGCTAGAATAGACAGACATAAACTAAAAGCAACAAAAATATATTTAAAAAACGGGTGTGTCAACAAAAGCTTTACAAGTTTAATTAACAGTTTTTCCAGGGAGAAACTCTCTGGTTTTTCTCCTTACCAACTTCACTCATTTGCACTTGTAAAACATCCCAAAGAAGCATAACTTGAATATGTTTAATTTTAAAAATTTTTTTTTTACTACTTTTTGACTAAATAAAAGCATGTTGCTAATAAAACTCTTCTCAAAATATGACCTATACTATGTCAAACAAAAGAATTTTTATCTACAAAAAAACTACATCCTTTAGTCCATATATTTAGATAACTTTGCTGCTTTACATGTGTATGTATGTATGTGTATGTACCTCATTCAAGCCTGAAATGTGCTAAGCTAAACAGAATTAAGATAAAAACTGCTTGTTGGACTATGTATCTATTTATTAATAATTAATTTGCTCTACCAGCAAGAAAGTGTTAAAGAAAGGTCAAGAGTTGCCGCTGTTGCTGCTGCTGAAGCTTCAAACAATATATTATGAAGGGTTATTTTTTGACCTTGCAACAGTAATAAAATAGACTGTCATAGAAAATAATAAATATTTTCAACAAAAAAGGCCAACTTTTATGCAAAGTTTTAAGCGATCAACAAAAACGACAACAACAAAAACAACTACTTGAAACGTTTGTTTTACAAACTGTCCTTAAGTAAAATGGGCGCGTGTCGCTTTAGCTAGCATTTGTGTCGCCTTGGTTGTGCTCATAAACGCCAATTTGTCTCAACGAACACTCAGACAACACAGAGGTTTGAGAAGCTTCTGGCAAAGAAAAAAAAAAAAGATAAAAAAAGCAAACCTTAATAAATTCATATTTACATATATATGAGTATGTAAATATGCCGTTATCAGGCCCTTAGCCAAGGGAGCATTTTTGGGGTTCAAGACCCTCACTTCTTTTTCACACTCAAAGAAAAAACCTTGACAGAAGCTTTTGTTGACTCTATATCATTGGTCGGCATTCTAACACAATCGCAAACTAGGCGTTTATGCGTATGTATTTTAGAATTCAAAACCCTGTAGGTCGCGGCATTACTGACGAATTTGTGTTTATGATTTCATTAACGAACTTTCTGCATAAGCCTGACTTGTCGAAAATTCTTTAATACTACGTTCACACTGAGAGTTAAATGCGCATTTATAAAATCGAATGTATATATTTGTCTCTTTTACTCCTACAAGGAGCATACGGCCACGCATTCTTAATTGCTAATGCGCATTTCGTTAAATGCGCATTTAGCTCTCAGTGTGAACGTAGTATTACGCTTCAGTCTTGCAATCAGTCTTGGTTTTACTTATATTTCCGGGTAATTTTTTTGTTAAAAGAGTTTAAATATACATATGGTATCTACACTGAAACCAACCAACCATCTATTACACTACATTAAGGCGTGAACACAAAAATTTATCTCCCTGTTATTTTATTCAAATATTTTCTCATTAAGAAGTCAGAAATTGAAAACACCTTTTTTTCCCAATATCGATGATTCCATGTCAAATAGGACTCTTTTGCTCAAATGAATTGACGGAAGAATTTTGACGGTTCCGATTTTTTTTTCAATTTTACACGTAGACTAAAAAAAAAAAATAAAAATAAAAATAATTGCATAATTTAAAAATTTTTTTTGTTGTTGTTTTGCAAGTTTTACACTGAGGAAAATTAAAAAAAAAAAATCAAAATTTGTCATACAGACAGTAACAGCTATATCTTCAAAACCGTTTGTCCGACAAAACACAGGTGCGTCGTTGGACACACGAGAGAAGCGAAGCTTTTCGCAGTTACATAGATTTGATAGCTTAATAATTTTTTCTTTTTAATAAATTAACTTTTAAATTTAAAATAACATAAAATAAATTACATATATACAGAAAACATATTTACTGCTTATTTTTTTTTGTTGAATGTCAAATTTCCACGCCAATTACATATATGGGCATATAATGGCAGCGACTCTCCATTTTAACTCTCCACACATGGTTGTGAACTTGGCTGCACTGACTCATGCAAGCGCTTGTTAACATAGAGTGTAAATTATTATCTAGAGATTGCATCAACTCTGCTAAATCTCTGGCATGTGCTAACAAAGTTATTTCACTTACAAACATGAAGAAAAAAAACTCTGTTAACCTCTGTTAACACATGCCAGAGATTCAGCGGAGTTGATGCAATCTCTATATAATAATTTATACTCTATGTTGTTAATTCCATATTTATTGATATCATCTATTTTTTTGACACTTAAAAACGAACTTGTGAACGCACTTGTGGGCATTGCTAATTTTCTTCGTACCAACAGCATAGAGTGTAAATTATTATCTAGACATTGCATCAACTCTGCTAAATCTCTGGCATGTGTTAACAGAGGTTAACAGAATTTTTTTCCTTCACGCTTTTAAGTAAAGTAACTCTGTTAACACATGCCAGAGATTTAGCAGAGTTGATGCAATCTCTAGATCACAATTTACGCTCTATGCCAACAGCACCACAAACGCATTCACAATACAAACAAACCGATGCTGGAGACACCTTGTGGCAAATAAAAGCAAATTTTTGATAGTTGTAGCATAGCAAATACACAATCCTCTATCTATTGATAGATGGTGACGATATACAGCAGCATAGCTTCTGTTATAATTAGGATTGAATTAACACCTATTTCTGACAAGTCTTTGTGGCCTAGTGGGTAGTGCATTGGACTCTCGTTTAAGAGGACGTGGGTTCGGTCCCCGCGGGCAGTCCCAAAAATATTTTTAGTGTTTAATATTAAAGTATTTAATTTTCTTGTTGTAATAAGCTCTAGCAATAAAGAAACCATCAAATTTCCAAGAAAAAATCTGTCGAAAATTTTTCTGATTTCACTCCAAGCAAATCACAGAACGAGGAGTAAAAAGCTTCGCTTCAAAAATATATTAAGAACATATTTTAGAGATCTTAAATTGAACTTCTTTGTGGTGTAGTTTTTGCCAACACTTTAATGACAATTTTAATTTTTTTGGCCACTAAAATTTTTTTTTTTTTGTGGTTTGAAAACATTATGTTATCGTATTAAAGCATTTATTTTTAATGCATTACCAAAATTTAACGTGGGAGAATGAATGCTTACTATTTTAAACGTATTTTTCAAAAACTGCCTACAAAATTTTTATATACAAAACATTTTTTATATTTTTTGTATTTCTTATAGTATTTTATAATTTTTAAGCTAGTTATGTAGCTCCAAGAGCGCTTTGTTATGCTTAAGATTTATATATTTTTTTTTTTTAATTTCTTTTTTATTTTTTTATTTTGTTTTTTTATTCCTTGGTAAAGGAAAAGCTGTCAGAGGTTCACTACTAGCAGAACAATTATAAAATACCGTAAGAAGTAAAAAAAATACTAGAAATCTTATTTTTATTCAAAAATAAAAGTATTTTGTATGTAAAAATTGTGTAGGCAGTTTTTGAAAAACTCATTTAAAATAGTAACCATTCATAATCCAACGTAAAATTTTAGGAATGTATTCAGAATGAATGCCGCAATACGACAATGTTTTCAAAATGCCAAAAAAAGTAGTGAAAATTATTATAAATAAATATGTAAATAACAACTTGAATTCCGTTTCTGTGTCTGTAAACAGATGATTGAATTTCGGCCACAAGCGATACTAGTATATCTTTGATAATCAAAAGTTCCCTCCAAGTCAAATACTGCCTACGGTCCTGGTCGTTACATATGTTGTTTTGTTGCGCATCAGAAAAGCAAAAATAAAAGAAAGTATTAGCAACAACAATAACAACAACAGCAACAATAATAATAATAGTAATTTAGTAAAAAGAACGAATATTCAAGAATGCCCTAGTCTGCGTATTTTTAGCACTTTGGAAAGAGATTTTCTCTGCTGGTCAATAATTCAAGGTTATTTTTTATTAATATTGCCATCTTTTTGGCTTTGTTGCTAATGTCATATTTACAAAGAAGAAGAAGAAGGAGATTGCCAGTGTGTGTAAGTGTATGTGTGTGCTTTTTCATTGTTGTTGTTATTATAACACTAGACTCTAAGAAAGACTTAAATATTTTTTTGTTGGTTTTTCGCTTTAACATTATATGTATATGATTAATTATGCGAAAATGAAAACAAGTATACTCCCTGTAGGAAAATCAACTAATTTAAAAGTAGTTGATAAAGTAGTTTTTTGTCAACCACAACTAGTTGAAATTCTGACTTTTTTCCATAGAATGAACTAACATATTTTGTATGGTGATGTCCGCTAAATAAGTCAATTGGCTTTCGTCCGCATATATTTTCAACTACTTGTTAAATTAGTTAAATTTAAATTATTTTTTTAATTACTTTAAAATAACCAATTTAAAACTACTTAATATTCCACTTCGGGCATACACACGATAGGGTATGCAGATGATATTGCGTTGGTGGTCTGTGGTAAGTTCATTGACACCATTTCTGACATAATGAAGGGAGCACTCCGAATAGTGGAGGAGTGGTGTCGAGAACAAGGCCTCACCGTGAACGCAGGAAAATCAGACAATATTCCCTTTACTAGAAAGAGGGTAGGCCTGAGGAGAGAACCATTCAGACTTTTTGGAGCTGAAATCAACAGGTCCACGAAAGTTAAATATCTAGGGGTAACTCTAGATAGTAAACTGAACTGCAACGAACATGTAGGAGACAGGATTCAAAAGGCCAAGAGGGTTCTGTTTCAGTGTAGACGCGTTTGTGGTCTAAAAGGGGGGCTAAACCCAGAGGCTATGAAATGGATCTACACTATGATGGTTAGACCTGTCATCACGTATGCTTCGGTGATCTGGTGGACAAAAGTCAGACAGAAAACCATTAAGAAGAGACTAGACAGAGTCCAACGGCTGGCGTGTGTTGGAATAACAGGGGCAATACGCACCACTCCAACAAGCGCAATGGAGGTTTTGTTAGATATGCTGCCATTGGATTTAGAAATAAAGAAAACGGCAGCTCTAACAGCCCTCAGGATCTTGCGAAATGCTACGTGGCATGGAGCAACAGCCCTCCATGGTCATATGCGCATCCTGGACATGGCACAGCGAAATGTCAGGGAGACGTGTATGCCTATGGATGGAAGGCAGAGAGTGAGAATAACAGAAAAATGTTATAAAACTCTAATAACAGATGGATCCGTTTGTGAAGAAACCGCTGGTAGCGACATCAGTATATTCACAGACGGCTCTCTGATGAATGGCAGAGCCGGGTCAGGCGTCTACTCAGAAGAGTTGAACCTATCCTGTGCACTGAGGCTGGGGAGGTACGTGTCTGTATACCAGGCGGAAATGCTTGGTGTAGTGCATGCGCTGGACCACTTGATAGATGACCGGGTAAATGGCAAGAAAATTGTCATTGCCTTTGACAATCAGTCGGTGATTAGGTGCATGCAACGGACAGATATTACTTCTAGGTTGGCCATGGAATGTCGTACCAAACTCAATAGGTGCGCTCAGACAAATGAGCTCACACTTAAGTGGGTGCGAGGACATTCTGGCATAGAGCAGAATGAAAAGACTGATTCTTTAGCAAGAAAAGGATCAGCAGAAGAATTCTGTGGACCAGAACCACGTATCGCCATAGGCGACAACATGGTGGCAGGCCTTATTAAGCAATGGACGGACTCGGAACACCGTACAAGGTGGGAAGAAGCTGGTAATTGCAGGCAATCAAAGGCGGCCGTGAAATGGTCAAGTAGTGAGGCAGCAAAAGTCACCCGATACAATCGGCATACTTTAAGCTGGCTTACTGCACTGGTCACAGGACACGGTCCCTACATGTACCATCTAAGGAAGATGACTCTGACCGAGGACGATGCGTGTAGGTTGTGCCTAGAGGAGCCGGAAACAGCAGCACACATTCTGTGCCAGTGTCCGGCGGTGGCAAGCATAAGATTGACCATTCTGGAATGTCCATTTATTGACGAAGCCGAGATTGGTCAACTGACCTACAAGGACATGCTTGAGGTGACAAAGGGTGCTTATATAAGGAGCATGCTCACTTATGAGTGCTCCGAGCAGTAGCATCCTTCGTCAAATAGGGGACGAAAAGGGACCCACTGTGGTCTGATTCGGCCAATCCCCGACTTATTATATATATAATATTCCACTTACTGAAGATGAATTTAAAAGCATAAAAATTTTAAATTTCTATACATCAAAGAGATCATTTATTTGACTGTTTTGAAAAATACATAAATGCATAAATCATGCCAAAAAATCATGCCTGGTCGATACAAATAAATTCTGAAATATAAAATCTGAAAGCAAAATGTAAACAATGTTAAAAGTGATCAAAGTTTTTTAATGGAAAATTGTGAAATGCCGTTCTTTGTGGTGTTTTAATTGATTTTAAAATAATTCATAAGTGATTGATGCCAAACTTCATTGCCAATTAATTCAAAAAAGGACTAGTAATTACATTCAAGGAGCGCAACAGAAGTACGCTGCGAGGGTGGATATAATTTCATTATTACTTTCTTCATTGGACTATTTCTGCTTCCAACAGGTGATAGTTTCAGAAGCTGGAGGAACTCTGCGCTTATATGTGAGCATGCGTACCACGGAAGCAATGCGCCTGTTATTTAACACGAGCCAGCTTTTTGATGCTTCATTTCAAAATATGAGCTAAACAAGAGTGTCAGCGGGATTTTCCACGCTTTGCAACCATCAATCAAGTTCGTTGGACACACCGATATGTTGCCTAGTGCTCTTTTACGTAGGGAAAGGCGTGCGTCTTTACTACTGAAGTGATGAGGTGTTTGCTGAATGGTTAAGCAATGCATCAATTTCCATACAGAGTCCAAATTGTGCAATGTTTGCTAAACACTACCAGTTTCTAATTTGAATATCTTAAATAATACAGAATTTTTAATCGTTCCACAGGGTTTTGAGGCAGTTTATCAGTTTTAAAGTGTGTTTACCACGTCTGTCTTGCAGCTTAATGTCGTAAATAAAAAAATATGTCTTTTTGAAACAAAATTTTAGTGAAGCCTAAAGTTAATAATATATAATGAAATAACATGGTTAAATATATATAAACTTGTAATCAAATAAAAATCTGCAATTAAAACATGTCAAAATCAGAGTAGTTGCCGCCTTAATATAATTCAAAGTAGTTTATCAACCACTTGTTTTAAAGTAGTATTTCAATTACTCCATATATAATGCAATAAGAACTATTTAGAATTGAAGTGGATGCCGCCGTAATATAATTCAAAGTACTTCATATACTAGTTTATTTTAAACTAGTTTTTTAGTTAGTTGTTTTTAAAAACAAGTTAGTTTGTTCCTATAGGGCTGCGTTAGCTTTCTGAGTAAACATTTTTTATAAGTAGTTATGTATATTAAGGATTCTACATACTTCAGATGAAAGCTTTCTCCTACTATAACATTTCATTATAGCTTTTGTAGAACTTGTCAAGTGTTATAAGATGAATAGCTCGAGTGGATTTAGTACAAAAAAAAAAGTTTAGCTCAATGTCTCATTTTATTTGAGTTTAATTCTATCATTGCAGTAAATATTCCCGAGTTTTACACAATTTTTGCACAAAGCTAAAAATCTTTACTTAAGGGGTTACATGACATTGGCAGTTTTTTGAAATCGACCTTTTTTAATAATTTTGTATTTTAGTAAATATTCTTAAGATTCTAAGAAAAAAAAATTTCATGGAAAAATTCCTACGGGTTCAAAAGTTACAGCCGGCTTAGTGAGAGCGCATTTTTAATTTTTTCGCTACCTGCGTACGGCAGCTGCTATATACTTGTTTTACTTGCTACCTGACTTTTGGTGGTTGTTATTTCGTACCTACTTGAAGGGTGAAGCCCGAATTGCTAAACGATTGCAAAAAACTATAAGAAACAGCACAAGACAAGATAACGAAGGCATACAGTACGAAGCAGGCATGGCAGATTGAAGGTAACCTTTTTTCTTTGTTCACAAACTTTATCTCGAAACCATGTTTTTCGTACTGGTTGCGGCACTAGCGGGTTAATTTTTTGACGAAATTTTTTTTTTTGTATTTTTTTTAAACTTGATCTGCTATCGTATGACACGAGCTTTTTTTTAAATTTTTTTTCGATTTTTTATGAATTTTTAAAGTCAACATTTTTTTCGAAAAAACACACTTTCAAATTTGGAACATCACCAAAAATTTAAAAAAAGCTCGTGCCATACGATAACCAATTTTGTTAAGATTTGAAAAAGTCATTTTTTTCCAGATCGGACAAGTTTTGCAACTCCCAGCGCTGCAACTACGAAGCCCCGTTTTTTTTCTCTGCCGCCAGTTTGAAGCTCTATAAAACCATGTTGGAGTGAAAAATATATTTTTTTGAATTTTTTTTCTAGTAATTTGTTCAATTCTCTACAATAATAAAAAAAAATATTGGAAAAATGTTTGTTTTTGACTGAGTTATGAATTTTTTAAAAAAGGTCTGTTTTCTCTGCCCCGAATGTCATGTCCCTCCTTAATCTAAATGTAACTACCTCCAAGCTAAATATCACCACAATTAATTGCGTAAATCTTCTTTCTGTGACATTCTGTCATTTAATGCATAATTAAGTGAACTGACTTAATTTAGCGCTACCTGCGATTTTTCACATGCTCCTTCACGAGTCGTGAGCCAACATATAAATGACTGCACTAACCATAATTAAGGCGGTCTTCTCATTCAAAACCCGTTTTTTGGACCCTTTTTAAAAAAATTCTTATTTGAAAACGCAAAGAATAATTGAAAACTTTTTTTATTTATTGTATTACAAAAGGTTCAAAGTAAATAAAAAATTTTTTTTTGCCTCGATACGTGGGCTGTTCAAAAAGTAATGAGACTTCAAAGTTGGTGGTGAAAAAAAAGGTGTCGTCACGGCGGCCACGATTCCGGAGCGTCTGAAATGAAAAAAAAAAAAACGGGGTTATAATCAGTATAGATGTAATTCTCGGGTGAACCTCAAGCTTAATTTTGTGATTTTTTTGACAAAATGGCGGCCATTCGAAATTTCAATTTCGGGTTTTTTTTGTAGTTTAGTGTAAAAAAAAAATAGTAAAAAATTTTTTAAAATTATGGTCGAGGTTCACCCGAGAATGGTGACAATTCTGCGTCGATTCCACTTTGTTTCATGAAAATCGGTTCAGTTGAACTGGAGATATCATGGCCGCCAGTTCGAAAAACGTGGGTTCGAGATAAACGCGTTTAAAGTTTGAAGTAATTTTTTTATAGCTCATTTTGACGAAGACCTTGCTTCACAAAAAAGGCTGTATCTTCTAAAGTATTTCGAATTTCTAAAAATCCTTTTAGGGGCATATTCACAACTACCCAAGCTATAAATAAATGCAAAAAAAAAGTTCAAAAAAAAAAAGTTGCTCAATGAGAAGACCGCCTTAAATTAAAAATACCACCCTGAACTCCACGTGATCAACAAAATTTTAATCCTAGTTATAAAACTGAGAGAAAATCTGCAGCAGATTAAATTGTAAATTTTTTTGGCTTATTTAACAAAAAGAGTCGCGCCATAGCGCATAATATAATTTAGTTATTCTTTGTAAAGCTCACCATAAATGAGACAGTGGCGAATTCAGAAACTAAATTTAGGGGGAAATAATAAAAATCGCTTATATATTGACGTAAACATATGAAAATAATGTAATCTGAAAAACAATATCATGGTGAGTAACAATTCAATTTACAAAAAATTTCAATCTATCACAACTAGTGTTGTCAAATGGGCTCCCGGAACCTACGCCCGATGAAAATTTTCGAAAATCTTGAAACATCGAATTTTGGAAAAACGCCCGAATTTGAAATGGTAATTGAGCTCGAAAGAAGGATGGACTGGTTTGGAAATAAAGCCCAAAAAAATAGAAATTACGTCCGAAATTTTCAGCAGTTTTTCGTGCTTTTCTTCCAAAATTTTCAAGCGTAATTTCCGTGATCCGTGATCAATGTTAGATTATCAAAATATAATGAAATATTTGTGAAACTATCTGATTGCCTTCAGTCTATTTGTTTTTGATGTTATTCCCTGATTTGTCAGAAATGTTATTTTTCTTTTGCTTCCGTACAAGGGCAAACCATTTTATCATAACGAGTTTGAAATTTTTTAACTTTTTGGTAAAGAAAAATTCGGGCGTTTTTTTAATATTTTTATTTAGAAAAAATACCTATTTTTTCGTGTTTAAATTCCAAGCTTTTTTCGGGTCTTTCTTCCTTTTCAAATATTTGGAAAAAAGACACAAAATTTCTTGCTAAAAACATCCGAAAAAAATGACATAATCGTCCGAAATTTCGGGCAATTTTTCCTAGGAATTAATGCCCGATTTTGTATGGAAAATTTCAGGTTTTTTTGACGTAAATTCTGGGAGCCAGCAAAATGTACAAGCCTGTTTTTTCTAACATCTATCTATATTATTATTACGCAAGCGCATTTTTTGTGACAACTATCAAATCTATACTGTAGACGCGATTTTCATAAATAGGGTAGCAATTGAAAGGTCTCGCTCTGTGGATATGCAATAAGGTCTTATTTTTCCTTAAATATTGTGTATTTAAAAAAGAAAGCAGAAATAATTTCCAATGAAAAAAACCAAATTTCTTTGTGATGCCTAAGCACCTAAAATGAGCCTAAAAGCATATATATAATGAGACCCATTATTTAAGGCCGGCGATACATTTAGAGGAGAGTAAAAAAGAGTGATATTGAGGTGATGGTTTTTATTAAAAGAAATTAGTTTAGAGTTTTAAAATTTTCAAATTTGGTAATGTATACATTTATGTTAAAAAAAAATATTTTGTTTTCTTTTCAAAAACAGCAATTGCTGCAAAAGTCTTCTTTTCGCACTGCGGGCATTCTGCTGGCTCCTAGATTGAAAAAAAAATTTGTTTTTTAATTTTAAAACATAATGAAAATATCTTTGATATGAATGAGACAGAACTTTAAAAAAAAAGTATTTTTTAAAAATTTATACGCATTTGGAAAAATAAAATTGCCTTTTTTACTTTTTTTTTTTTAAATTTTGAATAAAAAGATTTTAAAAGACTATTTGAAAAAATCAGTTTCATTCAGATAGAATAAAAAAAGACAGATACATAACATGTCCCAGTTAAGAAGGTTACATTCAAGAATTCATCCTGTCCTTGGTTTACAAATCGCGTCGAAGCTGCTTTAAAAAAAAGAAATAGGTTGCGGACTATCTGGAAAAACAGCACAACATCGGAAAATTGGGAGAATTATAGGTGCGCTTGGAGTGCCTCTATTCTTTTAATAAAGCAATCAAAAACAAAGTACTGCTGTAATAAGCTGACGACGTCTCTTCCACCGAAAACGTTGTGGAATAATCTCAAAAAGCTTGGCATTGGTGATAAGCAAACTACTGACTGTCATATAAATCCAGAAATTCTGAATAACTTTTTTCTATCTAACTCTTACGTCTCTCAAAATAGCCCGGCAAGTTCCCTTGAACTTTCAGACTTCTTTCCTCAGGTACGTTTTCAATTTTCTACGGTGACGGAAAACGATGTAGCAAAGAAAGTGATGGCTATAAAATCGAATGCGGTTGGAGAAGACGGCATACATATAAAATTTTTAAAAATTATTTTAGTACAAATTCTCAGTCCTTTAACCCACATTATAAATCACTGCATTACTACATCCACCTTTCCGAAACCATGGAAAAGTGCCCTAGTAATACCAATTGTGAAAAAAACAACAGCATCCGAGTCCAAGGACTTCAGGCCAATAAGTATCTTGTCGTCTCTATCCAAAGTTTGTGAAGCTCTCATGGCTGATCAAATAACTTATTTTTTAACATTAAATCAGCTTCTTTCTCCACTTCAATCTGGTTTTCGTGCTGGCCATAGCTGTACGACTGCTACTTTGAAAGTATTGGACGATATATGTAAGAAGCTTCTATGATGACGGGAACCTAACGCTACTCTGCTTACTGGATTTTTCAAAGGCTTTCGACACTGTAAGTCATGACCTTCTTTGTCATAATTTAAAACATTATTATGGTTTTGGTGATAATGCAATCCAACTGTTTAGTAGCTATCTAACGGATAGAGTACAAAGGGTAAAGGTAGCAAACAGACTCTCGCAGCGTAAGACTATAAGTAGTGGTGTCCCTCAGGGATCTGTTCTTGGACCACTGCTGTTTTCTATATTTGCTAATGACATTTTTGGCTGCTGTAAATACTCTTTAATTCATGCCTATGCCGATGACGTTCAAGTGTACTTGTCGGGTAGAGAAAATCTAACGGAAGATCTGACATTTAAGTTGAATGATGATTTAAGAAGTATTGGCCAATGGGCCATAAGGAACAAATTACAGATGAATGCGCAGAAGTCCTATATATTACCAATATCTAAAAATAGAGTACCTTTTGAAGATATTCCATCTTTATTTTTATTTAACTAGGGTCTTCCAGTTGTAAATAACATTAAAAGTTTAGGTTTTAATAGGACGTGTACTGATCATATAAATAGTGTAGTGCGTAAAATTTATTTCATCCTCCGTTACCTAAGAATGTCTACTAAGATACTAGACGTCAGTTAGTGATTCAACTTATTGTGCCAGTGATAACGGCTGAAGTTGTCTATAGTAAGCTAGATTCAAGGTCTCAACTTAAGTTACAAGTTGCATTTCATCATCCTACCAGATATATGTATGGATTGCGCAAATTTGATCACCTGGCCAACTTTAAAAACGCTATACTAGGCTGTAATATTTTAAACTACTTAAATGTTCGGAACTGTATCTTTCTTCACAAGCTCATACAACTAAAGATGCCAATATATCTATATGAAAAATTGCAGTTTGGTCAATCGCAAAGGTGTCAAATGCTGATAACACCCAATTTTAACTTCCTCAACTCAACTCGACCAATTTTTATTGTTGCCATCAGGTTATGGAATGCTTTACCAACCAATCTGAGATCAATAGTCGGAGAGGCAAGCTTTAAACGGGCCATTATAAAACATTCCTCTTCACAACATAATGTCAGTCAATAAACTAGTCAGTTCTTCCTATCTCTTTATCCTTATCTTTTACCTCTAACTTTTCACTTCACTTTAAATTATATTTTTCTTTTTTTAACTAAAATCATACCTGAAGCGTAATAAAAATTTGTTGCTGCATTAAGTTAACTATACCCTTAAGTTTCTTTTGTACCTAAGAGCTTCATTAACTTCTTAGCGTAAATTAAGCTTCATAGTTAAGCTATTTTATATTTTTTAGTTAAGCTTTGTAAGATCACACTTAGTACTATAAAAGAACTTAGTTCTTAGTGTACTCACAATAATATTAAATAAATAAATAAAAATAATAATAATAAAAAATTCATATAAAAAAAAAAAAAATAAATAAAAAAAAAAATTTTATCGGGTCAACCTAGAAGCCAGCAGAGTGGCCGCAGTGCGAAAAGAGGCCTTTTGCAGCAATCGTTGTAGCCAGCGCCATCTTTGTTTAAAAAAAAAAATATTTTTTTTTAAGCATAACTGTATATTTTACCAAATTTGAAAATTTTAAAACTCTAAACAAATTTCTTATTATAAAATCCATCAGCTCAATATCAGTCTTTTTTACTCTCCTCTAAATGTATTGCCAGCCTTAAATAATTAGTAACTACAAATTTCGCGCGTTTCTCAAAAAAAAAAACCCCTGCAACTCTTGTTAAACTTCTAATTTACAAGTAGCTTTGGGGGATCATCACTTCGATTGCCCCACCGTGGATACGCCCTAACAAAGTAACATCAAAATAAAGCGTTGATATAAGAGTGTAAGTGTATGCATAAAATGTGACATTTTCATTATGCTGTTAAACTACCCTGTAGGAAAATCAACTAATTTAAAAGTAGTTGATAAAGTAGTTTTTTGTCAACCACAACTAGTTGAAATTCTGACTTTTTTCCATAGAACGAACTAACTATTTTGTATGGTGATGTCCGCTAAATAAGTCAATTGACTTTCGTCTGCATATATTTTCATCTACTTGTTAAATTAGTTATATTTAAATTATTTTTTTAATTACTTTCAAATAACCAATTGAAAACTTTTCTGATGGCCTAAATATAATAATATTTGATGAAATCATATGGTTAAATATATATAAACTTGTAATCTAATAAAAATTTGCAATTAAAACACGTCAAAATCAGAGTAGTTGCCGCCTTAATATAATTCAAAGTAGTTTATCAATCACTTGTTTTTAAGTAGTATTTCAATTACTTCATATATAATGCAATAAAAACTATTAAGAATTGAAGTGGATGCCGCCTTAATATAATTCAAAGTAGTTCATATACTAGTTTATTTTAAATTAGTTTTTAAAAACAAGTTAGTTTGTTCCTATAGGGTACCTGCTGTCTGCTGACACAAGTTAAATTTACAACAACTATTTAAAAAGCCGCCAAGCGTATCCTTTTTTATTTATCTCTGTGTTAGTATTTTAGCAAAATATTTACACAGTTTATTTGTTTTTGAGCTGCTGCTTTAAATTTGAGAGTTTGTATGTATTTTTAAATTTAATTAAAACATTTAAATGTTTTCATCTGGTGGCACTATTTATTTTAAGAGCTCTTCCCCTCAGTGATGCATTAAATTAAAAATAATTTATTAATTTAGAACAACAAAAATGCTTAATTGTAGACATTAAATAAGTTATGAAAAAAGCATGTTAAAAGTATGCTCTTAAATTTATACTGCCGAGTGCGTTGAATTCTTGTTGTTGTTTGTTGTTATTGAAAACTTTCGTTACATCGTTTTTACTCCCCATCTGATTCGCTGTGTTATCAAAACGTGGTGGCTAAAGAAGTTTAATTTCAAAAAAGCGCATTTTCTGAGAATTTAATAAACATTTTATATCTATATATTAACTCTTAAACTGTAAAGTGTTAAACTCTAAAGCTTATGTTTTTTTCTGCTTGACATAACCTAATTTTCGTTGCCTTCATTTTATTACACCTCACATAAGTCGAAGTCAAAACGTTTAAGGTGTGCTCACACTTTTCTATAACTTTCTCTTGTTTATTGTCGGTTTTCCGATTTATCACATTGTTTTTTTTTTATGTAATATGGTATTATAAATGAATAATATCGAGTTTTCTACCCTGACTGTGTATTTTTTTAACATGAAAGTTTAATATTTAAGCCTTCAATGTGTGGCGTGTTAGCGACGTTATTTGTTGTATTTGTTGCCTAGGTGGAGGTGGAAACATTTAAATTCTTATTTATGCCAATATTTTTTGCAGTTTTTTGCTTTGATGCTCGCTCGTATTTGTTGCTGCTGGTTGGTTTTATTGTTATTGCAGGTTGTAAAATTGTTGTTGTTTTATTTTTTTATTATTATTGTTGCTCTAGTTGTGCCTTTTATTATTATAGTTTCTATGAATATTCTATGGCTTTGCAAGTAGTTTGTGTGTCTTCTACTATTTCTACACATATTTTCGCATTACACTTAGTGATTATTTATTTAGAGAAGAAAACATTTTCAAAAAGAAGTAATGAAGGAATTTAGAAAAATAGTCACGTTGACAAAATATTTGCACGCATAAACACAAAAGTTGTTGACTTCAAATGAAGCTTGGTAAACCATGGTCGTAGGTTGATAGAATATCTTTTTATAGTAAGTATTTTATTGAGTATAAAAATTAAAAGCATAGTAAGTATTTTATTGAATATTGAATTTGACCAAACTAACTCCTAACAAACCAATTTATTAGTTTTATTCAAACAAGCAGGTATAGTTCAATCAAACAAGCCCTTTGCTTAAGGGGATGGTACTGTTTTAAAAAAATGTTGGGACATTTTTTTTATATTTTTTCCTGAATGTACAACATTTCAAGAGTATTTTGTAAAAATTTCAAATAAATCGTGCTAAAACTGATGAAGATACAGCGTTTCAATTGAGCGAACCTCACTTAAAATCGACTTAAAATCGAGACTTTAAATCGATTTTCTGGAAAACAATATTTTTGAAATCGGTGAACACGATGCCGCAAAATCCACTTGACTGATCGTTTTTAAGCTTTTTACATTTTTTACACTATTCCTCCAAATAAATCAACCGAAGCGAAAACCGCGTTTTTGACATCAAAACGCTACAAAAAAAAAAAAAAAAAAATTAAAAAAAAAACTAAACTAAACTAATTTTGAATTTTTTTTTAGATGATCCTCTAACGTCCAATCGTGTTCACCGCAAAACAACTTTTTTCTCGATTTGAACGGATTTATTTATCAATTACTTTTAATTTTTTTTTTCCAAATATACTTATGAAGTGAAATTATAACATGCATATGAAATAAATACACCAACATTATTTATGTCTCAAAAAAAAAAAATTATCAAAACATGCATTTTTTTCGGATTTAAAACAGTATCAGCCGCTTAAAATAAACCAAAAGTACAGTTGCACTCATTTAAATACAGTTCAGTTTTATTTTTATTAAAATCAGTCATCAACTTAATTTATATATCATTTATTTTTCAAATCAAATAATTTATTTAAAGGGTTTTACCAAAATACTCATGGTCAACTAATGGTTTTTTCCATACTATCATGCATGTGTGTGTTAATATTTGATTGTGTTAGTTTGACTGTTAATAGCGTTTTTTATATTTTTTACCTTTCAACACTTAAACTGCTAATGTATGTGTCAATTTATTAGATATTTATGGTATTCTACACATACCCAGACACCCTTCGTCCCCCGTGACCACTAAAGCAAAACAATATAAGCATTGTCGACTCGTGTCCCTGTTGATTTAATATTTTTTTTTTTTGTTCAGTTTTAACACATACATGTATTTTTGTTTTTGTCATACTTAATATAATTGGTTGTTTTAATTATATATGTGTGTGGGGTTCTTTTTTTTTTGGTCTTTTTTTCTTTTGCGTTCTATAATATTATAATTTTTGTGGTTTTGAGCACTTTTTTGTGTTGCCTTCATATAAAAGGCGCAGCTTATGATTGTTTGTTAGTTTTTAAATTCCAGAGCTCAGTGAAATTTATGTCACATACATATATGTCAAGCATGTCTTAATTTGAAGTTTTAGATTTAACATTACTTGTCATGCATTAAAAAGGGTTATACTATGTTCACACTGAGCCAAATTACGTAATTTCGTCTGAAATTACATAATAAAGTTGGTAATTTCCCATACAAATGGTTAATTTCGAAATTATCTCATATAACAGGCATGCGACACAGGCCAGTATACTGGCCCTGTAGGAAAATCAACTAGTTTAAAAGTAGTTGATAAAGTAGTTTTTTGTCAACCACAACTAGTTGAAATTCTGACTTTTTTCCATAGAACGAACTAACTTATTTTGTATGGTGATGTCCGCTAAATAAGTCAATTGACTTTTGTCTGCATATATTTTCAACTACTTATTAAATTAGTTATATTTAAACTATTTTTTTAATTACTTTAAATAACCAATTGAAAGCTATTACTGATGGCCTAAAGTTAATAATAATTGATGAAATAACATGGTTAAATATATATACACTTGTAATCTAATAAAAATTTGCAATTAAAACATGTCAACATCAAAGTAGTTGCCGCCTTAATATAATTAAAAGTAGTTCATATACTGGTTTATTTTAAATTAGTTTTTTAATTAGTTGTTTTTAAAAACAAGTTAGTTTGTTCCTATAGGGGGCCCTGTAGTTCGAAAAACTCAACACATTCACACTTTCTTACAAATACACTCACACTGGATTCACTTTCACGGCACGCTACTAGCTACTAGCAACGAAATTTCAGAGCCAGTGGATTTTGACAGCAGCGGCTAGTGTATGTCAAAAAGGGTGGATTTATTTCGGGTTTTCCCTCGATTTCGTACAGGAAGCAACACTGATAACTTGTTTACATTTACAAAGCAAATGAAACAAATGTGAAAAGTTGCAAATAAAAGTGAAAAATATTTAATTTAGTACAATAAATATACAAAAAACATATACAATGAAATAAAATTAACTCAAAAACAAATCATTAAATTAAATTGATTCAATAGCAGCCAGAACCTTCGCTTACGATGAAATTTTTTTTATGAACTTTCACTAGCCTGTGTAGCACCTCTTGCATGAAAGCATGAAAGTTCGAAATTCTTCGAATCATTCGAACAGTACACGTATTCTTTCGCACTTTCACTGTCACTGGCCTGTGTAGCCGGCCTGTAAGGTAATTTCGTTTAAATTACTCACGAAATTACATCAAAGTTCACTTGCATCACTGAAATCTGAAAATTGTGTATATTGAACACACCCTTTTTCTGACATAATGAGACACTGTTATCTTGTTACCCATTATCCATGTTTTTTTCATATGCTTTATATCATTAGGGGCTTTCAGATGAACGTATATGCCAGCGTACATTGTACGACGACAAAATAACGGGAATATTTTGTTGAGCTTTCAAACAATCGGACATGTACGACGACTTCATTCTTGGCAGATTCTCACGCAGAACACATCGGCGTAATGGCTTAAGAATTTTTGGACAATGTTAAAATTGATCGACATTTTTACTCTATTTTTGTATGCTTTAAATATAATTTTTCATATATCAGGAAAACTAATAAATTGTATCCAAAATTTAGTGTTTGGAAAGCTTGCCATATTGATATTCTTCATTATTTTTTCCGCTCCGTTGTTGTTCACTCGCTGACGATTTTAATAAAATGAAAAATGCACCGAGTCGGACCGACATGCTTTCACATGAACGACATGTCATTCGGACCGGCAGAAAAATCAAAATTTTTTGATTTTCATCCGACATGTCGGTCCGATCGTCTCTTTTGCTTTCGAAAGATCGTACATGTCGTTGGACATGCCCAAGTCCGCTGACATGTACGTTCGTCTGAAAGCCCCTATTTATGAGAGAATCTACACATTTTTCTGCATCTTCTAGCTCATTAGGGCACCCCAAACGATACTACATGTCCATCCGACATGTAGTTCGACAAAATAACGGCACTTTTTTTCGTGCACATCAATCGCATTAGATATTTTGTAGCGTAAAAATGACAAATGCATTGATTTTAACAATTATTTTTGTACTCTACTATTTACTTTCAATGTCTCTTCTTCATAATTACTGAATTCTTTCTAAAATTCAACATTTCTCTATGTTCGTCATTTTTTGCGAGAGATATGCTTCGCTCAATAATTTTAATGGAATGAGAAAATGCACCAAGTTGGATGGACACGCACACGAATGATACTACATGTCGGATGGACCGACAGAAAAGTCAAAAATGTTTGTCTTTCATCGGACATGTCCATCCGACTTGATTTTTTGGACACAAACGATACTACATGTGCGATGACATGGCAGGTCGGATGGACATGTAGTACCGTTTGAGGTGCCCTGTTTACAGGCCGGTTACACAGGCCAGTGACAGTGAAAGTGCGAAACAATACGTGTACTGTTCGAATGATTCGAAGAATTTCGAACTTTCATGCTTTCATGCAAGAGGTGCTACACATGCCCATGAAAGTTCACTAAAAAATTTCATCGTATGCGAAGGTTCTCGCAGCTAATGAATCAATTTAATTTAATGATTTGTTTTTGAGTTAATTTTCTTTCCATTCTATATTTTTTTGTATATTTATTGTATATAAAATTGTATATTTTTCACTTTTATTTACAACTTTTCACATTTGTTTCATTTGCTTTGTAAATGTAAACAAGTTATCTGTGTTGCTTTCTGTACGAAATCGAGGAAAACCCGAAATAAAGTACGAAATCAAGGGAAAACCAGAAATAAATCCACCAAACGTTATTAAAAACAACACTGATATCCCCGTTTTTGACATACACTGGCCGCTGCTGTCAAAATCCACTGGCTCTGAAATTTCGTTGCTAGTAGCGATGAAAGTGCAGTGAAAGTGAATGCAGTGTGAGTGTATTTGTAAAAAAGTGTGAATGCATTGAGTTTTTCGAACTACAAGGCCAGTATACTGGCCTGTGTAGCATGCCTGTTAAAGGGCTTACACATTGGCGAACCTGTTCGTCGAACAAAATGGCGAAGTCAACCTGTTGGGAAAAGTAAGCGTTTAAATTAAACCAACCTGTGCGTCACACAAGCGATTCATTTTTGTTGTTTTTCGCTATAACTTTGCTATAGACATTAGTAGCGCAGCAACATAAATGATTAGGATTTATACTGGTCATGCTGTCTCTACGGAAGTTCATAAGGTATGATATTTACGTTCGAATAATAAAACTGAACGTGTTTTATTATTCTAGTATTATTATAGTATTGCAACCCTTGTTCGACTGAGAATATCTAAAGATTTTACTAACAGTGCCAACAGGTTCGTCAAACTGTAAAACAAGCTTCTTAACTATCGAACTGGTACAAATATGGCCATCGTTTGACGAGCAGGTTCGCTAATGTGTAACTCCTTTTAAAGACAAAAATGTGTGTGTGGCCACTAATCACACTAGAAGTCAATTTTATACACAAAACTGTGGAGATCTTTAAGTGTTTACATAATTCACTCCGTAATAGAGAGTCAACTATTCAAAATTTTCATTTAATAAATGTTGTCTAAAAAGTGGCTTAATTCGGGTTCCAATTTTTTTGTGACAAGCGTACTAGCAGTTTACTATGCTGCGTTTTCTTGATAAGCGTTTTCTTAATCAATAAAATTTCTGTTTTCGTTTTTCTAAATATCCACAGAAGTTTATTAGTTTGTATTACACAACAATTTATTGTGTTAGCCTCAAGTGCTCACAATTGTGGAAATTTTAAGCAGCAATAAGAGCCGGAACAAAATCGAAGCGATTAGCGATTGGCGATATTTTCAAGCAATAGAATGCATGAAAACGTATGA
Organism: Coremacera marginata; assembly: GCA_914767935.1. Lineage (NCBI taxonomy): Eukaryota > Metazoa > Arthropoda > Insecta > Diptera > Sciomyzidae > Coremacera > Coremacera marginata. Next base: position 11,722,203 of record OU612043.1, on the reverse strand, counting down.
ACACGTCCGAAATGAAATCGCTGATCGTCGGTTATGGTGAGCATTCGCCAGATTAGAATCTATTCTATTTTTCTCTTGTGCTTATAACAATTCTCTCTTTGAGTACTGTCAAATATGATGAAGTTTTTCCGTGTTTTCCTAATGATGGGATATATTCAGTGCTATTTTATCAAGTTTTATTATCTTCTGACATTTTTTAACGGAGTCTATGGCCCTTATTATGAGTTGTTTTCGACGTTCGATCTTCGCTGGTTATCGAACAGCGAATATCGAATTCTTATTATGAGCCATGCAACCCTGTCGAAATTATCGTTGTTCATCGAATTTTCAGTCGAATAGAATTTTGCTTTCGATGCGGTGCATGCTCAGGGCATATTGTTAAAAAGGTAATAATTGTTTTTTTTTTTGCTTTTTGACGATTACAAACTAATTTTTAACTATTTTTGTAAATTTTATGCAGGTCATAAAAAGGTGGTGAGTAACAAATTGCAGAATTTTTGTCAATTTTGATACGCTTTAAGTTAGTTTTTCTCGTGCGCATTGACCATCTGTGGTTGTCATCAAGCCCACTAACGCCTCCTTGGACAGTTGGAAGTTCTGTGGAAATCTGTAAGCAAATTTTCTAAATGTTGTAAATGTCAAAACTTCTATTAAAGGCTGCACTTACGCGGTGGTATTCATTTCAAAACGGTTGGAAGCGTCTCTCAATCGTTTTCTACTTCTTGCCAGTTATGTGAAGATTTCATTCTCTTCTGATAAATCGTCAAACCATAATTCCGTCGTAGTCATAACTATTTTGCTCTTATTTTCAAAGAGTATTTAGTTTTCAAAATGGCGATTAGCTGATGAAAGTAGACTATCGTGAATAATAAGGGCCTATGTTTTCTGTATGTCATTTGAAAATAATCTTCTGACATTTATTATCAGTGCTTATGTTTTCTGCATGTCAATTATATTTATATATTGCTAAGAACTTCACATTTTTATTATTATCAAAATTGGCTCGAATTATTCTAACACTATGTTCACACTGAGTTAAAATTAAGTATGTTAATTTCGTCAGATAATTTCGAAATTACGCAAAAGTGTTCACACTGGGATTTGATAATTTCGTTTGACTTTTGATTGTTTTTTTTTTTTGTTAATTAATTATTCTCATGTGCAGTTTTTGAACTGAATAAAACAACATGAATCCAGAAAAACTTTCAAGAGTTGTTTTATTATATTTAAATGAGCTAGAAGATGCAGAAAAATGTGTAGATTCTCTCCTAAATGATATAAAGATATAAAAAAAAAAGATAATGGATAACAAGTTGCTCATTTTGTCAAAAAAATGGTGTGTTCAATACACACAATTTTCAGATTTCAGGGTTGCAAGTGAATTTTGGCTTAATTTCATGAGTAATTTAAACGAAATTACCTTATTTGAGATAATTTCGAAATTAACCAATTATATGGGAAATTACCAATTTTATTATGTAATTTCAGACGAAATTACACAAAAGCTCGAAATTACGTAATTTGGCAAATATATCGTCGTATATTCAGAACTATCTCAAATATATAAACATTGCCAAATAAAGGTTAATTTTCTTGCTTGGTTGTTTTGACGTGCCAGATTGTTTGGACAACTTCGCAGTGGTGGACAATAAAAACGGAAAAGAAACAAAACAAATTTTTCCAAAAAAACCAAGTGTCAAGTGAAAAACACAAATGATGAATATATTGCTTTCCACATTTTGACAGTTCACTCTGAATAGTTCGACAATCTCTAATCACTTTCATTCTGGACGTTTTCTCAATGATTGGCTAGAAGAGGGGATCGTCAATCGCCAATCGCCTTGAATCTGTTCGGGCTTGAAAGTAATACAATTTGTCATTAGCAAATGAAATATTGACAGCTTTGTCAATGAAAAAGTTTTTTTTTAGTGACAGAATATCAAAACGCCATAAATATTCAATTTATTCACGGGTCGCTCCATGGACCTTAAACATGGAATGTGCGCAGGAATTAGGTCCCGCCACATTACTACTGCCCAATGAAAACTAAACCAGCCTCGGATAAGAACCCCAATTACGTTGACGACCACCGCAAGCGAAAAACGGACAATGATTTACGAATATGCACCTGGAATGTCCGGAACGTTTATAGGGAAGGTGCCATTATCCAACTGGCGGAAGCCCTCAAAACAATAAAAGCTGACATCACCAGGAAATGCGATGAAAAGGGCAAGCTTGCTCTAAACAAGCACACTGCGATATCTACTACAGCTGCCATGCAGAGAGGCGCGAATTTGGATTCGTTGTTAGCCGGAATCTACGCCACCTTGTTTCCCGGTTCACACCTGCGAACGAAAGATTGGTCACGATTAAGGCATCTTCGGCCCCACTGTCGTTCAGTCCAGTCTTCATGAGACCTCCACGAACAACGGTCTAAGATTGACCCACTTCGCCCCGGTGCGAAACATGGTAGTAAGTAGCACCAGATTTAAACAACTCGACATCCACAAGGCCACCTGGCGGTCCCCGGATCAAAAAACGCGAAACCAAATTGATCAAGTTGTAATCGACGGAAGTCATGTCGCTAGTGTTCTAGATGTGCGTACATTTCGGGGGGTCAACATTAACTCTGACCACTATCTTGGTGCAGTCAAGATCCGCATGCGATTATGCCATGTGAAGAACATACGCACAGGAATGAAACGAAAGCTAGATGTCGCTAAACTGCAATTACAATGGACTGCCGAGGCCTACTCCGCTCAACTCTCGGTTAAGCTCAACCAACCAACCTCTGGACCCGACGACGCCGGGGACTTTGGGCGCATATATTCCACTCCATGCGCGCTGCCACTGAAGAAATCATTGATTTCCGGCGCCCGCAACCTCGGAACCAATGGTACGATCGGGAGTGTCGCATCGCGACAGCAGTAAAAAACGCCGCTTATAGAAAAACGCTGCAGTCAGCTGTAACGCGACTCTTGCGAGGAAACTACCAAGAAAAGAGGAAGGAAGAGAGACGCAAGAAAAGAGAGCAGGAAAAGCGTGAGCGTGAGGAGCTAGAGGCATGCCAGGGCAAGAAGGATGCACGAAAATTCTATCAACAGGTTAAGCGTCTAACCCAAGGTTTCAAGCCCGGAGCATCCACTTTCAGAGACGAAAATGTAGATCTGAATACGGATGAACAGTGTGTGTTGAGATTGTGGAGACGACACTTCTCCAATTTACTTACTGGCGACGATTCCACCAATGCCGCCCATGGAGAGCGCAGTTCAGTGCCACCAATCAACGATGACGGAGTGGAAGTACCACCACCTGGCCATGAAGAGATTCGAGCTGCTATCCAACGACTCAAAAACAATAGAGCAGCGGTTGCTGACGGCCTGTCAGCTGAATTGTTTAAAACCGGCGGCGATGAATTGATAAGGCGCATGCATCAGCTTATCAGCAAAATATGGCTAACGAAACTCTGCGTACTTTGCCCTATACATAAGAAAGGAGAAATTTCCATCGCATATAAGGTTCTCTTAAGCTTACTGTGTGAAAGATTAAAGCCGATTATAAGAACAGTGATTGAACCTTATCAGTGTGGCTTTCAACCTGGAAAGCCCACCATAGACCAGATTTTCACGCTACGACAAATTCTGGAAAAACAAACTGAAACACATTATCTCTTTGTCGATTTTAAAAAGCTGCGTTCGATAGCCCGAGAAGACATTGCCTATACGCAACAATGTCTGAGTTCGGTATACCTACAAAGTTGATTAGACTTTGCAGAATGACGTTGAGCAACACATGCAGCTCCGTCAAGATAGGAAATGGCCTCTCCGAAACCTTTTATACCGAAAGAGGTTTCAAAAAAGGCGATCCACTCTTCAACATCTTCATGGAGGGGATGGTACGAAAGGTTGGTGTGCATCATAATGACACCATTTTCTAAAAAGTTGTCCAGCTCCTTGCGTACGCTGATGATATTGATATTGTCAGCAGAACCAAGAGAGATGTTAGCGCTGCTTTCACTGCTTTCGAAAAGGAATCAGCCAAAGGGGGTGTGACGATAAATGAGGGTAAAACAAAGTATATGCTGTCTACAAACAAGGGAGCGCGGCGTATAGACTCCCACGTTTCATCCGGCAGCTATAACTTTGAAGTAGTCAAGGAGTTTGTATACCTTGGCACCGCCATTAATACTAACAACAAAATCTGGAGATAAAGCGAAGAACAATAATTGCTAATAGGTGCTACTACGGGCTCAGTAAGCAACTAAGTTCCAGAGTCCTCTCTCGATCGACAAAACTAACACTCTACAAGGCGCTCGTTCTACCTGTGCTGCTTTATTGCGTTGAGGCATGGTTAGTTTCGCAAACTGACGCAGCCACTTTGGAGTGTTCGACAGAAAAGTTCTTCGCAAAATCTTCGGTCCTGTTCGAGTCGGTGATAACTATCGCATCCAAATGAACCACGAGCTGTATGAACTCTACGAAGACATTGACGTAGTTCGGCGTATAACTGTGCAGCGAATACGCTGGCTGGGTCATGCTCATCGTGTGGACAACGACGAAGCTTCAGCGAAAAATGCCTCTGATGGATGGATAAGGCCGAGTAAGCCTTAACCGCACTTGGTGTATCGTGATTGGAGAAGGCGCGCACAAAGCAGAGGCACCTGGCGAGAGCTGATAAGGTCGGCTGAAACCCGAACACGGGTTGTTATGGCCACCTAAGTAAGTAAGAATTAGACGAACTACCGTTACGTAGATCCAATGCATCAAAGAAGGTGAGAGACCCCAAGTGCTGCCCAGCATCTTCTTGGATGCGTATAGCGCATTGATGGCTTTCTTCACTCTCTCATTGATATTGGCTCTCCATGATAGTTTGTTGTCCAGCACGACCCCTAGATACTTCGAATGGGTTTTCGGGTTTAGATGTATATTGTTTATTTTCGATGATATCCAAGGCGGTATCTTGTACCTTTTCGTATATCTCTTTATTAAGGTTCCAATGAAGTGAATACATGATTTCCAGCTTTCCGTCAATTTTTTTTTCGAGCACAAAAACAAAAACCCGTGCATTATTTTGTTTAAAACTAACTGCGTCTTTATGTATACCGAAACGAACCCTTTCGTTGGTGAAAAAAAAGAGTATCCAAATTTTTTGATATGAAGAAAAGTATTGCTTATCGAGTCTCGTTTGTGCAGTTTTTGTGTTATGACCGCTTTAAAATACTTCATATCGACTAATTTTATTTATGAGCTTTATGACCGAATACAATATGCTCGCACGCCCAGCATAATGATTATTTCCTATATCAAAATATTGCAATGATTTAATTTTTTTTTTTTTTTGATGTTTAAATGTGAATGTTTTTAATAAACGATGTTTATGCATTTTTAAAAAAAATGTAAGATACACTATTAAGAATGGTTAAGGGTAGGAAGTTAAAAAATATCAACAACTATAAAGCCATAAATTTAATAAACAATAAAATGCAAAAAAAAAAAAATAAATGAGTAAATACAATAAAGACAATCTTATTAAAAAAAATTACACAATGAAGCTTAATTGTAGTAAGATTAAAAGTAGTGTATTAATGTAGTGTTGCATAAAACGGGCAAAAAAAAAAAATGAATAAAGTGCTAACAGTCAACAACATATATTATTGATTTATTTCTATTTTTACACAAAAACGAATTTCAATAAATATGCAATTACATGATTAAACAAACGTTTCTAACAATAACAACATGAGAAACACGCTTAAACCATATGCGAATTATACTATGGTTCGTACAACGACAGACAAAATAACGTTGACAAATGTATGTTAAGACAAACGGGACACTGCAACACTGATGTCTCTCTCTCTCTCTCTACATTAAATTTGGGCTTGACTCAAAGAATTACGCACCAAGTTCACAGCGTAAAAATATTGCTCGTTTTACTGTTGCTGACTTTGTTTAAATCAACGTTGCTGCAATCGTGTTGCGATATATTTTTAAATAGCGGTTATAGCGGAGTTACTCATAAAATATGTGCACACACACATACACACGCACACACACGAATTAACCTCGTTTTCGGTTTAACAAAGCTTTTAAATTATGACCTTAATATGTATATGTATGTATGACTCGATTTGTTTTTTTTTTTTTTGTTTCACAATAAAAAGTAGAAAAATAAAGTAATCCACGTGCAATGAACTTTATTTATTACAGCTGCAAGTAGCACTGTACAGTGTACACACCGTAGTACTATTGTATTCAAAAATAGTATTCTATATATATATTATATATTACGTTTTTATTTAGTAAATTTAATTTGTTTTTTGTTGCCAACAAAGTTTTAATTTATGTTTTTTAATAACCACGCACACTGAACAAATTGGAACAAAAGCCGTAGCGTAGTGAGCGAACGAGGTGCCGAGGCAGCAGGACACGGCGACGACTAATTCAAGGACGTATTACGCTGGTTTTTACTTGAAATGGTGTCACTACTTTAAATAGTTGCCGAGTGTAGCAAATCTTTTTTGGTTTGTTTGCCTTAAATTTTTTTTAAATAAATTTCGATATTTTTTTACAATTTAATTGATAACTAGTGAGTATTTTGTTTTTGTAGAACTTGTGCACTGACTTTATTTTTGCAATTCTTGGTTTTGCTTGGTTACACAACTAGTCGACACCAAAAACAACGAACACTCTGCATAGAAGCACTGAAATTAATAGAAATTTAAAAGTTGTCTATTTGTATGTAGCTGAACTTTTGCTACTTTCGTTGTGTTTAGCTTTTAATTGCTTTTGCTTAACGCGTAACTGCTTTTCCCTTTTATATATATATATATATATGTGGATAATTTTGTGTTCTGCAAACCTTTCACAATTTTAAGGATAATATAATTATTTTAGTTTTAACGTTATACGTTTAGGTTTTGGTTTTTCGAGACTTTTGCGAACGATTGCTGAGGACGGACTGTGCAGTGCTTGGCGAAGTGCTGTACGATGGTAACTCGTGTGCCAGGATATAAAGAAACTCACCACAATTTTGGGGCCAGACAGAGAGTGTGTTGGATATGTTTGTTGTGTAAAGAGAGCGATTGCTAAGAGCGTCACATGTCTTTAAACCAGTGATTGCCAAACTCACACAACGATACTACTGCTTCGTATTTTAATGTAATGATGTGCATACACTGAGCCAAATTGTACGTTGAAAAGAAAACACTCGCGCCGCTAATTTCACAAAAAAAAAACGTCACAGTTTCGATAGTATCGTAGTATCGTAGTATCGTAGACGTAGAATTTTTTGTTTGATATATTTGCTGAGGGGTTGGTTATATTTAAGGAGGTATTCCTGGTTGGCAAAAATTTTTGTTCGATTTTTTTTTTTGCATATTTTTATAGCTTGGATATTTGAGAATATCGTCCTTTTTTGAAATTCGAAATACTTTAGGAGTTATGGTCTTTTTTGTCCAGCAATGTTTTCGCCAAAATGCGATTTGCTGAATTTGACTACTTTTTGAATGCAACGGTTTGAAGCAACCACCGAATTTCGTTCAACGCGTTCTTTACTAGGTAATAACTTGTTTGTATACGCATATTAAAAATAAATGAATACACATTTTAGAGCTTAGGTATTAGAATGTTGGCAGCGCTTAGTTCACTTTGAATTGAGTTATAAACCGGACGCGCGCGCGCATACAGTTTTGAAAAGTACAGTTTTGATAAAAATTTTTGTTTGTGCTAAAGACAATGGATAGAAAAAGTAATTGAAATAAAAATAATAGAAACACTGGTAGCAATCGAAAAACTCGTCCCTTGAAACGCCAGTTTCGTGGTAACCAACACGAAAGAGATGAGGACACGCACTATTGAGATTGCCAATTATATTGCAACTGTCATATTTAACGAAGGTTTTTTGCCAATACTTCAAATAATGAACTTAATGGGCATCCCGATTGGCAACGTCACACATCGCACACTAAATACAAAACAGTCACAACTCAAAATTTTTATATTTCTAGGAGAAGCAACAAAATAAATTTATTTTTGAAGGAACTCCATACAAAGCAATGAGATAACATTTTGTTTTTAAACTAAAGAGAAAGAAGATGTGTAAAAAATGTACATATTTGCTGTGTTACAGCCAAAGTATATAATCACTACAAATAGTTTTACATAAAAAAGTAAAAATTTGTAAATTCTGAGCTGTGACTGTTTTGTATTTAGTGTGCGAAATGATTCCGCCATGTCTCGGATCGAAGAACGTTTGAAAAGGTCCGAAACCAGAGCTCTGGCCGCATCAAAAGATGTTAGAACTGCCCGAAGAGCACAAAGAACCACTGAGTCCTCATGGGGCTGGCATTGCAGATTGATATATGTAAGTATTTCACAAAAAAAAAATGTTTTATTGCCTAAAATTTTCTTTGAGTTTTTTCAAAATCACGTTTTTGAACTTGAAGTCACTTTTCTCCGGTTCTGCTGCACCGATTTTGATGAAACCAAGTGCAATCGACGCAGAATTGTCGAATTTCTAAAACTGCATACTGCATCAAATTTTTCGTATCAATTTTTTTTTTTTGTGCAAAAAAATAACTTCAAACTTAAACGCGTTTATCTCGAAACCACGTTTTTCTGGTCTCTACCTCAATCACAATTTTAAACAATTTTTTACAATTTTATTTTCTACACTAAACTACAAAAAAAAAGACCCAAAATCGGTTTTTTATTTTTCATTGAAACCGCCATTTTGTAAAAAATCTAAAAATTATAATTGAGGTAGGGACCAGAATTACATCTGTACTGAATCTAACGCCGTTTACTTTTTCCATTTCAGATGATCCGAAGTCGAGTTATCCCGGCCGCAAGCCGCATACCTTTTTTTTTGACGCCCAACTTTGAAGGCCGACAACTTTTTGAACAGCCCTCGTAGAAAGGAAACATTTTTTTATTTAATTTAATATGTTCTTAGTACAATAAAAAAAACAGAATTTAAATAACTCTGCATTTTCAAATGAGAAGTTTTTCAAAGAAGGTCCAAAAACAGCCTTCCAACCAGGAATACTCCCTTAAAAAATTGTAAAACACTCCAAAACCGCTGATCTGTTTATGATGAAAATTTGCGTATAGGGATTTTCGAGTATGGAAAGGGAAAGAGTTTTTTGCGCTATGTATTTTGCTATATCTTGAACACCGGAGGCCGCTGTACTACAAAATACAGTAAGGCGCAGCAAAGCGCGAACGGTGATAAATATCTTCTTTTATTCTTTATGTGTATTTATATTCAACATACTTATTTTTCCATATCAGGACAGCTGATGCCGAATTCTGTTGCATCCCTATAGGAACAAACTAACTTGTTTTTAAAAACAACTAATTAAAAAACTAATTTAAAATAAACCAGTATATGAACTACTTTGAATTATATTAAGGTTTTATATCAAGTCAGTTGCGTCGTACGTTGGCGTTGTTTTGACATTTAAATTTCTATTTTCAGTGCTTATTTAATTGTTATACATTAAAAAAGACTTACAAAAGAAATAAGAAATACGTAAGAAATGCTTAGAATGTTTGGTTTATTTTTTATAAATATATTAATTTCTTTAAAATAGTATCTGTGAATTATAAGTTATTGTGAAGCCTTAAAAACAACACACAAAAGTTACGTCAACACTAATAACACATGAACTGTCCACAAGTTAAGTAGCTTGAACACATTAGGTGTGTTTCCGTACTCACACTGTGTAACTTGTGGGACACTATTTTCTGTTTCCGTACTTTCTGTGCTTAAAATGGGAGAAGAAGAACAAGCATAAAACCGCTCTCTCGAGCACACAAAGTGCATAGAGCGTGCTAGAACTCAAGACTCCGAGTAAAGTAAGAACAAGCATCAAGAAGAACAAGCATCAACTTCACAAGCAAATTGACATAATTTTAATTGGCGAAATTTACGTTTGACATGTCCGCAGTCAAAATCAGCTGTTTTGTACTTGAAACTTACTAGAAGCTGTTTCCGTACTTTTGCAACTATTCTCACATTTCATTTTTACTCTCTCAGTTTGAACTTACACAAATCTTACACAGTGTAGAGTACGGAAACACACCTATTATGACACGAGGTCAAAGGAGAAAATGTACAGAAATGATTGCCAAAAATTCGTTTTTGCTCTGATTTTTTCAAAAATGTCCATTCTATCGAATACAATATAAAATTTGAAAATATACTTTTGCAAGCGATCGGCACGCATACTCAAATCGTGATTTCCCTAACTTTTTCTCATTATTTTTAGATGTTCGAGCAACATTTTGCTCATTTCGCCGAATTTACCGGTTTGAAAGATGCACGTAAAATTCCTTCTAAAGTTTGTAAAAAGTTTTTTTCAAACCTACGAATGAGCTCAAAAATTTTTTTATTTCAACTCCCGAGTTAAGCCGGGTATTCAGCTAGTAATTAATAAAAGATTTAAATATATACAAATAATATACCAAATTGCTTGAAATATTGGAAAACAATGAAAAAAGAGAGAAAAAAAAAATCTGGGCACTAGGCCTGCTGCACGGCGCTTAATGCAAATTATCACAAGAAGCGACGTTAGCCAACAATGACAGCAAAGAGTGCGATCAGACGTTGCATTGCGCCACCAGCGAATGCGTGTACTTCGCATGTTGTTCATATGTAAATATGAACAAATAGTAAGCGAAATGTTATCATAAGGCAGTCAAGTGGTTTGACCAAAATCAGTCGTTAAGCAGGTGAGCGACTTTCTGGTGATTCTAAAAATATAAATAATTTTATGATAAAAAAAAATTTAAATGGGTAGTCTTGGTGGCAAGATCTAGCCATTTAATCAGCAACAAAAAACCCAACAAGCTCCGGCTTTTCGGCTTCGACCAACCGTATCTTAAGTATCCGTATTGTAAGGCCTTCTGCCATCGGCACTCTACCGCCTGATTAAATCGGCCCTCAGCCGCCGTGTGCACTTTGCCACTATATCCACCTGTAAAATTATATATAGAAGGTTAATTGTAGGAACTTAGTGTTAAGCTAATATTTTTAATAACTATTTTTAAATAAAAATAAATAATAAAAAAAAATACTTAAAAATATAAATAAAAATAAATAGTTTTTGTGAGCGCTCCGAGCTAAAACCTTAGGCTTTAGTGATAGAGTTGGCCTCCGAGTCCAACTATTTCTTTTCTTTTCTTGATTGATTTCTTCTTCACACAATCACAGCTCGGTAATGGTTAAGTTGGTGGGTTTTATTGATATACCGTTGGAAAGGTGATTTCATTGCCTTTAAAATCAAAAATAAGTTTTATGTAAGTTAGTTTTTCTGCTAGAAACAATAACGTGGATCAAAGTCGTGAAATATTAGTTAGCCCTGTAGCTGCTAAGAATGTGAAAATAGATCCCCCTCCCATACGATTTTTTGCTCAGCTTGACATAACCTTTCAGCTCCATAAATAGTTGCACTCAATTGCGGGACACCATACAGGGTTTAACCATGTTATTTCATCAAATATTATTAACTTTAGACCATCAGTAATAGTTTTCAATTGGTTATTTTAAAGTAATTGAAAAAATAATTTAAATATAACTAATTTAACAAGTAGTTGGAAATATATACAGACGAATTGACTTATTTAGAGGATTCACCATACAAAATATGTTAGTTCGTTCTATGGAAAAAAGTCACAATTTCAACTACTTAGTTGTGGTTGACAAAAAACTACTTTATCAACTACTTGTTAATTAGTTGATTTTCCTACAGGGTAACAAAAAACCACAAATCTTATTATTGTTACGTTCCGCTCATTGAACATTGAAGAGAAACATTTAAGCACCGAGCAAATAATTGAGCGCTAAGGGAATAGTTACAGTAACGTTTTGTTATTTAATTAATATTACTCATACGCCCCGATGAACACTTTAGAAGCTGTTGAACTTTGAAATCTTGAAACTTTTGAGATATTGGCCAAGGAAAGTTAACAATATAGCGCCCTCTAGCGAGACAAAAAAGCATAATAATTCTCGCAAAAATACGTATTTTTGTCTGCAGAACACAAATATGCAATAAAATGTACGGGTTTCCATTACAAAAAACTCAAAGTTGATCTTGATTTGACCTTGAAAGTCAGGCTCAAGTTCAGCATTGTATGACCCTATGGAAAGTGGCAACTTTTATCTCAAATATTTTTTTTGCGATGTAGGTAACTTGTCGCTATATTTAAATGTCTCAAAATAAAAAAAAAAACTCACCCTGTATAGAAGACACCTCAACCTTTAAACTTTTACTTTGCTATTTGAGTGACTGACGCCCTTTCAGTTAGTTATAAATGACGCTAGCAAATCTAAGCCTCCAAATAGACATATTCTGGCGTTTAGAAGAAAAACAATAAATAAGATGCTTATCGAAAAATAGTGTCACGTTTGTCATTCATAAGAATGACCACATACATGTTTCTTGATGGCAGACATAGAAATATTTTTAATTTGAAAAGTTTTTTTAGGCTTAAATTAAATCGGCTTAATGTCAAAAACAGCGCAGGCAGGCTTTTCAAACATTGATGCCCATCTTCAATCAGCGATAAGAATAAAAACCTTTAAACGGGTCAAATGTGTGTGTAAGAGTATTTGATTGTTGCTCTTAAATTTTTAACCTAATTTTTTCAAGAGACTCATCGACTTCTAAGAGACACTCTCAGTTGCTTAGTTCTTGACTGCGCCGAATCCAACACGCTCACAGACTACTATATACCAGACAGTGCATCACTCACTCAATGCGGAATTTGCAGAAGCTCGGTGATATGGCGATAAGCACATGGCGAATTGGGACGGACAAGTAACTGCGAAGCAGCGAATTGATGTTGCTAGCGTTGGCTGAAAATGGTTGATAGAGCACAATATCTCTCTCTCTGTGTATCTGTCAACAATGTTGTCGAGAAGCCTTTTTATATATACTTTTCCTAGGAATTCCAAGCCGACGGCTGGCTTGTTTGTTTACTTTTTTTTTGCTGGTTTTTGTTTTTGTCGTTGGCTTGGTTTTTTTTTGCTGCTTTTTGCTATTTGCTTGGGTGGATTTTGTCGATCGTCAAAAATGATATTTTTACGATTTTGTCTATTTTGAAGTTATAGTTAAATCGCTGTAACTTCTTTATTTCTGATTTGATTTAAATCCACCCAAGGACAAAATGTTGGCAAATTGTACCATATTTAAAATGACAAAATTTCTAAATTTTTTATTTATTTTGTACTAAATTTATTCATTTATTTCCTATTTCTTTGTTCTATTTTCTATGTTGAAACTATACTATAATAGAAATAAAATAAAAAAAAAATACAAATAAAAAAAGTATATGCCAGAAAACGGCAGTTTAAGGATTTTTGGAAAAAAAGTCAAGTTGCAACAGCTGTAACTATTATATCCGATTTTCGGTTTTTTTAATTTTTTGCACAAAATAGCTGAAAACTGTTCTTAGTGGATATCTTGTTTGCATTTTTAAAAATGTTAGTTTTTGGATTTTTGAGAATTTTTTTTGTAAAAGAGAAGCCTTTTTTTATATACTTTTCTTTGGAATTCTAAGCCGACGGCTGATTTCCTTGTTTAGTTTTTTTTTTGCTGCTGTTTGTTTACTATTTGTTGGGGTGGATTTCGTGAATAGTCAGAAATGGATATTTTTGGCAATTATGTGAAGGATAAACTTATAGGAAAATCGCTGTAACTTCTTCATTTCTGATTTGATTTAAATCCACCCAAGGACAAAATTTTAGCAAATTTTACCATCTTTTAGCTGAATAAATTTTTAATTTTTTTACTAAATTTATTCATTCATTTTTTGATCTTTCAATTTTTACCCGCTAAAGAAATGAACAATTTTTGTTGTTCAATAATTTTTTCACCGATTTTTTTAAAAAAATCCTCTATTTTTAATTAAAGAAATAATTTTTGGATTTAAGATTTTTACCTGCTAAAGAAATGATGCAAATTTTTCCCATCTTCAAAAATTGTTCCCTTCGATTTCGAACCAATTTCTGATCTATAAAATTTTATCTGCTGAAAATAATACAAACATTTTTCTTCTTCAAATATATCATTAATATAGCATATCATAAATTCAATTGGATAAATTAAATTTTTTTGAAACAACATTTTTTTTTGTAACAATTTCAAGAAGCCCAAGAATTTTTAAGAGCGGCCCAATGCTTTAAAAAACGAAAACAAACACAAACACTGTGCACTGCAGGTAAAGATGGTTTATATAGATATGATACATTTTTTTTATTCCTTGATAAAAAATTAAATTAAAACCGTCAAACTTGTTAAACGTATAATATTACATTTCAAAAATCTATACATATATGTCGAAATGAAAATGTTAAAAAAATGTTTAATATAAAAAAATTAGATTCCATAAATAGAACTTGCTTTTTCTATACTACTACTATAAACTATACTATTAGTACTACTATAAAAATATAAAATTTAATTTTCTTTCTTTCATTTGAAATAAGAATTAAAACATTTTTAATATAAGAAAACTGTCTATTTCAAAACATTTTAATTGTAATAGAAATAAAAAATTGCAATAAAAAAAAACTGTCGAAAATATAAGCTCACAGTTGAAAAAAATTATTTGTCAAAATATAAAATTTTATGTTTCCAATATAAATAGAAATTAAAAAATTTCAACATAACAAATTAATTTAAAAAAATATTAATTGTCAAAATATTAAATTTAATTTTTCCATTTGAATAGGAAATTCTTTCATTTAAAAAAAATAAAAATTTACAAACAAAAATTCTATCTTTTTCTTATCTTTTGCAAGGTTTCAGAACCGAACTGTTGACATGTATATTTTAGTGGCATCAAAGTAAGTACAGCAAAACAATAAAAGGTAGTTGGTCTAGCTGCATATGTCCCTGGTTGGCAAATAGACCAATTGAATTTATGATATGCTATATTAACCGTTGTGTCGATCGTAGAGCCCACGGGTACATTTGCAACTTTAATTTTCCTGTATCTTCCAAACGGTTAGTCCGATTGACCTGAAATTTCATGATATCCTCAACCATACACTTTTGCATCATGTGGAAAAGTTTCATCAAGATTGGAGCAGCAGTTCAGTCGATACAGCCCAAATTCAAGTTAGTGGAATGGCGTCGACTGCTGATGTACCCGGGTACTTGTATGAAAATTCATACAAATATATAGAAATAAATGGCAAAGTTCACTTTATATTGCTATATCTTCCAAGCGGCTGGTCCAATCTTGATGAAACTTCGTATCATAGCTTGGAAATATGTAATTGATATTGGTATTTTCAGGTCAATTGGACCAACCGTTTGGAAAATATAACCCAGTTACTAGAAAATGACCTAGCGTCAACAGCTGATGTTCTATGAAAATTCATACAAATATATAGAAATAAATGGAAATATTTAGTTTATTTTATGGAAATTTGTTTATTTATTTATAGAAAATCATTATAATGAAAGTAAAAAATATATTTTATGAATTTTAGCAGCATCTGAGGCATTGTGGATGATCCTTCGAGTGCTCTGCGCACACAGGCTTATTACAAATTGCACCATCCATTTTATTTTCACTTTTTATATATTTGCCGCACAAAATAAATTTTTAGGTCTTTACACTTCAAAAATCGCACATAAACTGACTTATGCATACAAAACTACTCAAAACGAAACCTGCGCAAAAAATCATGTTTCTGCCTGCAAAACTGGTTGTGCAAGGGTAGGTAGGCAAGATATTCCCAAATACCCTTTTGTTCCTGTTAGTAGACGTGTTTTCCTACACATTCCAAAAAAAAAATGTTTACATTGAACAAATATTTTATGAGTTATAATTATTCTGCGCAGGTACTAAAAATAGCACTATAAGCAAGAGGGGTTGATTTTCAGTTCAAATATAACGGAATTTTGCGAATGAAAATTCAATGTTAATTATTTTTCTTGGTAAAAAGGGATCAAATTACAAGGATTAAAAAAGAATTTGGAAATTGTTAAATTTTTATGGATTTTGGCAATTCCCATTTTTGGTAAAAATGGATTATTTAGGTACCAAATTTTTTTTTTCCCAAATTATGATAAAAGTTTTGTTAACTAGACAATATTTCCAATAAATAAAAAAAAAAAAAACCAGAAAATTACAAGAATCCAGGTAGTAGTTAATATTTGTATATCAAAAGCAACTATCTGCCATACAAAACGTATGAAGTACCCGGGTACATCTACTGTCGATGTGGATAAAACCCAACAGCTGTTGACACAACGGTTAATGATATATTTGAAGAAGAAAAATGTTTGTATTATTTTCAGCAGATAAAATTTTATAGATCAGAAATTGGTTCGAAATCGAAGGGAACAATTTTTGAAGATGGGAAAAATTTGCATCATTTCTTTAGCAGGTAAAAATCTTAAATCCAAAAATTATTTCTTTAATTAAAAATAGCAGATTTTTTTAAAAAAAATCGGTGAAAAAATTATTGAACAACAAAAATTGTTCATTTCTTTAGCGGGTAAAAATTGAAAGATCAAAAAATGAATGAATAAATTTAGTAAAAAAATTAAAAATTTATTCAGCTAAAAGATGGTAAAATTTGCTAAAATTTTGTCCTTGGGTGGATTTAAATCAAATCAGAAATGAAGAAGTTACAGCGATTTTCCTATAAGTTTATCCTTCACATAATTGCCAAAAATATCCATTTCTGACTATTCACGAAATCCACCCCAACAAATAGTAAACAAACAGCAGCAAAAAAAAAACTAAACAAGGAAATCAGCCGTCGGCTTAGAATTCCAAAGAAAAGTATATAAAAAAAGGCTTCTCTTTTACAAAAAAAATTCTCAAAAATCCAAAAACTAACATTTTTAAAAATGCAAACAAGATATCCACTAAGAACAGTTTTCAGCTATTTTGTGCAAAAAATTAAAAAAACCGAAAATCGGATATAATAGTTACAGCTGTTGCAACTTGACTTTTTTTCCAAAAATCCTTAAACTGCCGTTTTCTGGCATATACTTTTTTTATTTGTATTTTTTTTTATTTTATTTCTATTATAGTATAGTTTCAACATAGAAAATAGAACAAAGAAATAGGAAATAAATGAATAAATTTAGTACAAAATAAATAAAAAATTTAGAAATTTTGTCATTTTAAATATGGTACAATTTGCCAACATTTTGTCCTTGGGTGGATTTAAATCAAATCAGAAATAAAGAAGTTACAGCGATTTAACTATAACTTCAAAATAGACAAAATCGTAAAAATATCATTTTTGACGATCGACAAAATCCACCCAAGCAAATAGCAAAAAGCAGCAAAAAAAAACCAAGCCAACTACAAAAACAAAAACCAGCAAAAAAAAAGTAAACAAACAAGCCAGCCGTCGGCTTGGAATTCCTAGGAAAAGTATATATAAAAAGGCTTCTCGACAACATTGTTGACCGATACACAGAGAGAGAGATATTGTGCTCTATCAACCATTTTCAGCCAACGCTAGCAACATCAATTCGCTGCTTCGCAGTTACTTGTCCGTCCCAATTCGCCATGTGCTTATCGCCATATCACCGAGCTTCTGCAAATTCCGCATTGAGTGAGTGATGCACTGTCTGGTATATAGTAGTCTGTGACACGCTAAACAATTTCGCAGCTGTTTGTTGGTGGCTAAAACAAAAATTCCACACACATACACAGACAAACAAAAAATGACGAAAGCAATTTTCCAACGCAAGTTCAAGTCGGTCAACTTGCAAGCACCAACAAGAAAAAAAAAGGACAAATAAACTTAAGATGAAAAGACTTAAAGTGTCCAAAAATTAGACCGCGGATCAAGGACAATGAGTAGTGAAGCTCTATATATTTACAGAAATAGAAAAAACACACTCACAACACATACAAAAATATTTGTTTAAAAATTTTATAAATTTTTTAAAAGCACTCAAAAAGCAGGGGGAAGCTTTTGCAAAATAATGCACAACTAGAAGAGCAAAGCAATAAAAGCCACAAACACAACAATCGCAACAACTGTGAGAAAAGCAACAACGACAACAACAATTGGCACACACTAAACAAGCCTGTCAAATAATGTTATTTGTGTTTGTTTTATTTTTTTTCTCTACTTGTTCCCAAGAAAAGGGTATGAAATGCATTCAGTAGGCAACACTTTTGTTTTATTTGCTATTGTGTTGCACTGGAGTGAAGTGGCGGCAGCCATGTTTGCCGCCATTGCAGCAGCGGTGAGTCATCTAGCTGTGTAGCACAAATGGGTGGGTCGAAGGAAAAAAAAAAAAAACTATGCGCCTGGGTGCGTAAGTGTGGCACTTAAAGGCTTTGTGGCGACAATAGCAGTAAAAGTGTATAAATATGTGTAAGTGTGTCTGTCGTTTCTTTGCAAATTAAACTGTTAAGGCTAAAGCCAGCAACACAAAGTTGAAGAAGGACAAAAAAAAACTTTGAATACTCATACAGACGTTAGCCAAAGGACTTTACGTATCTTACTTGGTGGGCACCTGTTGGTTAGTTTGTTGTTGTTGTTGTTGCTGTTGTTACATCTTTAGTTTTGTGTGCTTGTGTATCTATTCTATCCATCTAACTATCTGCCAGTTTGTTTGTTTCTTGCTACCTTTTTTGCGTTAAAGTGAAGGCATTTAAGTTGCTACTATTATTTCTTTATTGTTTTTATTTATGAAAGGTGGCAGAAATGAAATAAATTGTTATGCCACCTGGTGTCGAAAGGTACTCGAATGGCTCGATGTGAGTGCAGAATGATGAAATGAGATCAGACAGATGCTTAAATGGTGTAAATGAGTGTACGCCTTGAATGCTGTTAATGGCACTACCATTATATTGAGGTTATACATATTGATGCGCATTCCTGTGGGTGCAGATGTGTGAAATTAGACACTGCAAACAAAAAAGAAACCTTTATCCTTATATAACCTAAATAAAAGTGGAACCATACAGATGTTAATTGTGAAATTTCATAGTAATTGTTTATGGGTCATTCTCTCAGATCGCAATAAAACCACCATCGTCTGTCAACGGTCCATGTCGCATAATGCATGAAACACATTGACGACGACAACGACGTTACGCCATCTGCCAAATTGTTTTTATATGTATTTCTTATGGAGGTGAGTTTGGTGAATATGTCTCAACGACATTGTTGCTCTTGTTGATGTCGTCGGTATAGAAGTATTTCTATTTAGACAGGCGACAAATATTGCTCTTTTTTATTGCTTAGAGAGCATATCAAAAGCTTTGTTCATTTAATAATTTGGCTTTGCGTGTGGGAAAGCTTTTTCTTGCGCCGCTTTCAAAATAATCAAATAGCCATAGGTATGAATACCTTTTTCTCTTTTGTCGTGTAGTAAGGCCGTTGCCGTCATCAATGTGTTCCATGCATAATGCATAATGCATGAAACACATTGACGACGACGACGACGACAACGACGTTACGCCATCTGCCAATTTTTTTTTACATGTATTTCTTATGGAGGTGAGTTTGGTGAATATGTCTCGACGACAATATGTTGCTTTTCTTAATGTCGTCGGTATAGAATTAATTCTATTTTGACAGGCGACAAATATTGCTCGTTTTTTTTTTTGTTGCGTCGCTTTCAAAATACCCAAGTAGCCATTGATATGACTACATTTCTCTCTTTTGTCGTGTCGTAAAATCGTTGCCATCATCAGTGGGTGGTGTGAATAAAAACTGAGTGCGAGTGTTCACTCATGTTTTTTGAGGGAATACTCAATTTGGCGTGAATAAAATCTGCTTTCGTTAAGCTTAACGAAAATACTCTACTCCTACTTTTTGACATTTGAGAGGGCTCTCAACTTTGGTGTGAATAAAGTTAAAATTTGAAAGCTCTGCTTGAACGAGTACTCAAGAAAATTTGAGGGTGGTGACTACCTGCCTCCATGTGCTATTTGTGTGAAGGAATTTCTATTTGTTTACAAGCATGCAATCAGAAATGTTTAATGAAAGAGCGGACGAGGGATTTCTCGAAAATAATGTAGATACTAAACATCTACACTTGTAAATTGCTCTTGTGCATTAATTGTAGTATAATGCACATATA
The DNA here is from genome assembly GCA_914767935.1 of Coremacera marginata. Classification (NCBI taxonomy): domain Eukaryota; kingdom Metazoa; phylum Arthropoda; class Insecta; order Diptera; family Sciomyzidae; genus Coremacera; species Coremacera marginata. Next base: position 11,702,114 of record OU612043.1, on the reverse strand, counting down.
ATAAAAAATAACCTTTGCGATTTAGGTATTGATCACCGTGAGAGCGTGAGACTTTAATATTTTAATATGCGTGAAATCTAAAGCACCTATTGTGTGTGAAAAATTATATTTAGATTTTCACTTTTCTTTTGCTTCTCTCATTTTCTGAAAGGTGATTGGAAATTTAATCCATTTCCTTACCTTCACACAAATAGCACAACATACTTCCCATACAATTTTCGAAACGGTTGTTATATAAATGCCAATGTCCTCCCCGACTCCAACTTGAAATCCCTGGTCACCTTTATATCTTGGGATTATTTTCATTTTCCAACTTTTGGAATTGCTCTACCACGCGTTTCTCTAGTAACATTGGATAGGAAATGATTGCTTAACCATAGCGCGGTATCAAATTCAAATCGGTTCAAATTCAAGTTCAAATTCAAAATTATCGCCTGTTATGCCGAAGTGTCGAATATTACAAACTTTTCTTCTACGCGTTTCTATATTTATGAAAATGTTTAATTTTTTTTTTTTGCAAAATTTTGCCTTTTACTGTCCGGTTTCTTTATTTCACGTAGCAATTTGACAACTAAAATTGACATTTCTCAACTCATTATTATATTCACACCGAATTGAGTGTTCACTCTGAACGAAACACTCTACTCAAGAGAATCCTCCCATTTCTATTTTGACAGGCGACAAATATTGCTCTTTTTTCTTGCTTGCTTCGGTAAGCAGTTGGTAATCGCTTTAGTAAGCGGTATCCGTTTCGGTAATCGGTTGGAAATTCCTTTTGTAAGTGGTAATTGGTCGGGAATAGCTTCAGTAAGCTGTACTCGCTTCGGTAATCGGTTGGTAATTGCTTTGCTAAGCGGTAATTTGTTGGTAATTGCTTTGCTAAGCGGTAATCGGCTGGTAATTGCTTCAGTAAGCTGTACTCGTTTCGGTAATCGGTTGGTAATTGTTTTGGTAAGCGATAATCGATTCCTAATCGCTTCAGTAAGCTGTGCTTGCTTCGGTAATCGGTTGGTAATCGCTTCAGTGAGCGGTACTCAGTTGGTAGTCGCTTCAGTAAGCTATAATCGGTTGGTAATTGCTTTGGTAAGCAATAATCGGTTGGTAATCACTTCCGTAAGTTAAAAAGTAGTGGTCCCTTCCATAAGTGGTAATTAGTTGGTAATTGCTCGGTCATCGGTGGGCAATCGCTTCTGCAACGCCTAAAAAGGAGCGCCTATAGCGGTAATTTGTTGTTAATTGCTTTGCTAAGCGGAAATCGGTTGGTAATTGCTGCAATAAGCTGTATTAACAGAATTTTTTTAAAGAGCGTAACAGTGATTTTTGATTTTATATTAATTTTTACAAAAGCGGCCATGTTTAAAGTTAAACGATATAAAAGTTGAAAAAATTTAAAATTTCTTTGGTGTATCCATTTTTTTTTTTTTAATTCACCCATATATATAAAACAAAGTCGTGTAATATGTTTGTAATTCCATAATTCAAGAATAGAGTGTCCGATTTGCTTGGGATTTGCCCTTTGTTGTGCTCTTCTCGGCCATCCCATTCTACGTTAGTCAAGAAAAGTCGGAAAATTCAGTCGAAATAGCTCATCACTGTCTTTTCACGCCCACAAATCAATAAAAATGCTTATTCCAGACGGTTTTGGTTGTATTAGACTCACGATCTTATAATTTAGTTCGAATGGTCACTGTCGGTAGCTCAGCTAAAAATGAGCGTGGTCGCACTATAACTATGCCCAATTTTTATAAACCATTATAACGCGGTCTATCATTGAGCATGACGGTCTAAACAGCGCATAAATTTAAAACGGGCAAAAAGTTTATTTGCATGCAAAATAGGAGCATTTTTTCACTTACATCTGGCAGGACTGCTCCTGCATAGTTTTTAAAAATTACTCTCCTATGTCTTCTGGCCTATTCTGAGACACTTGATTATAATATTTCCAGCCTAGGTTGTGAGATACTGATTTTTCTAAATTTTCAATTTCAAATTCCTCTGCAAAGCATTCTTTAGTAAATTCCAAAATACAAAAGTTGTTTTCTAGAGACTTTACAGCCATAATCATAAAGCGAAGTGTACCACTTTATTACTCAAGAATAGCTTTAATTTAATATTTTTTTTTTTTTTAATATTTTAAAACATATAAAATTCCATTAACAACAACATTCTTCAATAAATAAATGTATACGCCATGCTCTGTTCATGTTGCTCTACGTAGCTAATATTGTTTGAATCCATGGTAAATACGTGGCCACATTGACATACACGCCAGGTACACCAGCAACAGCACAACCAATGCCCCAGGCAACCATACCAACCACGTACCATATATTATTATTCTGACAAACCAACGGGGATCCGCCATCGCCCTGAAGTAGAAAAAGAGAGAGAGTGGTTAAAAAATATGTGTGGAGATTACGACGTATATGTAACGGATTGCATGAGCGATAAACACACAAATTGATTAACAAAAAGCTAAAACAAAAACAAAACAATACTCCAAGCTCTAATAAGCACACGAACGCACGTTCACTTAAATTGCTACCTACTTACCGTGCACGCATCCTTTCCCGCCTCACCGCCAGCACAAACAAAACTAGAATTGCTCAAAAGGAACGTTTGACCTAGACGTGTATTACGCAGTGCTGCCTGACAATCAGCATTCGGTATGAGCGGTACGTCAACCTCACGCTGTATAGCTTGATAGGCGCCAGTCGGACCAAAGTCATTTTTACCCCAACCGGCAACGTAGCAGCGTTGTCCAACAAATGGCAAGGTCGGCAAACATATGGTGGCAATAGTTGAACGTGTACCCAAGGCAACGGGCGTGGCTAATCTAATGACTGCGACATCATTTTGTAGATTATCCTTATTGAAGTTTGGATGTATAAAAACATTGCCTATAGCGAAATCCTGTGCCGGTATGGGTTCCCGAGTATTGGAGGCATCCCATTCACCTAGACGTACCTTAAACGTAGCTGGTCTGGAAAAAAATCGTAGCTATGAAGGAGTGCATTAAGGCAAATGAAACTAATAATTACGATATGTTGTAGACTTTATGAGCTGCTGTTAGAATATATCGCGCTGTAACCAAAGCACCGGAACCTAGATAAACTTCAGACATTGTGAGTATGGCCGCCTGCCAAGGATATTCTCCAAAGTCTGCCTGACCCAGTTGAGCAGGTATGCTGCCAGGTGGTGGTGGAAAACGGCGTCCACATTGATAGGTGCCCGCCTGACAACAGCCAACGAGACCAAATTGGCAGCTAAACGGAAGAGTAGTGGGTGTAACTCCGGGCTAAAGTGGGGGGGAAAAATGAAGAATCGGGGATTTTTGATTGCTCAAGACTGCTAGCAAAAGTCTAACTTACAGTATTAACAATTCTTATGTCGATTTGTCCAGAACCATCGGTTGAAGTTGGTGGTAATGGATTTGGACATGATCCTGGTGGCACACAGATGCAATAAGATGTTGGTGGTATAACCACATTGGGCACAAAATTAGGAATGCCTGGCACTATGTTGGTAATAAGCTGTCTTGTAAGCACTGAAAAGAGGTTATAACAGTTTAATATCAGGTGTAGCAAAAAGAAATGCATTACTTTGACAACAGATGTCTTTATTAATGTGTATCTCGGCATCGGGCTACGCTAGATGGAGTTAGAAAGCAGAGTACGGAAAGATCCGCTCGCGTACCTTTATGAGCGTAGCATTCAAAAAGGGAGACAAGAAATCGTACGCGCTCGCAGACGTGTACCCTAGAAAATTGTTCATCGCTCTCGTCCTCCACGAGCGCGTACGTTTTGGTGAGACTTTGAAATGAGGTCTCATTATGTGTGCCTACGAAAACGTACGCGCTCGTGGGCAAGAACGTAAATGAGACTTTTAATGCTTATGAGAAAGCTCGTGAGCCGCTCACGGAAATGAAAGGGAGGAATGAAATCTAAGCAGTTTAGAGAAAAATTTAGCTCCCAGTAGAATCCATTGCAACTTACATGATTTCTGTAGACTGTGGACAAAGATATAGGTTCCACATGTATTATACACACATGGTACTTGTTGAGTCATTTGAACTTTTTTAGGTTCTGTGGACTCTTTGGACAAAAATTTTGGATACTTTCCATTTGGACAAATAGGTTCCAATTGAAGTATTTTTGAAATTTGTTAGGTCACTGGAAATTTTTGGGGCTTAGTGGACTCCTTGAATAAAGTTTTCTTGAAAAATGGGCGAAAAGTAGTCGGGTTATTGGAACTTTGTTGGGTTAAATGGATTGGATTAGACCAAAATCTGGTATGTTTTTTGTCAAATACATACCACTTCGATAGATAAGTTCCAATTGAAATATTTTTGAAACTAGTTGGGTCATTGGAACTTTTTGGGCTTAGTGGACTCTCTGACTAAACATTTTCTTGAAAAATACGTTGCATTTGATCAAATGAATTCCATTTTTAATAATATTGCGCTGTTGGATCATTTGAATTTTTTTGTGCTTAGTGGATACCTTGGGCAATATTTTTTTATGAAATAGTATAGACTTTAACGAATAGGTTCCACTTACACTATTTTTGGAAAATAGTTGAGTGATTAAGTTGACCCCTTGAACACAAATATTGAATTTTTGACAAATAGCTTGGACTTCTATTATTTTTGGAAATAAAAAAATCATGAATTTTTAGACCAATCATCTAAATTGTTCTAAAAGTTCAAGTGCATCCCATTTGCCCAAGTGGAACCTATTTGTCAAAAATCAAAGTTTTTTTTTTCAATGAGTCCACAAAACCTAAAAAGTTACAATGATCCCACTAGTACCACAATTAATACAAGTGGAACCTATTGGGCATAGAACCATATATTATTGTTCAAGCAGTCCACCAAGCAACCCAAGAAAGTTCAAATGATCTGACTAGTTCCAAAAAATATTGAAAGTGGAACCTATTTGTACAAGCGGAAACTATTTGTCAAAAAATATTTGTATAAGGAGGAGTCAAAAAAACTCTAAAAAATCTCCAATGACCCAAATAGTTAAAAAACTAATCCAAGTGGAACCTATATGTGCAAGTGGAACCTTTTTGTCCTCAAAAAACCCAAGACCCAACAGTTCCAAAAATATTTAAGATGGAAACTATTTGTCCAAAAATGTTTGTCCAATGAGTATATAAAACCCAAACAAGTTCCGATAGCGCCCAAATGGCCAAAAATACATCGACTTTAGTCTAAGGAGCCCATAGAACCAAAAAAAAAATCCTCTTACCTACCTGGGAGCTCCACTATTCTCTTTTTTCAATAATTGTCGTGTACATGAGCATAAATCGTCTCATTTCGTACACGCTCGTAGACGAGTATGCCAAATATTTTTTGTAATTCAATTATATTACGTGAGACGTTATAAAAGCTACACGAGCGCGTATCAAAATGAGCTGTGTACTAACTCGTGTGCGTACACGAGCGAACCCATGGTATAATGATTTACAAGGTAGAAGCGACAGTTCTGTTGGCGATTTGGAGTTGTCAAAAACACATTGAAAAAGAGAAAATGAAGAAGTAGCAAAACAGATGAAAAGTTAAACTTTGTATTGATTTGACAACTCCCGATCGTTGCTCGTGAGAAAAAAGGTAGTTGTCAAGGCTACTACCTTGTCATATTTTTTACAGTTTTTCTTCGTTTAAAAGCGAAAACGCAAGCCAGGCGGCTAAATAGTGTTTATGGTTTTGATACTGTAGCAGTCAATTACGCGCAATTTTGGTTCCGTCGATACCATTCCGGTAATTTTGATGTCAAATATGCACCATGTTCTGGAAGGCCAATTATCAAAAATGTCGATAAAATCATGGAAATCGTCGAGTCAGCCAGTCATGTAGTTACTGAACAAGAATATTGCTCAAAAAACCGTTTGCAACCACTCGAATAAGGCTGGATACAAAACGAAGCTTGATATATGGGGAGTCACACACAAGTTAACGCAAAAAAACCTCACGAAAAACCAAAAACCATCTACGAATCGTTGCTGAATCGCAACGAAATCGAACCAATTTTTAAGCGTATGGTGACTGGTAATAAAAAGAGGGTCACTTACGACAACGTCAATTGAAAATGGTCTTGAAAATTGCGGTAAGCCAGCGGAAACGGTCGGCAAGCTAGGATTGAAGGCCAGGAAGGTTTTGCTGTGTGTTTGGTGGGATTGCCACGGAATCATCTAGTATGAGCTGCTCGCCTACTGCTAAACCCTTAATTCGGACCAGTACTGTCAACTATTGAACCGTGTGAAGAAAGCAATCACCCAGAAGCGGGCTGCTTTGGCCAATAGGAGAGTATTTGTCTTACATCAGTACAAATCCAGGCCAAACACATCGATAGTGACTCGCCAGAAGCTCCGGGAGCTTGGTTGGGAGGTTCTTATGTATCCTCCTGTGATTATCACCTGTTCCTGTCTATGGCGAATGATTTTGCTGGCAAAATTTAAATTCAATTGGATCATTTTAACTATGCTAAATAAAGACTTCAATTTCATGCTAAAAAATTAATTGTTTTTTTCTAAATCGATATATAGTGAACCAAAAAAGCTTGTAGAGTATTGTTTGGGGATCGAAGTTTTTATTGAAACTTTGCTGCACTGCCACTGCAGCTACTAAAGTGCGCTCCTGGCGTGGTGTTAATATTTTTGGGCATCCAGATCTGCTCTCACGCTCTTATTTTCCCGTATTTGTGTAATGTTCTATAATGTTTCGCACACTTGTATAGGGCCTCTGCACTATATCACCAATTTCGTGATAAGATTTTTTCACAGGATTAAGATTTCGCACAGGAAGGTTTATAATAACTTTTCGAACATCTACAGAAATTTCTGTACGACTGCTAATTTTGCTCATTCAATCACGACATCAAGATCAACAACACTACCTTAAATCCATTGACAATTGGATGGCTGCGCAAATGCTTCAACAGAGCTATGTGGTTGTTGTCGCTTTTTGAAGCGAAGCTTTTTACTCCTCGTTCTGTAATTTGCTTGGAGTGAAATCTGTAAAATTTTCGACAGATTTTTTCTTGGAAATTTGATGGTTTCTTTGTTGCTAGTGCTTATTACAACAAGAAAATTTAATACTTTAATATTAAATACTAAAAATATTTTTGGCCGGCCCGTGGGGATCGAATCCACGTCCTCTTAAATGAGAGTCCAATACACTATCCACTAGGCCACAAAAACTTGTTAGAAATTGTTGTTAATTCAATCCTAATTATAACAGAAGCTATGCTGCAGTAGATCGTCACCATCTATCAATAGATAGAGGATTGTGTATTTGCTATGCTACAACTATCAAAAATTTGCTTTTATTTGCCACAAGGTGTCTCCAGCATCGGTTTGTTTGTATTGTGAATGCGTTTGTGGTGCTGTTGGCATAGACTATAAATTACTATCTAGAGATTGCATCAACTCTGCTAAATCTCTGGCATGTGTTAACAGAGGTTAACAGAATTTTTTTTCTTCATGTCTTTAAGTGAAATAACTCTGTGAACACATGCCAGAAATTTAGCAGAGTTGTGCAATCTCTAGATAACAATTTACACTCTATGACAAGTGCGTTGACAAGTGCTTTTTTAAGTGTCAAAAAAATAGATATCAATAAATATGGAATTAACAAACGCATGCATGAGTCAGTGCAGCCAAGTTCACAACCATGTGTGAAGAGTCAAAATGGAGAGACGCTGGCATTATATGTCCGTATATGTAATTGGCGTATATATTACTGCGAAAAAGCTTCGCTTCTCTCGTGTGTCCAACGACGCACCTGTGTTTTTCTTTCTTTCAGACACGCTAGATCAGGGATGATATTGACTTAGTTGGAAAAGGGCCAGAATTCAAACGAAAATTGGGCCAATTTGACGTTAATAGGGCTTTTAGTTTTAAAACGTGGCAATTCAATATTGAAGACTTTCTATTTGGTCACACGGTCATGCCATGGTCTCACAAATAGCACACTTTTTAATAATCTCAACAAGTCCAGTTTATTTTTGATGAAAATAGTCAAAATTTTAAATTAACAGTTTTGGGAAATCAAAAGACTTTAACTTTTTCGTGTTTTATTTCGTTTGTGACGTTTAAGCCGAACTTGGAAGGAAGTTCTTGGGTGATCACAAAAATAGCACACTCTAATTTAAACGATTAAATTAAATCACTCTCCATCTTAATAGTGTTTAAGGTGATTATTTCAAGCTTTATTTTAAGGTGAATGAGCAATTTAATGTAGACTCTTCTCCGTTAAGACTTGTAAGAAGACGTTGATTAGAAAAAATTCACTGATAGTTTCATAAATGACCACAATCTTAGAATAAAGAATTTTGCAAGAAGAAAATTAAGTCATATTACATCTGATAAGATGACAAAATAATCGCCAAGAAATAAATTTGAAATTTGCTACCAAAACTTCATCAGGGTGTAGAGAGATGGTACTGGCCTGATTTTCTTGGTGTTGAAATTGAATTGATAACAAAATTGATTAATTTGTATGTATATTAAGGCATTGTCAGGACTACGATGGAGCCTTTAGGGCTCGCTCTTTTCATATAACGTGGAAAACAAATTAATTTTGTAGTTGAGATTACTAAAAAGTATGCTTTTTATGTGATCATGGCTGTATATAACGGAACTTATTTTAATGAGAACATTTAAAAAGGCGATAGGAAATAAAGACTAAATAAAAATCACTCAAAATTTCTCCATACAAAATTCGATTAATTTTCGTTTAGAAACCGCCAAAAAAATTATGCGGATATGCACGTTTTTTGACGAAATTTCGTTTTTCGGTTTATCTATTTGCCATACAAAAAACACCTAATTTTTTAGGACTAAATTTCACTTTTTTTCGTGTGATAGTTCACATTGACTACTAGTGAAATGGTTATCTATATTATTGTAACGCAAGCTAATTTTTTGTGATGACTATCAAATCTATACTGTAGACGCGATTTTCATAAATTTTAGGCAATTTTTTTAGGCATAATTTTGGGCATATTTTCGTTGTTATTTTTCTTTCATTTATTTTATTTTTTATTTGGGTAATTTTTCGTTTTAGTGGTTTTTAATTTTATATTTTGTGTGAATTTTCTGTGGACGATATTTCCTACCTCCAATTTCTACCTCCAAATTTAAAATTTTGTAGAACGATGGCTTAGTACACAATGTTGTCAACAGACATCAACCATAAAACTTTTCTTGTTAAAAATTGCGATTATTTTTTTGGCTTAAACTTTTTCAAAAGGGCCTAAAACGACTAAAAAGGGCCTCGGGGCTTTTACAATTAAAAAGGGCTAAAAACAGCCCTAAAAGCCCCCAAATATCATCCCTGCGCTAGATCCGCATTGCTGAGACAAAACATAATAAAGGGTGTCGCAATAAAAGTGAATATTTTTATTGCATTATAAAGTGAATATGTTATGGCAATAATAAGTTATAGAAACAAACTTTCGAAACAGTTAATTAACATAAGATTATAGCTTATAGTTTATTAAGTAGTTTTTATAAAAGTGACCAAAAAATAAGCAAACGACAATTTTTTTGTGACAATGAAAACACATACGCAGGATCTGTTTGATGGGTTGAGTGGTGTTTGAGGGGGTTTTGCGATCGTTAAAAACGTGTGATCTTAAGGCCTGTATCTTCTTATATATTAATACGCTAACACAAAACTTGAACACCCTTTTTTTCAATTTATAGACGGCACATTTCAATGAAACTTATATCATTAGTATAAGTTTTATTAAAATTTTTTGTCATTAAGATAGGTAAAAATTAGAAATTAAAAACACCTTTTTCCCCCATATAAAATATAAAAATACAAAGCCACACACCTCTGCTGAACAGCGTTACTGTGGGAGAGTAGAATGCGAGAGTGAAAAAAAAAAATTCAAAAGCTTTAACAGAGCTGTGTGGTTGTTTTTGCTTTTTCTTTTCATCTTCTCGGACACACTCAATCAGCGTTGCTGAGACAAAACAAAATAAAGGGTGTTTCAATAAATGTGCATATTTTTTCAGAATATTTTTCAAAAATGCCACAAAATTCAAATCAAATTGAAATTTTGAAATTTTTTTTTTTTTTTCATTTTTGGTTCTTTTTTCATAATTGAAATTCAATTGCGCTGAAGAGTAGAATGAAAGAGTGACTCCGATACTTCAACAGAGCTGTGTGGCATTGTTGTTATTGCTACTTTTTGAAGTGGAAACTTCTTTAGGCGCGTTGAACACTTTTTGGTAGGTGTAAAAGTAATGAATTCGGGTCAGCACTGTTAACGTCGGCAATCGTCACCACTGTTTATACCATCACTCTTAACGTTAGCATTGTTAAGGCTCGTACTGTTAATGCCAGCATTTCTGATTTCCTACCAGATTTACCTACCAAAACATAGCAACGCTTTTGTGTTTCTTGTATTGGGACCCCCACATGGGTGGCAGATGGAGGTAGGTGTGTTCAGAAGAAATGTTGAGGGCCAAAACCTATAGGACCAGCTCATAATTTAACCTATTTTTTGGGGGCAATTCAGAAGAGATATGCCTTACAATCTACAGTCCTTGTGTTTTTTGTATGGTGACCCCCAGAAGTGTGGCTGATAGGGGATATGTGTGTTAAGAAAAAATGCTGAAAAGCAAAAACTAATAGGACCAGCTTATATATTTTATAGCTCTAGGGTTTAAATTGGGAGAGATATAAGCAATGATCGACAGTTCTTGTGTTTCTTGTATGCGGATCCCCAGAGGTTGGCAGATAGGGGGTAAAAGTGTTCAGAAAAAATGTTGAAGGGGAAAAATAATATAACCAGCTCATATAATTGACATCCCTAGGCGTCAATTCGGGAGAGATATAAACTATAATCACCGATATTTGTTTTTCTTGTACGGGGATCCCAAAAAGGATGGCATATAGAGGTTAGGTGTGCTTAGAAGAAATGTTGAAGGATTACCTCTAGGGGTTAGTTCTGAAGAAAGTTTTTTTATATTCGAAAATTTGATGATTTATTCAAAAGAAAGTTCTAAAAGACTCGAAAAAATATTTACCGAAAAATTTTACTATGTGACTCTGATACTAAGTGAAGACTTTAATATTAATTTTGATATGGTTGAATTTCGACCACAGGCGATACTAGTCTTAAAAAAAAAACATTTAAATCTTATTAAATTAAGTTATTTATCAAAAATTAATTTACCATGATGATCAAATCGTCTGCATTGTTTCACAAATGTAGTTTCTTCTTAAGAAAATGTTTAGTAACTGTTTCGTAAACGTTTTTGTTTTAGTCAAAATGGAAGGTATTGGCTAAAGATAATAATGAAATGATTGAGGCAAGGAGAGAACAATATATTTAATATGTTTTTTAATTACTTAATCACCTAATTACTTAATTGCTCAATTGAAATATAATAATGCAAAAAATGTCACGTTCAAAATTTCACGTATAGACTGAGATTATGATTAAAACAAAACAAAAAAAAGTAGAGAAGATATTTGAATCAAATAAAATACATTATAAAGTGACATTATTTCATAAGATTTTAAAATTAATTGCACTAGAAATTTGTGACAGATTTTGCTGAATTCGAACTTTCTGTATATGGACACGAAAACTACTTCCATTTTTGTCACTTTCGAATTGCTTATTTTTTGTATTTTTTTTTTTTTTATATAAAAATGTCATCATAAAATGAAAGAAATGACCAGTGACAAAAAATGTTTTCTTCTAATAAAAATAGAATAATTTCAGCATCACTTTAATCATTTCCCATTGACCTTTTACTGCTATTTTACTGCAGTAACAGTCAGTTAAGGATATACATATAGAAATAACTTAGCCGATGAGGGTAAAAACGGTAGTTAACCAATAAGTAATTATTTCGTAAAATTATTGCACTTAAATTGATGTTTCACGCGCTCCTTTTTATTTTTAGACTTAACTGCACGTACCTTGATCATTCGTTGTATTTGTTGCATTCGAGTCGTCAGTCTGATTATCACTGAATGTAAACCGTTTCTGCCTATACGTATCGCGAAACCCCGTCGTGGTTAGGCCATAAATTGGTGCTAAGACCGATAAAAGTAGTATAATAAAAATAGCCGACTGCGTGAAGAACATGTTGTTACTCAAGACCATTTAAAATTTATTTCACAGATCCTTTTCACAAAGCAATAAAAAATTAGTCTTCAAATTTGTGCACCAATAATAATTGAACTGCTTACAAACTCACGTTCTCTGATGGCTCAGGTACCAATAGAAACTGTTTGGTTGAATATGAAATTTAACAATTTTATATTGAAAATTTCTGCTGTCCTATTCTGTTGACTGACTGACTATTGTTGCGGGACGTAAGTGGAATTAGTGCGCTAAAAAAAGAAAAGCAAAAACATTTTATAGAAAGAAAAAATTAATAACAATAATAATAAAGCGACAGTCATAATTCAATCGAGCGGTTTTTCCACACGCCTTGCCTTGCTTGATTTTCGAACCTTTTAATGATTATTTCTGTTCTTTTTTTTGTTTTTTCTTCTTGTCTCTTCCAATCAAAGTGGCAACCTTTTTGCGCTACATGGACACAATGACCTATAATCATGGCAGCATTGAGCAGGCACGGTCTATAGAGTAGTTCTAGTTTTATTAACAACTAAATCGTTTAAATCTTAAATAAAAAAGCCATTTTTTTTGTTTAGCTATTGTTGTTGCCTTGTTTATTTTTTTACATAGCAGTGACATTCAAAACAGTTTTCCGTGTTGATAAATCGTTTTTGTTGTGGTTCCAAGTGGGGGAAGCTAAGGCTGGGAGAATTTTACAAAATTAGTAATTTAAGTGGATGATAGAGCGTGTTTAAAGCACGCTTTACTGCAAAAGAGATCATAAAGTTCATAGCTGGTGAAAAGCTGCATTGTTTGTTAAAATGTTTATAATAAAGATTTGCATTCTAAGCAGCGTTACAATGCCACAGAAATTGAATACTACCAAATTTTTTCCTAGAACTCTAATTTTTTTCCAGAATTTAGTTTTAACCTACTAAGAATTAAAAAAAAAAAATTTATTCATTTTTTTTAAAATATTTATACGTAACAACATGTTCTTCATGCAGTCTGCTACTTTTATTATTTTCGGTAAATATTTTTTCGAGTCTTTTACTGACCCATACAGGTTATCCTTCAATATTTCTTCTAAGCACACCTAACCTCTATATGCCATCCTTTTTGGGTTCCCCGTACAAGAAAAACAAATATCGGTGATTATAGTTCATATCTCTCCCGAACTGACCCCTAGGTATGTCAATTATATGAGCTGGTCGTATTATTTTCCCCCCCTTCAACATATTTTCTGAACACACTTACCCCCTATTTGCCAACCTCTGGGGATCAACATACAAGAAACACACAAACTGTCGATTATAGTTTATATCTCTTCCAATTTTAGCCCTGGAGCTGTCAAATATATAAGCTGGTCCTATGGTCCTATAGATTCGGCCCTCAACATTTCTTCTGAACACACCTACCACCATCTACCACCTATGTGGGGGTCCCAATACGAAAAAAACACAAAAGCGTTGCTATATTTTCTTCTTGCCTGGTAGGTAAATCAGAAATGCTGGCATTAACAGTGCGAGCTTTAACAATGCTAACGTTAAGAGTGATGGTATTAACAATGGTGACGATTGCAGACGTTAACAGTGCTGACCCGAATTCATAACTTTTACACCTACCAAAAAGTGCTCAACGTGCCTAAAGAAGTTTCCACTTCAAGAAGTAGCAATACCAACAATGCCACACAGCTCTGTTGAAGTGTCGGAGTCACTCTTCCATTCTACTCTTGAGCGCAATTGAATTTCAATTATGAAAAAAGAACCAAAAATGAAAAATAGTTTCGAAGAAAGTGAGAGAAAAACAGCAACAAAATATGCAGGCACCTGTTTGTATGAACAAAAATATAGTGTCTAAATAAGAGTTAATGATTTGAATTTTGTGGCATTTTTGAAAAATATTCTGAAAAAAATATGCACGTTTATTGAAACACCCTTTATTTTGTTTTGTCTCAGCAACGCTGATCGAGTGCAAGGTTCATTAATATAGGTTAAACCATGGCAGAATTATAAGGTAAGCTCATCACGGAGAGGAATGGAGTAGAAAGCAGAATAAAGCTAGATTGATGTCAAAATCAGCTGTTCATCGCAAATTTCTTTATACTCACGTTCGCAGTTTGTAGGTTAGAATTTGTTACAGATTTGTTTGCAATTTTAAGAGTTTCACATTTTATAGTTTTTATTACACTGTTATAATATTTTCACTCAAATTATCACAAATTTAACACACGCGACCGCACTTTATGGATGTTTATGTTTGCAACTTTATGGGAGGAAATTAAATTGGTGCTACATCGCATGGCCAAGCCATCAACTGACAAGCATCTTCCTTCTCATTATCCGCTCTTCGTTGACGCGTGAGAGCATTTAGTATCATGGGCCTACCTTATCATTGTATCATGGGTTAAACCACTTGAGAGAAAGCACTCTTTTTCAGGTTTTTTTTTCTTGATTTCCCTTGATCCATTCTGACAGTTCGACCGAGTTTCTCTCAAGTGACTTAACCTATATTAATCAACCTTGATCGAGTGTGTCCGAGAAGATGAAAAGAAAAAGCAAAAACAACCACACAGCTCTGTTGAAGCTTTTGAATTTTTTTTTTCACTCTCGCATTCTACTCTCCCACAGTAAAGCTGTTCAGCAGAGGGGCGTATCTTTGTATTTTGTTGTTGTTTCTTTTATATATTGAAGAAAGGTGTTTTTAATTTCTAATTTTTACCTATTTTAATGACAAAACATTTCAATCGAACTATATTCTGCAGTTGGCATAAACCAGACTCTTTAAATGATATAAGTTTTATTTAAATAAGCTGTCTATAAATTGAGAAAAGGGGGTTCATGTTTTGTGTGATCGTATTAATATATAAGATACAGGCCTTAAGATCACACTTTTTTAACGACCGCAAAACCCCCCTTGTCCTTCCCTCTCTCCACACAAACACCACTCAACCCATCAAACAGATCCTCCGTATGTGTTTTCATTGTCTCAAAAACTTGTCGTTTGCTTATTTTTTGCTCACTCATAAAAACTACTTAACCACTAAAGTTTAATTTTTCATCTGTTTGCGGCTTATTCGTTTTCACTTTTTCTATGCGTTTTTGACAAATGTTGGTCGACTAAAGAACTGTCACTCCTACCTTAAAATTATTATATCATGCTCTATTGTGCCTGTATACACTGGCCTCTATCAACCGACTCACTTTGACGTCTACAGAAGAGATCATGGTTGAATAAGAGAAGGTAGATGCATTTCGCAGACTGCCATAACTGTCAAAACGAATTTGATAGCTCACAGAAAATCTGAAAGCGATGAGGAAGGTTTAATGTAAGCAAAAAAGTGGTTTGTACTGATTTTGACAATTTTGGCTATGAGAAAGAGAGCGAAGTCTGAAATGTATATACCTTCTTTTATTCTATCATGGAAGAGATGAGGAAGTAGAAAGGTGAAATTTTCGTGAGGCAAGACTTTCAAAGTTTTTAAAAATCTATAGACTCACTCTTATTCTCTTTGCTTTGACACATGATACAATGATAAGGTAGGGCCGTTTCGCTGAGTGCTCTCACGCGTCAACGAAGAGTGGATAATGAGAAACAACATATATGTCAAAACGACGAATTTCGTAGAAATTGAAAATGAAGAAAATATTTTATGTGTCCAAGTTGCAAACAGTGCGGTCGTGGGTGTTAAATTTGTGCTAATTTGAGTGAAAATATTATATAAAAAGTGTAATAAAAACTATAAAATGTGAAAGAAGTCTTAAAATTGCAAAAAAAAAACCTGTAACAGTTTTAACCTAAAAACAACTGCGAAACGTGAGCATAAAGAAATTCGCGATGAACAGCTGATTTTGACACCAATCTCGCTTTATTCTGCTTTCTACTCCATTCCTCTCCGAGTCGACCCTACCTTATAATTCTGCCATGGCTTTGACATATGTCGTTGGTGGGACTCTTTGTTGTATTTCAGCATTTTAGTGCAATATTCCTCAGTGTTAATGGATTTAAATGAAAAGTAAAGTGAAATGAAACTCCAAAAGTGAAGAATTTTTTTTATTGAATTAATCAAGGTCAAAGTGAGGTAAATTATGTGGGTGAACATTTGGCAGCTGCCTCACATCAAAATTAGTCGGTAAAGTGAGGTTAAAGTAAACCGGCACATTTCAACACACCGATAGCTTGAACAGAATGAATTTGCCACCGCATCAGCGTTAAAAAAACTGTTACAGCCTGAACACAATGACTGCAACATGCGACAAACGCCAAATGAAGCGTTGACGCGAATAACGTTGTAAGCGGAAAATTAATCTAAAATGGTTTTTTTGCATGATGGCGGCCGTGGCGTAGTGGGTAGAGTGTGTGACTCTTACGCCAGAGAACCCAGGTTCGAATCCTCCATCCGACACAGAAAGTTTTTTCAATTGAATTAATTTTTCGATTCGGCCGTCACCTCTCTGCAGACAATGGCAAACCTCAGAGAGTAAAAACTGCCATGAAAAGCTTCTTGAGAACATAAGCCGTTCGGAGTCGGCGTAAAACATGTAGGTCCAGTTCTCGATCATTTGTGTGCAAACATTTCACATCATACACAACACAATTGATCATAAGAAGCTCGGTCAAAGTCCTTTCAAGGGCTGAAATGGCCATTTCGTTTTTTTCTTTTTTTTTTAATACTATCGTTAAAAATGCGCTGGCGTATATATACAGGCAAATTTCTTTAAAACTCTTACGCGAAAAACTTGAAAATCGAAATCAAATGGCTTTAAGTGCGCCATTAAAAACATTTTTGTAAATTTCGAAAAACTTATAACTTTTCGCTTACAACGCTATACGCGTCAACGCTTCAATTGTCAAAATATAGCAGCCATGTTTTCATATCTTGCCGAATTTTATGATGTTAACACGACAAAGAGAGGATGCGGCGACAATTGTTGCTATCGCCGACTTTATGTAACACATGCGAAGACATTTATAATTGTTTCTTATATTCAATCTTGGTGGCTTATTTTGAGATGACGCTGCGACAGAGAGTGCGCCGCTGACGCCGTTTATTCTGTTCAGGCTATGGATTGGTGCGTTCAGCAAAAATAGAAAAGAAAAATCAGGCGATACTATTATGTATATAATTCGCTCAAGCGAATTTTTTGAAATTTTTATTAAAAATGATAACTTTTGCTTTTTCGAATAAATTTTACTTTATGTTTTGATTTACTTACTCTATTTCGTATTATTTTTCCCTACTTTCTAGATCCGTTGGGAAGGGTTTGAACCCCCAAAATCTTCGCTTGACTACGGGCCTGTTTAATAGACCACTATGAAATTTTGAGCAAGCTGCGTTATTTTGTTTATGTTAAACAGTCATTGAAAGCAGACAAACTTGTGAATTTCGACAAAAATGGAAAAAAGTGAATTTCGTGTGCTCATCAAGCATTATTTTTTGCGTAAAACTACCATCACCGCAACCAAGGAAAGGCTTGATAAGTACCATGGTAAAATAAAAAGAATATAGCTGTGGCTGAGAGCCGAGCCGGCTGACCAATTTTATAAAACAAGTAGTAATGAATAAAAAACGAATAATGAATACAAAATGAATAATGAATAGCAAATGAATAATGAATGCAAACATTAATAATGAATAGCCAATGAATAATGAATAAAAAAATTAATAATGAGTAAAAAAATAAAAATTGAAAATTCTGAAATTCTTTGTGAATTGCATTCTTTGCGAATTGCATTCTTTATGAATTGCATTCTTTGTGAATTGCATTCTTTGTGAATATCATTCATATGAATAATAAAATTGATTCATTATTTTGAATATCAAAAATGATTCTAAAATTGCATATGAATTCAAAATTTTATTTATGAATGAATTTTGCATTCATTGAATGGACTCTTATTTCGTTATTCACTGATTGATCTTTTTGTAAATAAAATCAAATTGAATGCATTATTTTACAGCTCTGATTTTACTTTCATAGTATCGCTATTTTTTATCGCATCAACTATTTTTCAATAGATCTTTTCTCCAATCAATAGATTAAAGCTTCACTTTATACAGAAAATTATGCTCTTGATTATAGGGACGTTCAAAGGTTCAAGGATAATTACGTCAAAATATATGTGAACTATCAATCAAATAATACTATCAATCAAATTGAGTTCAAAATTATATTTTAAACAATTTTCTAATCGAATTAAGATGACTAAATTGCATTTACAATAACAAAAAAATTTCCCTACTCTATTTAATTTCATTTAAATTGCTTGAACAGGTGTTAATTGCAGAAGCATTGTCAACAATAATTGTGCTTCAAATTAGTTTTTTATGCATCAGCAACACTGGCGTTATTTTTAAAATGCATGAGTGAATCTTTGATATAATTTGAATGACGTCGATTAAAATGATAACGCAAAGTGTACAACAACGAGGACAAATTAAAACAAATTAATACAAAACAAAATAAAAATACATAAGAAGAAAACATGTTTTCATAGCTATAATGATTCCATGTTTCATGTAATATTTAATTGAGATAATGCGTGTTTATTTTTCAGAGAATCCAATTTCTGACAGGGATTAAACTGCCTTAAATTCGTCAGATCTGGCACTGAGTTTGGTTTGCTATTGTATTGTGAATAACCCAGCGTCCACACGTGCAAGTGCAAGTTCGAAAAACTCAATACATCCAAACATTTTTATTAAACACTCACATTTTCGATCTTGCATCATACTTGCAGCGCTACTTGCATGGAAATTTCAGAGGCAGTGAATTTTGGCACTTGCTGCAAGTAAATATCAAGAAGGAGTATTAAAGTGATGCTTTTTTTGGATTTTTCCGGGATTTCTGCAATTTTATACAAGAAGCAACACTGGTAACATTTTTTCTTCGTTTTTAGCTTCTTCATTTCAAGCAATACTGCAATTGCAGGGAGAACCTTCGCATTCGACGACATTTTTAAATGAACTTGCTCTTGCACATGTGGACGCTGACGCAACTTGCTGCTAATTTCGAAGTTAATATATATTCCCTACTTGCAATCGATTACTTGCAAGTGTGGACGCAGGGTAAGCTAAAAGTAGAACAGGCTTGCAAATTGTGTAAATTTATTTCGAAAATTTTGATTCAGTTCGGAAATGCTACTGTGAGCTACATCCGACTGTAATAATAAAACATTATACTAACATATATCAATTTAAATATTAATAAATCCTTGGATTCCAGTCAGCTGTTTCAAAAACATATACGAATAAGAACTATGCACTGTTCGAAGACCAGTAAAAAGTCGCCTGAACATTAAAACAATTTATTTATTTTTGTATTACAACGTTATATACATTTTTGTATTTTATTTTATGTTCATATCTAATGTCAGACTATTTTTTTTTTTTTTTCTAAAATCATAACAGTTTAAAGTATTTCAACAAAAATCAGATAAAGTCTGGAAATCAGAAAAAACTCCTCAAAAAAAAAATCTAAATTCATCGCCTGGGAAATATTTTCCTCTCTTCCAGGGGTAATTAAGTTTAAATTATAGTTATGGTCAGTTTTTAGAATTAAATAGTGTCGTCCTCTATTTTCTGGGGTGATCTATCTAATAACTTTATCCTTGTTTTATGCGGACCTTACACGGTCAATCATTTGACATCAAGCATGTGTGCGTGTGGATTGATGCTATTCCTTACACACATCATAGCGTCAAATTTTCATTCTTTAATATTTTTTGTGGAATATAGACGTGCGATGAGTGACACAGACACAGACGATTGCATAGGATATATTGCATTAAAAAGCGTTAGAATAAAAGTTCCACAAACTGGGTAAAGTTCAATAAACTTCAATAAAAACTGCCAAAAATTGTTTGTCCTCTTCAATTTTTTTTCACCAGTCTTTCTTTTCTGCAGACATAATTATCGCACTACAAATACGAACGATTGTCAATCAAACTGTGAGGCCATCGACGAGTCTGTGTAACGCAAACAAACAAATTCACTAACACATATAAAGGACTGACCGTGTAAGGTCCCCATTACATCCCTCCTCGTTTTGTTTTAATCAATCAAACTTGCTTTTATGTGCCATTTAATTCCGTTCGGGTTAAATTTTATCGTATGTACGAAAGTATTTTACAACGACAATTTTTTATTTGCAAAATTTTTAATATACAGTGTCCAGTCAGTTATTGTATCCATCAATTTTTTTTTTACAGATGCAAATCATTCTTATTTGCCTAAAACTTTGACGTGTGTAACAAATGTTGAAGTTTTTTAATTCAAAATATTACTGCATTAAAAACCTTTGTAAGGCACCTAATCGAATTTTCAAGAACTTTAAGTATCTTATGGCATGAGCCGAAAATAGAAAAAAGCGACATTTATTTATGAAAATATTTTGTAATTAATACTTCAGATTCTTTTTTTTTTTGTTAAATAAATTTTCTTAAAACTGTACAACTATTTTAAAAATATAACCCTGGACAGCTTACTAATGTAGCTTACGCAACAGCAAGCTCGCATGTCATACAACATCCTGCGACATCCGACGGCGCCATCCCTTGTGATGCAGCGGGCGTGTCACACGTTGCCTTGTTTTTTGTTGTTGTTTTTTTTTGTTGCCATTATACTGTTTAAGAAATTCGAAGTGATAAAAAAAGCCGAGATGTTGCTAATACGAAACATAGCTTGTATGAAGCTTACTTATACTATGTTCACACTGAGCCAAATTACGTCATTTTGAGCTTCTGTGTAATTTCGTCTGAAATTACATAATAAAGTTGGTAATTTCCCATACAATTGCTTAATTTCGAAAATATCTCAAATATGGTAATTTCGTTTAAATTACTCACGAAATTACGCCGAAATGCACTTGCAACCCTGAAATCTAAAAATTGTTTATATTGAACGTACCCTTTTTTGACATAATGAGAACCTCGCTATCTTGTTATCCATTATCCATTTTTTTCATATGCTTTATATCTTTTATGAGAAAATCTACACATTTTTCTGCATCTTCTAGCTCATTTCGATAGCCCGAGAAGGGATTGCCTATACGCAACAATGTCTGAGTTCGGTATACCTGCAAAGTTGATTAGACTTTGCAGAATGACGTTGAACAACACACGCAGCTCCGTCAAGGTAGGAAATGACCTCTCCGAAACCTTCAATACCGAAAGATGTTTCAGGCAAGGCGATCCACTGTCTTGCGATCTCTTTAACATCATCATGGAGGGGATCGTACGAAAGGCCGATGTGCATCGTAATGGCACCATTTTCTATAAAGGTGTCCAGCTCCTTGCGTACGCTGATGATATTGATATTGTCGGCAGAACCAAGAGAGATGTTACCGCTGCTTTCGCCGCTATCGAAAAGGAATCAGCCAAAGTGGGTTTATCGATAAATGAGGATAAAACAAAGTATATGCTGTCTACAAACAAGGGAGCGCGGCGTTTAGACTCCCACGTTTCATCCAGCAGCTATAACTTTGAAGTAGTCAAGTAGTTCGTTTATGTTGGCACCGCCATTAATACCTACAACGAAATCAGCCTGGAGATAAAACGAAGAATAATAATTGCTAATAGGTGCTACTACGGGCTCAGTAAGCAACTAAGGTCCAGAGCCCTGTCTCGATCGACAAAACTAACACTCTACAAGACGCTCGTTCTATCTGTGCTGCTTTATGGCGCTGAGGCATTGGTAGTTTCGCAAACTGACGCAGCCGCTCTGGGAGTGTTCGAGAGAAAAGTTCTTCGCAAAATCTTCGGTCCTGTTCATGTCGACGATGACTATCGCATCCGAATAAACCACGAGCTGTATGAGCTCTACGAAGACATTGACGTAGTTCGGCGTATACCTGTGCAGCGACTACGCTGGCTGGGTC
Source organism: Coremacera marginata (assembly GCA_914767935.1). Taxonomy (NCBI): domain Eukaryota; kingdom Metazoa; phylum Arthropoda; class Insecta; order Diptera; family Sciomyzidae; genus Coremacera; species Coremacera marginata. The sequence continues at coordinate 11,680,141 of OU612043.1, read as the reverse complement.
ATGTCCATCGTATGGACGACGAAGCTCCAGCGAAAAAGGTGCTCGAGGCGAGGGTCGCTGGTCAACGACGACGAGGGAGACCATGCCTCCAATGGATGGACCAGGCTGAGGAAGCCCTAACCGTACTTGGTGTATCCGATTGGAAAAGGAGCGCACAAAGCAGAGGCGCCTGGCGAGAGCTGATGAGGTCGGTCGAAACCCGGACACGGGTTGTTACGACCACCTAAGCAAGTAAGTCTAAAAAAAAAAAAAAAACGAAATGGCCATTTCAGCCCTTGAAAGGACTTTGACCGAGCTTCTTATGATCAATTGTGTTGTGTGTGATGTGAAGCACACAAATGATAGAGAACTGGACCTACATGTTTTACGCCGACTCCGAACGGCTTATGTTCTCAAGAAGCTTTTCATGGCAGTTTTTACTCTCTGAGGTTTGCCATTGTCTGCATAGAGGTGACGGCCGAACAGAAAAATTAATTCAATTGAAAAAACTTTCTGTGTTGGATGGAGGATTCTAACCTGGGTTCTCTGGCTCAAGAGTCACACTCTCTACCCACTACGCCACGAGTAAGTAAGTCTAGCTCATTCAAATATAATAAAATAACTCTTGAAAGTCACGCAAGAACTTGTGTGACGGAGAAAATCAAAAATTTTTGCCGACAGGTGTGGCATATTTGCAAGCATGCTTACGAATTATCGAATCTGTGTGAACTTAAAGGGGTTACAAATTAGCGAACCTGTTCGTCAAACAGCAGCTATGTTGGAACCAGTTTGAAAGTTAAGAAGCTGGTTTCACAGTTTGAAGAGCCCGTTGGCCCTGTTACCAAAATATTTTGATTTTCTTCGTCGAACGTCTTTTATTATTCGAACGTAAAATTCATATCTTATGAAATTCCGTGGAGATAACATGACCAGTATAAAACCTTATCGTTTATGTTGCTGCGCAAAAACCAAAAATTAATCGCTTGTTCGACGCACAGGTTGGTTTAATTTGAACGCAAACTTTTCCCAACACGTTGGCTTCGCCATTTTGTCCGACGAACAGGCTCGCTAATGTGTAAGCCCTTTTAGCGGCTGTGTTCCACATGATGTGGGAGATGCATAACAAGATGTGTATTATATATATATGATACGGTGGCAGCACCACACTTAACGTAACGACAGTCAACGAATATCAGAGCTGTCAAAAAGTAACGAGTAATAACGCAAGCTACGTAAATTAGAAAAAAAATATTTTCTTTGGTCCACTTGGAAAACTCGAGAAAAGCAGAGTGAAAAAATTCGATAAGCGTTTGGCCACGCAAAAGAGTCCACAAAGAACAAATTATTTAACTTTATTGTTCTACAACTAAAGTAAAAAACGACAAAAATGACGCGTAAGTGTTAGAATAACTAATGTTTGCGTTAAGTTGGCCCAAAAACTGCTACGCCGATTATGATGGCGTTAGATAGTTTCTGCAAATGTGTGTCTATAGTTTCCTTAGTGTTTATCATGGTGGATAGAATAAAGTGGGATTGTGTCATTTAAGGCTTTCAAATGGATGAAATGAGCTCAAAATAAAACTTATAAATTCACCCTAAGTTATTCAGCTAACCTCAGAAACGGAGAAGATTGCATCGACTTGCAGTTATAAAATATTTAGGTGCCTTTTTATATAAACTTTCGAAGAAGAGCATGGAACTTTGTACCTGATTGCTCATTTTAATTGATCAAGAGATCTTAAATATAGAAAAATTCTAGGCGGTAATTTTTCTTCTGACGTTTGTTGATTGCTATGGATGGGTTGTAGATTCGCGGACTATCGATATATCGAAACGGTTGGAGTGCTTTCACACTATGTTAAGAATTTGATGAAAGTTCCCGAATCTGTTATACGTGAAAATAAAAAAAATGCATGTAAGTTTTTTGCGTTTAAATTAAAATTATTAAAAAGCCGAGATTTGAAAAAGTATTCCATGTCATAAAATTCTATGTTAACAGCATATCGTTTTGAATTTTTATTTACGAAATTAAGCTCCGAAAAAAAGCGTAATAAATAAAAGCGAATATAGCACCGATTTAATTTTTTATAACCCAATAATAACCATATCATGATATAAAAATTTACAAGGTAGCCTTGAAAACTACATATTTTCTCAGAGCGTCGACCAACACTTGTCAAAATCAATACAAGGTTTAATTTTTCATATGTTTTGATGCTTATTCGTTTTCTATTTTTCTGATTTTTTGACCAATGCTAGTCGACAAAAAAACTGTCACTCCTACCTTGTAAATTATTATATCATGAACCATATCAAATCAAAACTGTATAAATTAGAGTAAAAAATAATGTAACGTTAGTAATGGGTTACATTTTTAAAAGAACGTTGTTAAAATTTTAACACTTTATATAACCGCCCAATTAATGTTAGAAATTTCATTAGCTTAAATCAATTTTTATTTTTCAGGTGGAAATCAAAGAGATCTCGCCCGGCAGAAAGCTCAAAAGAAGCAAGCCGATTTGAACAAAGGAAAACGAACAGATAACTTGACAGTGGATCAGCGAAAACAACGGTATATTTGTTTTTTGATAACTGATGTTAAGGTGCAATGAAATCATGCAATTTTATCATACATACAAAATTGATTTACCTCTTCATATCGTATTACGAATGAGCACACCAACAATAATCAAGAAACGAGATGCAATAGATTTTTCTATGGAATAAAATAGTGTGTGCTTTTTCATGAATAAAATGAAGAGGTTAATGTCTATGGCACAAATCAGACAATGATCGTTTGAACGGCGTTCAAAATGTTTTGTTGTTGCTTTCAATGCAAAACCGTCAAAAAATAAAGCGGATGAACACATTGATCAAAATTTCTTAATTTTTTAACGTTGTACACTACAGCGATTAACGTACAAAACAGTGTTGCGTAGTAGAAAGCATGGTGGAATGCATGGACAATGTAAAGCGGCGTAAACGATCGTCGGATAACAACAAAGGCTGTGTGCTATTCGGAAACTTTTCACTCGTGGTAGGAAAGAGGTAACTGAGTTGAATACAATTTCTGTCTGTTGAAATAAAATTGTAATTTTTGCTGTGCCAAAAGAACAATGAAATTTTGACAACTAGAAATTTTGGCGTTTTAGATTTCGTTAGTGTATTAGCGCGAGAATTTAATTTATATTGCAAAATTGTTGATATAACTGAAAATGAACAGAATTTTACGCAAATATTTTCCACTTCTGGTTGTTTTGCTGTCGGAAGCAAAAAGTTTTGAACTTCTTTATGACTTTTTTTAAACGAAGGAGGAAGAGTAAGTACTGCTTTTGCTTTTCTGCTCCGGACAACTACCTAAAACATTATTCCTTTAAGGATATTACCTATATTCGGCCAAGAGGTTATTCCGAATCATTAAATGCCATTTTGAATGGAGACAATGCACAAACTTAAATGTATTTAAGAGTGTCTGCTAGCTCTTTTCGCAAAATTGTGGAGTTTATTCCAGCGAAGCATCATGGATGGTCAATAGAGTATGAAGTGGATTGCTATCGAGTAGCAAGTGGCAAGTGGCTTTATGGCGTTACGGACAGTATGCAATTTAGTTCTACATTTTACGTAGATCTTCCTTTGCTGTTTTGTTGGGATTTCCATAATTTTTTAATTCTTTACGCTTTTTTAATTTATAATTAACTAAAAAGTTTAGCTTTCATTAATTTCACTTTAGTTATTTTAAGCGCGAACTTACAAGCGTTTTTTTTCTAATTATGCTTGTGTCAAAAATTCTCTTACCGATTGTCAAAATTTATACTAGCCCCTGAGGCTACATGAATTTTTGGCAATCATATTCACCTCGCAAGTGCCAAATATTCTCATTCAGACTGTCAAAATTTCATCATCCGAGTGAAAAGTTTCCGAATAGCACACAGCCCAAATAAATATTCTACTCCGCATTATTTTGCGCTCTTTGTATTTTTGCTTCGTTTCTTTAGCAAATTCTCAGCAAAATTCTCTCCTTCCTTTATTTGTTAATATCATAATTTACTGTGAAACAACAAAAACAAAAGCCACGCTCACGCTGTGTGCAAACAAGTCTTGTGTTATCGCTCAATGCCTTATGCATAACAGTGATAATTAATGAAACGTTTGCTTTGGTATCATTTTTTATACTGACACTTTTGCAAAAATTATAGAAATTACGTTAGCTCTCTCTTCCACTGAAATGTTTCGTTCGCCCTCATAAGCGATTCGAATGAAAAATATAGACTTTGTATCTCTCTCTGCGAGATCGGTTCGGATATCGTTTCGTTTATTTTCGTTCCCTGAAAAATAGTTCATTGAGCGCCGATCAAACGATCATCGTCTGACTTGGACCTATTTGAATTTGTCAAAACACGATCAATTCGATAAATTTCAGATCAATTCGCCATGTTGATATAATTTAGAATCGTCATAATTTCGATCGAAATAAAAAATGCTAAAAATTATCAGTACTTAATCAAAATTTGTATTTACAGTGATGCAGAACTAATGCGAGAAAAGCAAAAAAAGAAAGATGAAGAAGCTGCAGCTAAGGCGGCTGCCGCAGCTAAATAATCTCGAATGTCTATAAAAGTTTGTTTGGAGCTTTGTTATTGTTAAGCCGCTTTGAACGAATTTTGAAGCTATAGCTGAAAGCTGACAGCAAAATTATGATAAAAATAATATCCCTCGTTTTTAGTTCATTCAGTTTGATTTGAATATCGACAATTTTTACCTGACTAAATTCAAATATATACATATTATGAAACTAATAAACAATTAAACAGAAAAAAAAATTAATAAAAACTACACAAACGAGAGAGATATAAGGAGAATTCAATAGAAATTAGTTTAGTTTTTAAGTTAATAAATTATAAAAAATAATAAAAATTAAAAAGAAAAACGAAAAAACTTTTAGAGTGGAAAATACTTTTTGCTCACTATTTATAGAACTACTGTTGAAATTCTAATTTTTTCTTAGGTAAGAAAATTCAAACCTAAATTACGTATTTTCAACCGTAGACAACACATGTCAAACACCAAATAGATGACTTGTAAAATAATTAAAAAAATAAACTAGTGTAAAAACAAACATTAAATTTAATACGACTACTGCATATCTAGCAATTTATTTTTTAATTTTGTTTGATCAGCTGTAGAAGGTATTAAATAAACTATTTTTTGTTTTGTTTCAATTTATAAAGAATAAAAGATTCGAAAATATTTTTCATTAATATATATTTTTTTTTATTTAACTGATTGCAAGGGATGACTTGCTTCTGCTGATATAGAAAGAACGGAGCGAACGAAGCAATTACTATTATCAAGCATATTTAACCCTTACATTGGCGACATTTTTTTTCCAAAAAAATAGTTAAGATTTTTTTATAATGTATCGGGCAGTTTCTGCATTTCACTTCCGAAAGAAAGTCTATTCAAATCACCATGAATTCGATATTTGGTGTTCTTCATATCACTTTTTACATTTTGTTTTTTTTTTCGGTTCATATATCAATTCAAGTTCAAATAAAAATTAATAAGTTCTCGTATCAGTAGGGCAAAAATCGAAGGAGTTGCCGCAGGATCATGAAATTTCTTGGAAATAAGTAGTACGACAAGAAAACTATTCACACAAAATTTTGTTGAAATGGTATTTCAACCATTTAACTGAAATCGGCAATCTAGTATATTTCCTCACAAAATGATTACAGATCAATCAAAATTTTATACTCACAATTATTTTAAAGCAACAAATAGTTGGTGGTGCAAAACTAAATCAAATCGGCCAACCGACAAATACGCCTACCAGCCAAATAACTGAAATCGGTAATCTGGCTTATTTTTCTAAAAAACTATCCCAGATCCATAAAATTTGGTAAAAATGCATACTTATTTTATAGCGAAAAAAATCCATATGCGAAAAAAATACATGACCATCAGTTGAACATACTTGCAAAAAACCCTTAGAACTTGTTTTGCATTGTAAGCTTAGTATGCTGTAAGAACGAAGATTTTTGGGCATATAGTTCTACACGCGAAATTCTGGTGGAGTCAACATTTTTGTGTGGAGAAAAAGCACTAGCTGTTCTGGTTGACAGATTCATATTTTCATTGCTGCCATCTTATATCCTATAAAAGGCAAGACTACACATTAATAAACTAAATAAATTTGTTTAATAACAAATTCAGCACCAACACATACTGCTTATTTTTTCATTGTTGAATGTGAAATTTCCGCTGCAATTAAATGTACGGGCATATAATTGCCAGCGAAATTCTGACATTTTAACTCTCCACACATGATTGTGAGCTTGGCTGAACTGAACAAATTTTTCCTTCAACATCGCACTACCTAGCCTTCTTATGGCTAACTCACACGGGATTGTTTGATTGGCAATCAATAAACTTTTCTTACGCTATTTTAAATTTTGATTGTTAGTTGATTCATGATACAATCAACAGGTAGGGCCGCTTTGCTGAGTGCCCACACTCGTCAACGAAGAGTGGATAATGAAAAGGTTCGTTAGATGTCAAAACGACGAAGTACGTAGAAACGTCAAATAAAATAAAAATATTATGTTTTCAAATCGTAAACAGTGCAGACACGTGTGTTTAATTTGTGATTGAAAATTTTCTAAAAAACAGTGAAAATAAAACTATAAAATGCCGAGAAATGTTTCGCTATTCCAAGCAGCAGTTGATGGCTTGGCCATGCGATGTAGCACCAACTTAATTTCCTCCCATAAAGTTGCAAGCAGAGCGGTCGCGTGTGTTAAATTTGTGGTAATTTGAGTGAAAATATTATAACACTTACTTTCTTACTTAGATGGCCGTGACAACCCGTGTCCGGATTTCGACCGACCTCATCAGCTCTCGCCAGGCGCCTCTGCTTTGCGCGCGCCTTCTCCAATCGGATACACCAAGTGCGGTTAGGGCTTCCTCAGCCTGGTCCATCCATCGGAGACATGGTCTCCCTCGTCGTCGTTGACCAGCGACCCTCGCCTCGAGCACCTTTTTCGCTGGAGCTTCGTCGTCCATACGATGGACATGACCCAGCCAGCGTAGTCGCTGCACAGTTATACGCCGAACTACGTCAATGTCTCCGTAGAGCTCATACAGCTCGTGGTTCATTCGGATGCGATAGTCATCGCCGACTCGAACAGGACCGAAGATTTTGCGAAGAACTTTTCTCTCGAACACCCCCAGAGCGGCTGCGTCAGTTTGCGAAACTACCCATGCCTCAGCGCCATAAAGCAGCACAGGTAGAACGAGCGTCTTGTAGAGTGTTAGTTTTGTCGATCGAGAGAGGGCTCTGGAACTTAGTTGCTTACTGAGCCCGTAGTAGCACCTATTAGCAATTATTGTTCTTCGCTTTATCTCCAGGCTGATTTCGTTGTTAGTGTTAATGGCGGTGCCAAGGTAAACGAGCTCCTTGCCTACTTCAAAGTTATAGCTGCCGGATGAAACGTGGGAGTCTAAACGCCGCGCTCCCTTGTTTGTAGACAGCATATACTTTGTTTTATCCTCATTTATCGTCAAACCCACTTTGGCTGATTCCTTTTCGATAGCGGCGAAAGCAGCGGTAACATCTCTCTTGGTTCTGCCAACAATATCAATATCATCAGCGTACGCAAGGAGCTGGACACCTTTATAGAAAATGGTGCCATTACGATGCACACCGGCCTTTCGTACGATCCCCTCCATGATGATGTTGAAGAGATCGCAAGACAGTGGATCGCCTTGCCTGAAACCTCTTTCGGTATGGAAGGTTTCGGAGAGGTCATTTCCTACCTTGACGGAGCTGCGTGTGTTGCTCAACGTCATTCTGCAAAGTCTAATCAACTTTGCAGGTATTTCGAACTCAGACATTGTTGCGTATAGGCAATCCCTTCTCGGGCTATCGAACACAGCTTTAAAATCGACAAAGAGATGGTGTGTGTCAATTTGATTTTCGTGGGTTTTCTCCAGGATTTGTCGTAGTGTGAAAATCTGGTCTATGGTGGACTTACCAGGTCGAAAGCCACACTGATAAGGTCCAATCAGTGTTTTTGTAATCGGCTTTAATCTTTCACACAGTACGCTTGAGAGAACCTTATATGCGATGGAAATAAGACTGATACCTCTATAACTAGCGCAGATTGTAGGGTCTCCTTTCTTAAGTATAGGGCACAGTACACTGAGGTTCCAATCGTCGGGCATGCTTTCTGCTAGCCATATTTTGCTGATGAGCTGATGCATGCGCCTTATCAATTCATCGCCGCCGGTTTTAAACAATTCAGCTGACAGGCCGTCAGCACCCGCTGCTTTATTGTTTTTGAGTCGTTGGATAGCAACTCGAACCTCTTCATGGCTAGGTGGTGATACTTCCACTCCGTCATCGTCGATTGGTGGCACTGAACTGCGCTCTCGATGGGCGGCATTGGTGGAATCGTCGCCAGTAAGTAAATTGGAGAAGTGCTGTCTCCACAATCTAAGCACACACTGTGTGTCCGTATTCAGATCACCATTTTCGTCTCTGCAAGTGGATGCTCCGGGCTTGAAACCTTGGGTTAGACGCTTAACCTGTTGATAGAATTTTCGTGCATCCTTCTTGCCCTGGTATACCTCTAGTTCCTCACGCTCACGCTTTTCCTGCTCTCTTTTCTTGCGTCTGAAAAGGCGCCTCTCTTCCTTCCTCTTTTCGCGGTAGTTTTCTCGCACGGCTCGCGTTGCAGCTGACTGCAGCGTTTTTCTGTATGCGGCGTTTTTTACTGCTGTCGCGATGCGACACTCCTGATCGTACCATTGGTTCCGAGGTTGCGGGCGCCGGAAACCAATGACTTCTTCAGCGGCAGCGCGCATGGAGTGGGATATATGCGCCCAAAGTCAGCCGGCGTCGTCGAGTCCAGAGGTTGGTTGGTTGAGCTTAACCGAGAGTTGAGCGGAGTAGGCTTCGGCAGTCCGTTGTAATTGCAGCTTAGCGACATCTAGCTTTCGTTGCATTCCTGTGCGTATGTTCTTATTATAATATTATAACAACAGTGTAATAAAAATTATAAAATGTGAAAGTCTTAAAATTGCAAAAAATCCTGTAACAAATTCTAACCTAAAAACAACTGTGAAACGTGAGCATAAAGATATTCGGAAAGAACAGCTGATTTTCACATCTATCTCCATTTATCTATTTATTCTGCTTTCTACTCCATTCCGTAGATTGTTGGTAGCATACACGACACGCCAATCTGCGTTTGACATTTCTTTGAATTACAATACTTTTTCTCCTTCACTTTATTTCGTACTATAAGAACATTTGGTATTAATTTAACATGATTGATTATCTGAAATTTCTTGGATTTTCCCTTGCAATTTAAATTATTATTTTGTTATTAACGCTTTTATTATGTTTAATTAAATTAAATTTTAATAACAAACAGTCTTCAATGACGGAAAAAACAAATTTAATACTAATTTTAAAGCATTTCAAAAACATATACAGTAAACAGCAAAAGTAAAACAAAAGTTATTCTTCAATGCTTTGTAACATTTTTCAGTCTTAAATGATTTCTTTCAATTCATAAAAAAGTTTTAAGTCTTTTCTAGACACTTTAAAATTAACATTAAAAAAATATTTACGCTTATGTTCATAGTACATACTTTTATTACAACATCCAAATGCCATTTAGACATCGATTACAATAAAAAAAATTAATTTAACATCGTAATGCAAATCGAATTTTTATTATGATTTGCATATGTTCACAACGCCATCTAGCTGTGAAATTGATTTCGTCACTGCATATTATTATCTAAATCTGACTTGGATGTTCGAAAAAACTCAGGTACTATGTAAACATGCATATAAGTGTTGCAATTGAACTTAGCGCGTTCACCTTCTTGCTCCTATTGTGGTAGCTGCGATCGCGCACATCCCACAGCTCACGCTTTGCTTCCATCAAAGAAATAAGCAACTTTACTTCAACTCTTGAGTAAGCCGCCATAATAATGCTATCTGAAAAAAATGTATGTATAAGTATTACAGCTTAATATTAATGCTTACCTATTTCTTGTTTCAAAAACACACTTTCTTGTCCGCTTTTTTTTCCTTCATTAATTAGGGGCTTTCAGATGAACGTTCATGTCAGCGTACATTGTACGACGACAAAATAACGGGAATATTTTGTTGAGCTTTCAAACAATCGGACATGTACGACGACTTCATTCTTTGCAGACTCTCACGCAGAACACATCGGCGTAATGGCTAAAGCATTTTTGGATGATGTTAAAATTTATCGACATTTTTACTCTATTTTTGTAGGCCTTAAATTTAATTTTTCATATATCAAGAAAAATAATAAATTCTATCCAAAATTTAGTGTTTGGAACGCTTGCCATATTGATATTCTTCATTATTTTTTTCCGCTCCATTGTTATTCACTCGCTGACGATTTTAATAAAATGAAAAATAAGATTCCTGTCTGTAATTCTGTATACTTAGGTTTTTTTTTTAAATTCCAATAAAAAAATGTTTGACTTGTCTGCACCCGCGACACTGAGCGTCGTGACCGCCAAGCAGCTGCAATGAAACTTTTAAAGCGTTTTTCTCAAAACATGTGATTAAAAATTTCTATCCAACCGATTGCTTAAATTTTTGCATAGGTAATTCTACAAAGCAAAGGCTCTGATCAAACCACAACTACTTAAATACAAAATAATTTCTATTTTTTTTTACCGATTTTCAAGAAAAAAAAAAATCAAGATTTTTGAATATTTTTTTACAAGTTCGCCATTTTGTTTTAATAAAAATTTATAAACTTATTTATGAATATAAATATTTAAATATAGCTAGCCGGGTCAGAGCCTCAAGCCTATGGAATAATAATCTATTTAATTTTTTTTTTTTCTATTTCAGACATAAGTGACGTAATCCTCTGCGCTACTTACCTACTGCTATCTAAAGTTGCCTAGTTTAAGTTAAAAAACAAAAAAAAATTGAGTAAAATGAAGGCAAAAAATATTTGTCAATGTCAATCAAAAAATAAATGTGAAAAATTAAAATGATAAAATTTTATGTTGTTTTCAAAAAAATTCTGGAATAAGTTTCCGAAACGAGCATGAACACCAAATCAAATAACGCATCATTGTGATTTTTTTCTATGGCAAATTACATTGCATACTTATAGGCTAAGCTAAGAAGTACCTTTATGCTTATTCACAATAGAAAGCGCTAGAATTGAGATCAACCGTTCGTTTTAAGTTTCTGTACGTTTTTTTTTATATCAAGATTTAGTCAAGTTGTGGATATAAAAATAAAACAATATATCTTATTTTTCAATTTCATGAGCTTTAATCAAACAATCTCAGCAAATTTGTTTATTGCTCAAAGAGTAAATGGACCTTACTTAATTTTTACATCATTATATACAACTGATGGGGCAGAACATTTTTTTCCGCAATAAAAAAATTTGTATTAAAAATGTCATTATGATGAAAAAAACATGTCAATAAAATATTAAGAAAATTTAAATAAAAAAATAGGTTGAATAAAAACATGTAAAAACATATAAAACATTTTAATTCAATATGAAATGAAACTATTATTCTCTTATAATTTTTCTTATATAGCCTTGCACGAACATAATATTTCAATTTTATTCAAAATTTTAATTTCGATTTTCTACGAACGAACGAACATAAATTTTCTACGAACGAACGAACTTCTATTTTCCACGAACGAACGAACGAACATGACAAAAAAACTGTCGAAAATAGTTTATTTTGGCCGTAGCTGAACTCCTAGAGGGGTCAAATATATGAGCTGGTCCTATTATATTTTGCCCCTCAACATTTGTTCCCAACACTCCTACCCCCTATCTGCCACCATTTTGTTGGGTCCACGTACAAAAACACAAAAACTGTCGAAAATAGTTTATATCGGCCGTAGCTGAACTTGTAGATGGGTAGGTCCTATTATTTTTTCCCTCAACATTTATTCTGAACTCTTCTGCCCCCCATCTGCAATCCTTCTCTGGGTCCCCATACAAAAATGTCGAAAATAGTTTATTTTGGCCGTAGCTGAACTTCTAGAGTGGTGAAATATATCAGCTGATCCTATTATTTTTTGCCCCTCAATATTTCTACCGAGCACACCTACCCTCTATCTTCCACCCTTCTTTAGATCCCCGTACAAAAAACACAAAAACTGTCGAAAATAGTTTATATCGGCCGTAGCTGAACTCCTAGAGGGGTCAAATTTATGAGCTGGTCCTATTATTTTTTGCTCCTCAACATTTTTTTCCGAACACACACACCCTCTCATTGGGGTCTGTCCTACATATTAACCCTCTCCTCCCCTTCCGAAAGGGTTAAATATCAATTTAGTCAACTGCAAGGGGTTAAGGTGCATTGTATGGGAGTCCCCCTAGAGAGGGGTCAGAGCATGGTATTATGATTTACAAGGTAGGAGTGACAGTTCTGTTGGCGATTTAGAGTTGTGAAAACACATTGAAAAGAGAAAACCAAGAAGCAGCAAAACAGATGAAAAGTTAAATTTTGTATTGATTTGACAACTTCCGATCGCCGCTCGTGAGAAAAAAGGTAGTTGTCAAGGCTACCTTGTAAATTATTGTATCATGGGTCAGAGAGAACTAGTCCCAAAAGAAAAGTTTCCTCTTTGAAAAAGAATGGATGTCAGTCATACATATTAACCCTCTATTGCCCTCCCCAAAGATAGAAGATCGTTATTTACCGATTTCATTAACTGTAGGGGGTTAGGGTGTATTGTATTGAAGCCCCCCTCAATAGAGGTCATAGGGGATAGATCCTAAGGAAATATTCCTCTTGGAAAACTTAATGGAGGTCTGTATACATTTAACTATATCCTGCCCTCCCCAAAAGGGGAAATATTGATATCATTAATTGTAGGGGCTTAGGGCTTACCCCGGGACCCGCCTCATTCATATTCGGCTTCAGCAACTCCGAAAACATAACAAAAAGTCATGAAACCCCATGGGGTTTTTTTCGTGTTGTACAGTGTAATGCATAAATAATCTGTAATGCATAAATATATTTTTGCATTCTTAAAAAGTCAACTCGTCATTATCTAAGCTTTGCTTTTCCAAAAGAAAAATAGATAAAGAATTTTGTTTCTTATGGCCAACACGCTTCAACTTTAAATAAATTCCCAGAATTCATCTGATACACACCCAGAATATATCAACTATTATCATCCAAATAACAATAAAGTTCAAGTGCATATCTCATAAACTTGATCCTACTGCGTCAAGAAAATAAAAAACAAAAAAAAAAAGTCGATGTTGCCTTTACTGGTATTGTCTGACGGTTTCACGACCAAAACAAAACCTTCACAAATTTAAACATTAACACAACTACTTCCAAGAAATACTCACTCTTCAATGTTTAAGGCAAAGTGACAAAATTTACAACGGTTTTAGCTACAGAGTGTGTTGTTGTTGTTGTTGTTGTTGTTGTTGTGAAGACACTATCAGCTATTCTTAGTATGGTGTGCAAATAGCGGTAACTCTGTTAACGAGTCGAAATAATAAACGTGATAAAATAGTACTTCAAAAACAAACAAAGGGGAGGAAGCAGATTGACTGCCAGTGTTTTTTTCTTAAAAGCAGAAGATTTGAGTGTTGAGACCGCTTTGTCGCATTTGTTGATGCCATTCAATGCTTTTTTTTTTATTTCCCATAACGTGCTCGATCTTCACCAGCTAGTGTTGCCATATTTGTGCTAGTTGCTGTGTTGTTGTTGTTATTGTTGTTGCTTATTGACCGTTTAAGGTGATAAGTTCGTCCACATCTTGCTGTTTGCGTCTAGCAATGTTTGCGTGTTTAAATGTGATTGTTTTCCTTTATTACTCTCCTTCAGCCAGATCCACCCCTTTCTCGCCCACTGTTTATTTTTCTAGTTTGCCATAAATAAACGCTTCATTTGCGGATCTGCAGGAATTCATTGGCTTTCTGGTAGGCACCATCAGTTGTGTTGTTTTTTTTTTTTTGGAAGCCCAGAGTTGGAGAGTTGCTTCTAGCGCTTCCAATTTGGATTTTGCTGCTGCGAATAGTGCTTCTTATGTGGGTCTTTCACACAATCACACTGGCTGGCTGACTTGCTGCTGTCCAGGATGTCGTGGGTCGTTTTTGATGCCAAGCGCAGTCCACTTTTTCCATTTGTTTACTTTTTCATATATAATGTCGTTGGGCTAAAACTGGGAGTAGCTGGGGTGTAAGCTACGAGGTCTGACCAAGGACTTTAAAACTGGTACCACGGGCAGTCAGCGGCCCCCGGTGTATGTCTGGCTCTGCTGGCATATACTGGGCTGACTGGATTGGGCTGGCCCTTCGGGGAGTCTTCGTGGTGGCTGTGGTTTAATACCCATATCGCGGGCAGAGCTATCTAGCTCGGTGTGGTTTGCACTCTCAAACCGGGCGCCATACCCCTTAGTATGGAAGAGGTTTTAGATAGGCCTCCACCCTCACCAAGGGTTGCGAAGTGTCATCACAACATGGAGCTAATTTGGTACCTTTGAATCCTCAAAGGGGCGCTGACCGACGCTTTGTATCGGTCCCAATTGTTATGGAACAACGTTGAATTAAGCCTTCACGGCAGGTGTCAACGTAAAACACAACAAATCTATATAATGTCGTTGTGATGCCTCCTGTTGGCGTAGGAAATGATCATGCAACTCCCCGTGTCAATCGTTAACGTTATAATTGCAAAAAATTTTCTGAAAATGTTTTTATCTACACCAGTGAATAAAGTCTGTGACGATGATTATAAATGATTCACAGGCCTTTTACATTTAGGAAACTTAAATTAGGAGAAGTTTTTGTCACTTAAAAAAAATAACGAAATGTCCATTTCAGCCCTTGAAAGAACTTTGACCGAGCTTCTTAAGATCAATTGCGTTGTGTGTGTTGTGAAATGTTTGAAAACAAATGATCGATAACTGGACCTATGTACAAGCTTTATTAAGCTTTATTTAGATTTAGGTTCGAATCCCATGTGACACAGAATGTTTTTCAATTGAATTAATTTTTCTGTTCGGCAGTAGCCTCTCTGCAGACAATGGCAAACCTCAGAGAGTAAAGAACTGCCATGAAAAGCTTCTTGAGAACATAAGCCGTTCATTTGTGTTCAAACATTTCACAACACACACAACACAATTGATCATAAGAACCTCGGTCAAAGTCCTTTCAAGGGCTGAAATGGCCAATTCGTTTTTGTTTTTTAAGTAAAAAACAGTTTTAATATTTGTAGCGTACCGTTACAGCCTTTGTGGTGTACTTTGAATATTCTGGATCAGAGAACTGCACAAGCCTATTCATTTGCAATTTCAAGTACTTGCTAAATTTATGAATACAAGCGCGCTTGAACTTGATAATTTTCAATCAAGTTCAAGTATACTTGAAATTAGTCAAGTCGACGTCAGCTTGTTGCCCGAATATATGAACGCGTGATCTACGACACGAAGTAAAAACAAGCGGCAGCCGACTTGAAACGTACGTCATAGAGATTGAAAAGCTTGAATTTGTTTGACTTAGAAGGCCCCCCCAAAAAATGGTTAATTTTTACCTATTTTGCTTCCCCTTCGAGATATGGCACTTTTTCTATTTTTTCGAGAATTTTTCGAGGATTTCTCGATATCTTTCGATTTTATGTTGTTCCATATCTCGAAGGGGAAGCAAAATAGGTAAAATCTAACCATTTCTTGGGAGTTACTAAGAGACGAAGCATTTCTGAGACGCACAAATAGAGGAGTCTATCAATCCCCCATTTTGCACAATTTTAGGGGGGACGTCGAAACACATCAAAATGCAAATAATTGATGCGACTTAGATTGCAAAAAAGGACAAAATCTGTCAAAATCAAAACAAAAGTATTGTTACGGTCCACCCTAATGTCCAAACAACTTTTTATATTCTGACATCAGAATCGCAATCAGCGACCCCCAAGACAACAAGCTTTCCCAATTTGAACTATTTGGATACTTGCAAGCTTATAAGCTTTTGCCGAACATATCAATCTTTTTAAGTATTTTCCCGAAAATTTCAAGCGCTTCAAGTTTTTGTGCGCAGCAGAGCAGTAAAGCTTGCGATTGATTAGTTTGATACGAAGCTTGCTTTGCTTGGTTTTTTCAAGTTTTTTCAAGTTCAAAGGGAATTTTCAAGTACTTGAAAAAGCTTGATTTTTCAAGTACTTGTTGCAGGTCTCTGTTCTGGATTCTACGTTCCTTAAAACGCATGACGTCCAATTAAATTTATTTTTGTTTCATCGAACAAAGCACTTTCCGCCATTTGTTTTTGCATTTTCTAGAATGACTCATTCGTTATATACATGCAATAACAATAGAGTTCAGCTACTACAGCTATATCGCACTTCCTCAGCATTAACCCATCTAAAGCCACTACCCTGTAATCATTGAAAATATCAATGTTATGGATACCCGTGACCACAAACAAGTTAATGTGGGAAAAATTTACCTACCAATAAATGGGTTGGGCTCAGGGACAACACAAGACGTAACAACTAACCATGCGTATACATAGATCTAATTACACAACTAATTTTAATCTACTTTTGAGTTGACCTTTTGACCAATTAACATCAAAAACGCTACAATTGTTAACAAAGGAACTCATGTGACTTAAAGGAACAGTAGCCATATAATTAGTTCTACTAAATGGCAAATAAATTAAGTTGTTAGCGTTTCTACTGCTTCTACGGTTAGTGTTCAAATTTATGTGAGAAAGAAGTTCTTGAGAATCGAATACACCTGTTATGAGCTGGTGTAAATATACGATAACTGCCGATTTCCTTCGATCACCTAAAGACTGCATTTTTAATAGTTTTAAACGATCCTCATAAGGAGGAAGGTCTAATATGTTAGTTCCACTTAAGCCCCTTAGAGCAAACTGAACAAAACGTTTTTGGATTCTTTCTATTCGATCAACATGCACATTGTAACTTGGGGACCAAACTTAACTTGCATACTCTAAGTGAGGACGCACGATTGCCTAATACAACGTTGTAGTTGTAATCATGCTATTAAATTCTTTGGCCCAGCGTTTTACAAAACCAAGCATTGAAGATGCTTTTTTACAAATATTATCAATATGAATGTTAAACGACAGCTTAGAATCCATGCATATACCTAGGTCTTTGACGGTGTCTACACGACTCAAGGCAGTATCTTTAATCTTATAATCAAAAATAAAATTATTCCTTTTTCGCGAAAAGGTAATAGTTTGGCATTTATCTGGATTTAAAAACATATTATTTTTAGAACACCAAACTTCAAAGGATTTTAGATCAGACTGGAGTAGATCTGAATTATCTCTAGAATTAATCGTTATGTATATTTTCATATCATCGGCATAAATAAGCAGATGAGAGTGTTCAATGACATGAGTTACATCATTGATAGCTAAAATAAACAGAAGAGGACCATGGTGACTACCCTGAGGAACACCTGATCCTGATAAATTCAGAAGACAATGCGCCTCGGAAACGTATTTGATAAGATCGCTCCACCAAATACGATTTAGTCCAGTTCACAAAATATTGTGGAAATCTGATTAACTCAAGTTTAAATAAGATTAGATTGTGTGGTAGCTTATCAAATGCCTTACTAAAGTCAGTGTAAACACAATCGACCTGGTTACCAGAATCAATAGAATTTAAGCAGAATGTTGTAAAATCGAGAAGATTAGACACAGTGGATCTGCCATTCACAAAACCATGCTGACGAGTTGTTATGACTTCTCCACAGTGAATTTTCACCCGATCATACACCATCCGCTCAAAAAGTTTTGGAATCGATGAGAGCTTAGCGATAGGCCTATAGTTACTGACATCGTTCCTGCAACCCTTTTTAAAAAAAGGACTTATAAATGATTATTTCCAAAAAAGTGGAAAATAACTTTCGTTAATAGATTTATTGAATAATAAAGAAAGTGGTTGACTCAAAACGGAACCGCATTGTGTTAACACTGCGGCAGGAACACCGTCAGGTCCAGCACCAAACTCCTCATCGATCGATCTAATATACATTAAAATATCCTCTGGAGTGAAGGATATATGTTCCAAAGATACTCTGGGTTCGGAATTCATATATTCAAAGTACTCTCCATCAGGAGTAAAAGAATCTGAACAGAATGATTCTTTAAAAAGATTGGCGAATAGGCCACAAATTTTGACGGGATTGTCAGTAAATCCCTCAGTAGTTCTAAATGAAGAAGGAAATCCATCAGATTTCTTCTTTGTGTTTACGAATCCCCAAAATTTCTTTGGATCTGTCAATATTCTCAGCTTAACATTATCTAAATATTCGTGATATAATGTAGCTGAGCGATTTTCAAATTCCAGAAACAAATGTTTGTAAGTTTCTAGGTCGTTTGAGCCTAAGCTACAGACGTATTTCTTCCATGCCCTATTCCTGTTGTTGCGAAGAGTCTTTAAATCCTTTGTGTACCACGGGTACGCAGAATTCCTCGCAAATTTGAGATTATAAGGTACTGATTGAGAAAGCACAGCAAAGAGTTCCATATAAAAAAAATGTATGGAGTCATCAAGGCAATTTCCTTTTATATATTCAAAAATTGCATTAAGTTTACCATGAAGCAACTGATTCAACTTCAAAAAGTCAGCTTTTTAAAATTGAATTCATAAAGCTTATCTGCTGAATTAGAATTTACTTTATTTGCTCTGTCGTTGTGAAATTATTCAGTTTAGGAACCTTTCGAGAAGATCTACCAAAAAGTTCTTTCTCCGTCAGTCGTCTCCTTATAGCACGTATACAAATTTCAAAGCTTACCTCAACCCGTATAGCTTCTGCAGACTTCAATAAGCCGCGAGTGAACAAAATTTTGTTGTAGTCGTCCTGTTTGCCGCTACGCTTTCGATTTTCGCCTTATAAGGTTAAGATTTGGCGGCGATAATGCATTAAATACAAATTTTTTTAATCTTTCTAAAGTTTTAGTAATCTCATGGTTATTTATTTATTTTATTTATTTTTATTTTATTTATTATAATTATTTGCAATTCTTAGTGTTACAAGATATAATATCTCTAACTAGCACTAATCACTAAATTAAGGAAATATGGCAGTGAATATAGTTACAAACATTTATCAATTACTTACATTTAATATGAGCAATTTTAAAAATAAACATTATTTACTAGTTATATCAGAAAACCGAAAAACATACAGTAAATGCTTTAAGAGGACTTATCACTAACAGAGAAAATATAAAATTTTAATTAGGGAATTACAATGACGACAACAGTTTCTTTTTAAATTTGACTGCGTTGCTAATTTGTTGCGTGTTATAATCTAAGGAATTCCAGAGACGTAGTCCATATATGAAAAATTGCCTATCGGAGACGAGGCAAGAGTGTCTAGCTAGAATAATATTGTTGTTACGGCGCGATTGCGTAAAGCGAAGTCTCTCGAAAAGATAGATGGGTTCAGCGGTGAAAATTATTCTGTGAACAAACTGAAGGACTTTTATTTTGACTAAATTTTCGAAAGTCGTGTTATTTATTTGGTGTGCAAATTCCGAGACATGATCGTACCTACTCAGACTGTGTACATATCGAGCGATATTGTTATAAGTTACTTTTAATTTATGCTTATGGGCAGAGTCAGCGTTTGCAAATACTTCACAACCATACAGGAGAATAGGTATTAAATATGTTTTTGCTATAAGTAGTCTGATTCTTAAAGGCGTAAAGTATTTGGTAGGCCATAAACTCCGTAACATACCATTTACCTTACCTGAGGAACTGGTGACGTGCTCATTCCATGACAGGGTATTATTAAAAATAAAACCTAAGTTCTTAACCTTAAAGACATATTCAATAATCGAGCCATTAATTACGATAGCAGGAAGAGTATTACAATTTATAGCTTTTTTATAGACCAACAAACACTTAGATTTTCTAGGATTAATTTCAAGTTCATTTACAGTGGCCCAATTCCCAATTCGTTGGAGTTCTAGATTCAAGATATTCACACCACTACAGAGGTCAGTTTTGTCACATGAAACATAAAGCTGTATATCATCAGCGTACATATGTGTAGAACATTGATTCAGGATTGACGGAAAATCATTCACGTAGATGGAAAATAAAAAAGGCCCTAGAACTGACCCCTGTGGAACACCTTTGCTAACTCGAATAAAGTCCGACGACAAATCACCAGAGCAAACACACTGAAAACGATCGAACAGATAAGACCAGATCAATTTTATTGCTGGTGGAGAAAATCCATACCAATTTTTGAGCTTATAGCAGAATATTACGTGATTTATAGAATTAAAAGCTTTTGAGCAATCCAATAGAACCATGAACGTAGGTTTGTTTGCTTCAATATTTTGGCGAATAGTTTCGGACACATCTGTGATTGCGGTTGTACAGCTACGTTTCGGTCTAAATCCAGACTGCCTGTCCGTTAGTAGTCGATTGTTGGTAAAGTATGAACTCATTTGCTTGTAAACTAGGTTTTCGAATGCTTTTGAAAGAAAGGGTAAGATAGCTATAGGACGATACTCATCTCCTGATTTCGGAATTGGAATTATTTTTGCTAGTTTCCATTTTTTGGGAAACACAGATTTAGTAAAAATTGTGTTAAAAATATGTGTAATAACAGGTACAAGTTTAGGTAGAAATAATTTAAGAAACTTAGGAGTTATACCGTCAACACCTGTCGAATTGGATTTCACATAAATCAGACTAGAGAGCACCTCACTAACATTAACACACGTAAAACTAAAACTAGATGTTGTAGATATTGCACTTCGAGGAAGGCTATCACAGAAGGAGTTCATGTCAGACTCGAGTATATCACAGATGGGTTGCCTTGTTAGCTCAATATTATCACAGTTTTGGTTTCCTACAAAGTTATTATTAAGCATATTGAGATCAGTGTTTACTTTGTCAGTACAAGCTTTATTTAAGCCTATTTCTCTAATAGTTCGCCAAGTAGCCTTACTATTAGCTGCATTTGAAAATTTTTCAGAGAAGAACTGGGATTTTGCCCGTCTTATAGCACTGACAGCTTGTTTGCGCAAATTTGAAAAGACCTCAAGATGTGCTGACGTCCTGTATCTTTTCCACTTAGAGTAGGCTTGATTACGTTTTTGGATGAGGGAACCAACCTCGTGGTTAAACCATGGCTGACTTGATTTTTTTATTATTCTCGTTTTTAAAGGAACATGCCTTTCGAAAAGATTTAACAGATTATCGTTTAAAAAATCAACTTGTTCATCTACGGCTGTCATAGAAAGTACTCTTTGCCAATCTATTCTGTCAAATTCTGAGTCAAGAATTTGAAATTGTATACTTTTAAAGTCCCGGTATTTCATTATTTTGTCAGATGAATGTTGAAAAAGATCAAAAGTTAAGAAAATTAAGTCATGGTTAGAAAATTGAGGAACGGAGAGTTGATTATAAAACAAAATATGGCTTTTGTCACTTACAAAAAAAACATCTAGTAACGTACTGGAGGTGGACGTAAAGTGCGTTGCAGTCGAATCATTTACTGCAAAAAGTCCAAGGCTATGAAACTTGCTTTTTACGGTGTTATCAGTGAGCAGATCACTATTCAAGTCTCCCACGATTATTACTTTTGCATACCTTATAGAAACCTCTTCGATAAAATCAACGAGTGGAGTCACGTCAATTCGTCTATTAGGTCTATAAGCTACACCTAGCAGAGATTTTTGATTATTAATTGCTATTTCCAAAAATAAATATTCCATTGTTGAATTTTCATCATTTTTTATGATAACCTTGCAATGAATGCAATTTTTGACAAATATGGCAACCCCACCTCCGTGACTTTGGCGATCAGAGCGATAAGCACGATATCCCCGCAAAGCAATGAATGAGTCTAGCAGGCTGGTACTAAACCATGTTTCGGAAATGCACACGATATCCACATCTGAACCTTCAAATATTTGTCTAAACTCATCTATCTTGCAGAAGAGGCTTTGCGCATTGATATGACATATATTTAACCCCTGCTTTTGTTTACCGAAAATCTTCAACATAGATTGGATACTGTCACTGGAACTCCTACGGTTATTCAAATTCTGAACCATCAATAAAAATGCATACAAATGACCTAGCAACGCAATCAAAGGTTTCAATAAACATTTTACAAAAATTATTGACATGGCGTCCCTGTACGTAATTTAAATTTAACACTAAATAAGATAAAACTATTAGGTCATTACAAACTATAATTAAGATTATTCTAATGGATATTCTCTTGATCATGAAAAAATTGTTGTTTGTTTGTGGTATTATCGTTTAACTTATTTACTATATTAATACTTGTCACCTCGATTGGAATGTCTCCCTGTTGACGCTTGACGAACACACCTGGAAGGTTACTCTGACCTTCCTTTAATAGAAGATCGGGAGTAGAAATCGTTCCATATCAGTACAATGCCTTGCTCTGCAAATTCAAATAATTTTTTGGCACGCTTTTGAATAGTTTTTTTTTTGTCTTTTTAAGTAAATTTAGATGCTTATCTTCGATTCCCACAAAAACTTTACACTTTACTCGTAAACTTTTTTAGTTAACTGATTTTCAATAAAGTGTTTCTATTTTATTGTTCCGTTACATTTACACGTGTTCTAATAATTTCGAGAATTACCCAACAAACAGTAGTGTTCGAACGAAACCCAGCAAACATTTTTATGTGCTTTATAAACAATAACGAAAGCAACAAAAGATGCATGTAAGTATTTCTGTTCCGAGTGATTCTAATTTATTGTCCGGCACTGCATATATTATTGATTAATTTTTTTAATTATGTTATCAATTTCAGTAAAAACTTTTGTTCACAACTAAATTAATTTTTGTTATAATTTTTAACGATAAAGATTTTTTTGTATTATTTTTGATATGTGAAATTTTTTTGACCGATATTTTTTTATTTTAATCGTAAATGATTAAATCAAAACACATACAATATATAATACGTTAAACATATACTTAAATATCAATAATATACAATAATTTAAGTATAAATTAATAATGAATAAGCAATAAATTATTGTCAATTTCTTCAATAAGCAATAATGTTAAATTTCAGGTGATGATAAAAACTAGCATGAGAGATAAAAGCTTTATTATTCCAAGCTTAAATAAAATTCGTTCAGTACATGGTAAATGGCATAAAAGTTAAAAGCTTGCTTCGTTTGTACTGAACAACAACAACAGCAGCGAGCGAAATTAAAACTCTATCTAGAAACAACAAAGCAAAACTTTAAGATGCCAAGAAATCGCATTCGAGCAAAATTAAACGATTTCAAAAAGAAATAAACAGCAACAACAACAACAATAAAATAACAAAACTTTTGCGCTACAGAAAAAATCGCCCGCCAACATTCAAACGCTCGCTAACACGATCAGTTGAGAGCAAATTGCGAAGCTGGTTAGACGGTTCGAGCGTAGCGCGTATATTATATATTTTTTTTTAATAATCTAACTTTAATTAAACATCAAAACAATTAAAATTGCAAAAAAAAAAACAATACTAAAAGATTTCATATCAAGCTACAAAAAAAAAAAAAAAAAAAAAAAATACAAGTCATAAAAGCCACATAAAAAAACATTTTTTAATATAACGTCAATTGTCAAACTTGAAGCTAAGAATATAAAACGAATTTAAATATTTTGAGATATTTTCAAAGTGCAAAAGGCATCCAAGTACTAAGGTGCAATAAAAACTAAAACAAATTCAAAATAAACAAGTGCAATACGTTAGCTATCGATAGACAAGTGACCGCCTGTCTGTCGGACACTTGAACAAACATCAGGCGGAAAAAAAAACAAAAATAAAAAATTTACACTTGAAATTTATTCCGTTTGATTGCAATTCAGTGATAAACATCGTTCGAAAATTGAACTAACAGGCGAGCAGCCTAGGCAAGGTGTTCAATAACAACAACAACTTTAACTTAAAAAAAAAATAAACATACAAATATATGCAAAATACACACGTATATTTTATTGTGTTTCATATAGCAGCAACTAGCAGCAGTGGACATTGTCGCCGCTACGTCCAGTGATCATCACACAGCACAGTGCTAATTAATATGTAATTAATGCGCTTTTATTAACATACCAAATTTATCCATATTTAAATAACATAAAATTATTAATAGATAACATTTTTCTCTAAATTATACGATTTGATGAAAAAGTAAGATAAAAAAAGTAAGGAAAAAAAATATTTAACAATTTAGAGCAAATTCCTACTGAATTCCTTTTTAAATGTGTTACGAGACTGTGAAATATCTAATTCATTATGAACAGAATTAAATTCAATGCAGGATTTCGAAATAGGATCTCTACTGTAATAAGTTATAGCTCTAGGAATTAAAAAAAATGCTGCCTACTCCTCAAATGTCTTGAAGGAGCATATATTGGAAAACAAGATAAAATGGTGGAGCAGTCGATCTTGTTGCAAAGTACATCTCTGGCTATCATAACCAGATAATATTTTCGTCTGGCTTCAAGTGATTTTAGATCGATTATAAGACACTGTTGCCAATGTGTTGGCCAAAAACCGTCATTCCAACCGGTTTTCCAAAAGGCAAATCTGGTAAATATCGTTTGTATGGCCTCAATTCGGTTAATAGTAACCGCATATGAGGGACTCCATATATTACATGCATACTCTAGTGTGCATAGATGGCACTTTTCTCAGTTTAAGTAAGTTTTCTTTGATCAAAGGAAATATCCTCAGATTTAGGATAAAACTGACTTAAACTAAGGAAAGTGCATCTTTAAATATAGGATATGATGACTTTAGCGCAAAATTTCCTTGATTTCAGTAAATTATTTTTTTGGTGTAGGGATACATGCATATAAGGATTTAAGCGTATAAAGGTCTTGGAACTCACTAGTGTTACACTTAATAAAACCTTAATAATTTGTTTGCTTTTGAGACAATAAAGTCAAAATGACTGCTGAAATTAATCAAAAATTAACCCTATATATTAAAAATAACCTAGTATATTATAAACCCTATATAATATTGTAAATAACCTAGTATATTATAATTGAGTGTTAAGGGACATGGTGATCTTGTGAAACTAATCCACCAATTTGACAAAGAAAGAACGTCTTTTTGTAGCAAAATGCAATCTTTCTTAAGTTCTTAATTACATCTGGGAGGTTATTAATGAATAAAATAAACAACAAGGGACCTATGTGACTCCCTTGTGGAGCACCAGAGAAGTTATGTATAATTCTAGACACTGTTGATCCAATTTTGACAAAATGCTTGCGGTTGCATAAATAATTTGAAACCATTTTAATAAATTCGAATGAATTCCTTAGTACTCAAGCTTTTTTATAAGTACATTATGTTGAACTTTATCAGAAGCTTTTGAAAAGTCAGTATATACAGGGTGTCCCGCAATTGAGTGCAACTATTTACGGAGCTGAAAGGTTATGTCGAGCTGAGCAAAAAATCGTATGGGAGGGGCGAGGGGGGTCTATTTTCACTTTCTTAGGAGCTACAGGGTTAATTAAAATTTCACGACTTTGGCTTACGTTATTGTTTCTAGCACAAAAACTAGCTTACAATAAAGTTATTTTGATAGTTCATTATAAAGGCTAGTTCATATAAAATCACCCCTCTAACGGCATATCAACAAACCCCACCAACTTAATCGTTACCGAGCTGGGCTCGTGTGAAGATGAAATCAATCGATTGAAACTACCAAATTTCAATTTTGAGTGCAAATTTCTCAGAATTTCGTGTAATAAATGAATTTTTTTCGGATCAATTTTGTAATTTATTCAATTTTCTTTTCAATGACACCAAAAAAATAAACATACATATCTTAAAAAATAAAAAACTTGGCTGTTCTAAAAAAATTAAACTTATAAGAAAACAATGATATTATCTACTGCATAACTAATTGTAATGTCATTATTCATGATTATTTTCTAATAATTATAATTTTTTTAGTACAGCCAACTTTCTTATTTTTAAAGATATGTTCATGTTTTTCGTGTCATTGAAAAGAAAATTGAATAAATTACAAAATAGATCTAAAGAAATATTCATTTGCACTCACAGTTGAAATTTTGTAGTTTCAACCGATTGATTTCATCTTCACACGATCACAGCTCGGTAACGGTTAAGTTGGTGGGGTTTGTTGATATGCCGTTGGAAAGGTGATTTTATTGCCTTTGAAATGAGCTATCAAAATAAGTTTTATGTAAGTTAGTTTTTCTGCTAGAAATAATAACGTGGATCAAAGTCGTGAAATATTAATTAACCGTGTAGCTACTAAGAATGTGAAAATAGACCCCTCCCCCCCCTTTTCCTATACGATTTTTTGCTCAACTCGACATAACCTTTCAGCACCGTAAATAGTTGCACTCAATTGCAGGACACCCTGTATAGCATGCACCTGACCACCTCACTCCATACCTTTAAGACAATAGCTACACGCTGAAAAATAATAGGCCTTCCCAAACATAATTTGCAGGAAGTATGTTTCTGCATGTTTCTTGGAACAAGTAATCATAATTGGTTCCACATATAATATGATTAATTAATGCAATTTTTCTTTATATATATATTTGCATCGTAACATTATTTAAATGTACCTTACCACTTGTTGTTTGAATTTAAAAACAATATAATTTGTTTTAAAGAAAATATGTTTTCATATAAATATATTGTAATTATAAATGGACTGAGAACACTTTTAGTCTATTACTATTTGTTTGCTTGGAAATATAATTTAGTCAAGACCAACATTAAATATTCACGGACAAATATATATTAATTGGAGAATACATAATTTAATTGCAGTCAAGCAATTATTTTCAAAACGATAATTAAGAACAACATAATAGTGGTACTCATGAAAGCTCGCAAATGCCTCGAATACCACGTAAACCTCGCAAGTTTTCAATTCGTATATCAGCTGCTCTCTATTTCCATATAAAAAAAGTTTACGCGGTGCTCGCAAAGTTCCCATGCATTTTCAGTTCGTAAACCTCGTATGAATTCAATTCTGTTGACAACAGCTGATTTACCATTCGTTACCTGCAGGGTGTGTTCATGAAAACGCTTGTGCAAATTTGCGCATATACGAATATGCGAGATTGCGAGCTTTCATGAGTACCATTAATATATTTACCGATGATAACACTATAGTTACTTGGAAACATATTTTAGCAAAAGAAATGCCAAAAGTTTTTCACTGTGATAACAAAATATTTGCTTAGAAGTAATTGTTGGTTTGAAGCAAACAAAATATGTTTAGAAAACAGTAAATAAGTTTTTCTCGGATTTAATTATGTTGACAAGTAACCATATTATGTTATTATATTGTGTTATGTTATTATGCGGAGCACCTACTTTGCCAGCGAAGCACCAGCTTTATCATCAAAGTTGCTTCAAAACTTACCTATTTTTACTGCTAAACCGACTTATTTTTCTTTTATTTTGTTTTTTATTTTATTAATTTGAAAACACAAACACTTTTAATTTAAACAAACATTTTCATAAACACTTTTCACAAGAACTAAACTTTTCAACACGTTTGGCGCGACTGCTTGAAACTTAAAATGACGCCAAGACTTGGCAACTGTTAAAAGCTAGCGCATAAAGCAACAAGGTTACCGCTATTTTTCGTGCAAGTGCAAAAGAAACAGATATATATGTATGTCTTGGCGAAACTCATAAAAGAAAGGAGTTCTGTTTGTTTTAAATTTGCAGAGTTCTGTTCTTTTTGAGTTTAACAGTGATGCAAATATATTTTTATTGGATAGAAACACACAATTCTATTTTGTCACAAGCATGTTAATGTAGACGTTAGTTTTTTAGCTAGGGCAATTATATATTGATTCTTTTTCTTATATCGAAAAATAATGCTACTGAAGAAAAGTTCTTAATCATTAGGTGGTTCTCTCTGAGTATTTTGGTTTTAAAACCAAACATATATAAACATATGTTTACTCTGCGTGTAGCAAAAAGCACTAGGTTAGTAACTGTGGGTTTTCCATTCCAGTCCGAAATACCATTTCTTACTTCCCAATATACCCTCCTCTTCAGAATGGACTCGAAAACTTTAGGATTCAATTTCAGTTTTGAAATGGGTCTGTAATTGATTACCTCATTCTTCGAGTCTGACTTATGTATCGGAGTTATGTGGAGGAGACTTTCCATGTATCAAGAAATTCACCTGATAAAAGAGACATATTAAAAATCTTATTTAGCGGTTTAGCTAAATTAACACACGTTTTTTGTCAAAAATTAAATAGTTATATTATCTGGAGAAATTTTATTACTTTCCTCTAATGCAGCTAATTGTTCTTTAAACTCATCGATACTTTGCTGCATGACACCTAGATTTGTGATTGGGGAAATACTACGAAATTTACGAAGTATGAAAAGAACCTTGGTGAAGAGATTTTTCAAAATTAGACTAGAAATATGTTGCCAGCATATCACATATTTTTTTCTCATCATTAGAGCTACGATCTTCATACGTCATTAAAGCCGGAAAACTCAGAGAATTACGTTTTCCATTTAAAAAATGCCAAAAAGCTTTAGAATTCCTTTGAATATTAGTATCTATGGAAAACAAGTATTGTTTGTAAAGAAATTTTTTTAAGCATTCATACTCTTTTCTAGAGTTGTAATATTAGCTATTTAGGTGTCATTTTCAAAAACGACAATCAAAACAGCGACTGTCAACTATCACCACAGCCGATTTCACTCCTATCATTTCATTGTATCTAGTGAGTTTTGTGATGCCACGCCCACGTTAAAGTTTTTTTTTCAGTTTTTGGTAAATAACTTCAAAAACGTGCATGCCAGTAAGAAAAATTATCTATCAGTTTTTGTTATCTTAAGAATAACTCCAATTATTTGTGAGACTTTTTCTAAAAAATTTGTTGATATAATACCCCAAAAAAGATATTAGAGCGCTGATTGTGAATAAAATCTCGCCCGAAATTAAAAAAATGTATTTTCGTATCTTAAGCAATGTTCATGGAATTTTTGGAAAATTTGAACACAAATATTTGCATTCATCGTCAATTTTTAAGAACACCAGAAAAAAAAAAAATCTTTAAAAGCGTTAAATTATTTGTTTCAGGAACGTTAATTTTTTTATGTTAATTTTGTGTTTTTATGTTTAGTCAAAAGTATTTGCATAAGAACTTAATGAAATAATAGCAATATCTCGTAAATCTATCTGATTCTAAGTGCACACACACACATACGTTAAAATTAAAAAAAAAAACTGATAGTTAACTTCAATAGAATATATGAATGGCTTTATTAGTTACAGAAAAAAAGTGACTATTCGTCGGAAATATCCATATCGCAGTGGCAATTCTCACAAATAAAATGGCTCACAAAAAATTAAAAAAGGCGCTTGCATTTGTTGCATTCAAGTGAATTTTTGTGATTTATATGTTTTGGCTAGAAATCGCAACAAATCATGCAAAAATCTCGATCTTCTTCGAATGACGACGAAGAGCTCCGAATTTGCGGCCGAGCACCTGCAGCTTTCTTTGACGTTTATTTGGGTTTCTTCTCCACATTTTTACTACCTCCTGCAACTGTAAACGTTTCTGTGGCATTGTTAGAACACAGCTTTTCATTGACTTCCTACCACGATTGGATTTTGGTCTGGGCTGAATAGTATGAGTCGATCTCTTTTAAGGCGGTCTTCTCATTCAAAACCCGTTTTTTGGACCCTTTTTAAAAAAATTCTTATTTGAAAACGCAAAGAATAATTGAAAACTTTTTTTATTTAGTGTATTACAAAAGGTTCAAAGTAAATAAAAAATTTTTTTTTGCCTCGATACGTGGGCTGTTCAAAAAGTAATGAGACTTCAAAGTTGGTGGTGAAAAAAAAGGTGTCGTCACGGCGGCCACGATTCCGGGTCTCCGGAGCGTCTGAAATGAAAAAAAAAACGGGGTTATAATCAGTATAGATGTAATTCTCGGGTGAACCTCAAGCTTAATTTTGTGATTTTTTTTGACAAAATGGCGGCCATTCAAAAAAAAATTTCAATTTCGGGTTTTTTTTGTAGTTTAGTGTAAAAAAAAAATAGTAAAAAAATTTTTAAAATTATGGTCGAGGTTCACCCGAGAATGGTGACAATTCTGCGTCGATTCCATTTTGTTTCATGAAAATCGGTTCAGTTGAACTGGAGATATCATGGCCGCCAGTTCGAAAAACGTGGGTTCGAGATAAACGCGTTTAAAGTTTGAAGTAATTTTTTTGGGAAAGAAAAAAAAAAAATCAAAAATGTTTAAATGCAGTTTTAAGGAGCTGACAATTTTTACTTACAAATATTAGTCGGCGATGCCAGCTCCATACAGGCCACCTTCCTCTTTTTCGTAGAAACTGCTTTCTGCTGCCCTCTCTGCTCTGCGAGCCGTTCTGCCAGCTTTTGATGATGCCGCAGCTCGAGTCTCTGATCGGTTCAATCTGTCTTCATTGCGAGATAGTGCGTATTCGTATGCGTTTTTGCCAATCGCAATACCCATCAAACCCATAATTTTAAGTATGGGTATAAAACCGTCGTTGAAGAGGCACGTTGCAATGAAATTGGCCACTTCGATGGTGCGTGCGCCTGAGTTGATGTGTTTGGGCGAAAGTGACCAAAGAACAGAATTGTAGGACTCATTGGAATTCTGAGTTTCAGATCCAAGGCATCTTTCAAGCAAATTATCTGCCGACAGCGCTTCGTAAGCTGGTTTTATTACCTCCATCACCTTCTTGTCCATCAGACCTTGCTTCACAAAAAAGGCTGTATCTTCTAAAGTATTTCGAATTTCTAAATATACTTTTAGGGGCATATTCACATCTACCCAAGCTATAAATAAATGCAAAAAAAAGTTGAAAAAAAAGGTTGCTCAATGAGAAGACCCCCTTAATGCCGTTAATGTGATTGCATTTCAGAGTTTGACGTTTTGCCTCTTTAATGGCAATTATAATGTGCAAGATGTGTTTCACATCACCCCCCCCCCCCCATGAGTGTTACACATCACCCAATGTAAGTCACTTTTTTCTCGTTGATGGTATTTTACCACAACGCAAAAAATGTAAAATCTTTTGTTATATTTAAAGATATTAAACAATACCACATTTTACATCTACTCAGTTTTAAAACCTGAAGAAAATTTTATCCGAAACGCTATTTTTTTTTAACTTAAAAGAAACTTCTTAGCAAAAATTGTTTATGCTTTTTAAGAACTCTAATGAAATGTATATATACTTCCAACACTTGAACTAGATGCTGTCAAAAGAAGCCCATCAAAGTTGTTTATTCAATCTTATGGTATGTCAACATTTTGTACAAAAAATCGCTGCGTTACACATCACCCCATGGTACACATTACAGCACCTTACCCTACTTAAAGGAACAGTAGAGTTGCTACTTCATAAATAATAAATTCCCTTTATGAATTGATGCAAAATTACCAAAAATATTAAATATCATTTTTAATTTTATAACTTTCAATTCTGCAGCAGAATCATGCACAAAATCACTTCTGAATTTTATTTCTTATTTTAAAGTAGGTACTATATTTTTATGGATAAGGATTTTTAATAAAAATTGCATAAAAATGTTGATTTTGTAATTTGTACTTAACAAGCTAGCTTCTTTGACCAGTTAAGATATATTTTGATTGCAAAAGGAGATTCCGTTGAAAAGTTAATAATATCTGAGGTTTTAAACAAAAATATTTGAAACCATTTACTCAGTTCTCTCTTTTTTAAAAAAATGTTTTTAAAAGAGCTATCGTAACTAAAAGTTAACGGTAGAAAACTGTTTGTATAACCAACGTTTAACAATTATTACAATGTTCGTGTCGTCAACGTAACTTATTTAAATGAATTATATATTTGAATGTTTGTGAAGTCAGTCAACTGCAATATTGTGAAAATTATGAAAAAATAAGACAAAGTTGTAAGTCAAACGAAAAAGAAGCAATAAATTTATAATTAATTTTTAGTACTACCCCGACAACAATCAGTTCGTACACCTGAACATTTTATAATATTAATAATTTCAACTTTTATTTATATTAAGAAATCAATGTTTTTGATACAAAGTTTGTTGTATTCTGAAAGCTTGAAATGCCATGTCTTAGAATCAAAAGCAAAAGTAAAAAAAAATTACAAAAACAACAACTTAAATAGCGAGATCCATCAATACAGTCATAAAATGCAATCAAAAACTGACAACATTTAATAACCGTAATAAGCAACATTAACAGGAATCTAGCATTGGTCACAACAACAGCTTCAACAAACTTTTACTTATACCATTGAAAGATCCCTTTCAGATAGTATGTGATGAAATAAAAAAAGAATTTTTTTTTTTTTTTTTTTGGTATTATTCACTATTTTCAATTGTTTCGCAAATTTTTACAAAATCCCGTATTTTTGGAAAAATTTTGTTCTTGTCCCATTTTGTTGAAATAAAAATCTGGCAATACTACTGTCGACTGACTAAGTTTTGACATTGAAAATCGTTGAATGCAACATTCAGTTATTTTGTTGTGATATTTGCGTTCATCAAGTGGCATTTTATATGCACACAAAATTCGCAAAAAAAGAAAACTGGTTCGCTTCTCTGTACTCAAAAAATAAATTTTATGATAATCGTTGTTTGTAGGCGTTGATTGTAAGCAGTGTGCCAGGCTTGACCTTGATGGTTACTCACAATTTTGAAGATCAACAATGTTCGTGTGTGTCAGACTTTTATTTGAATTCTTCTTTAATTGAAAAGCATTCAGTAAATTTTATGTTTGTCTTTTATTTTCTACATTACACTGTTAAAAAATTTTATTGATATTGCAGTGATATTGAGTTTTAAAAGATTTCGATAATCTAGTACACATCAGAATAGACAAACAAATTCTGGGGTGAAATCGGCTAAGGTGATAGTTGACAGTCGTTCTTTTGATTGTCGTTATTGAAAACGACACCTAAATAGCTGTCGCATGATCTCAATAGGAAAAAGTTATTTGTCGATTTGATAATCGCCTTACATGGAGCAAAAGCGATGATTTACATTATAAACTAACAATGAACACTATAGCCGATTCCACCTCTGTTTTAACAAAACAAACACATTTATTCGATTTTAATTTAGGACACCATGGTTGAATTATAAGGTTTTCGGAAGGGTGAAAACGAGTATCTATTATATTAAAAATGGATTTGTTTTGATTTTGACAATTATGGGTTAATACGAATGTTCGAATTTTTGTTTTTAAGAGCAAAGTAGTTTAAAGTTGATATGCTATGAGCTAAATTTAACTTGCTTTTAATTCGATAAATTATCGATAAATTAAACTATCAAGAACCGGTTTGCTGAGAAGTTTTTGATTTTGAATCAATTTTTATTTGTAAGAAAAATTTTCATAATAATGAAAAAATTCATTCAATATTATGAATATGCTAATTAAATTACACAAAAATTTTATTTGCATTTTAAAAAATCAAATTTCTATTTTCTTAATATTGAAAACTAAAAAGGAATGGGTGCTATTTATAAGTGATATTTAACGATATTTACACTAAAATTTCATTTGTTCGAACAAAAGCTTCTTAACCTAGAAAGTGACTCATATAGCATCAAAATCATATGTAGCAGAGTCTAAATTATGACCCGTCAAAGCCATAAAAAATACACCCAACCATCAATGCACTAAGAACTGTGCCCATCTTGCTTCAAAATCAAATACATCCGCCTCAATAATTTCCTAACCCTCAAAACTGTCAAATAATCTATTGACAACGTCACAGTGGCGTCTATTAAAATTACTAAAACTATAAAAATAAGTTCATTGCAAAATTGAAAAACTGGCGTGTAAAAGTGAATCTGAAGGTTACACTTAAATTATGAGTTTTTCACGCGTAACACAGACATACATATCAAAAAAAAAAAAAACTATTAAAAAGACACAAAAAAAAATAATTTAACGACTGTCTACTAAGAACTGAAACGCAAACCACAAAATGTATGAACACAGCTGATTGAAAATCTTAAAAACAGCATGGCGCACACAAGTTGACGAAATGATGTATTAGAGCGTAAAATGAAATTATAGAAAATCACTTATTTTCTTCTGCTAAATAAAAAGAAAAAGGTGTGGAAGATACTTATTTCTGTATAATTTATAGTACAATATTTATTTTGTGAATACACTTTATCATATACGACCTTGGCTTTGCTCTTCACGTATGACGTTTATTATCGATATACTATGTGTTGGAAAAAAAAATCATTACTGCTCAACTGTTGTGTACTGATATTTTTTGTCTGTGTTGTCACTGAGTCAGATGTTTGTGTGTTTAGAAAATACATATTCTACAATATATTGTTTACTCTCTAGCAAAAGTGTTTCAATAACGCACAGTTTTGTCAAACACTTTCAAGGTCTCACACAATTTAAGTGTTTCTTTTTTTAATTTTTTGCTCGTTTTTAATTAAAAAGCGAAAAAATTTTATTTCATACGCCAATTTTAACGATGAAGATTATTCTATATGTAAAACATATTGAAGATATCAAAAGTGAAAAGCTTTATTTTTAGAACTTTCATCATTCAAATTATAATATACAAAAACAAAAGCACAACATATAAGTAAGTAAATATATACATACTTTTGCAAAACAGCTGCCAGCATTTTTTGCATGTGTGAAAAAATGTTTGAATATTTTTGGCGCCTTTAATTATAATTTTATCGCCGTTTTGAATAAATGTACATAATAATTTTTATATTCCTTACAAAGTGCATGCATATAATGAATTCAGTTTGAGTTTAAGCTTAAAAGATCAGAGCTTATTTGAAAAAGTTTTGTAAATAGTGAGAAGTTATAAGACGATACAATGTGAAGGAAAAACAGAAGACTTCTACTTTTATGTTTTTTCCCAATTTGTAAGAACATACTTAAAGCGTATCGAATTGTTTTTGAAATTTTTTGTAGAGTTGTTTCATTATTTCAACAGAATTTGTGATTACTTTATTTCAATTGGGCTATTCATAGTTTAAGTACGCAGGCCTGTTTAATTTACGATTTGTTATTTTTACGCCAACTTACGTAAGCGTATTTTTCTTTGTTGTTGTTTTGCATGCAAACGCAAAAGCGTAAACATGCAAACACGCGTAAATAAAAGTAGCTCTTGGACGTGTTTTTTGTGTCTCGAATTTTTAGGTCCTATCTACAGCATACATATATAGCAGGGTTGCAAAATCATTGAATACCGCAAACACATACTGAGGTGCTCACAGTTGCAAAAATAACAAATGCTATAAATACGTTTTGTTAATTTACGTTTAAACTGTGAGTAGCCCAAATATATTTAAAATTTTCTCACAAGATGGTTATATCTCAGTTGTATATTTAGTGTCATTAATGGCATTCAATTAACGACGTAGGCATTAATTCTGTCAAAAAATTACTGGGAAATGATAATTTTAAAAGCCCGCTAAAGGGCATGTAAAAACTGTTGTTATCGCTAAGTTAGCAGAACTGTCCTGACTATGCTGACGTAAAGTTTGAGTGCGAGCTGTCATTTATGGGATTGTTCACGCACACAACTTAAGCTGCTTGCGTGTTTGTGTGACGTTTAAAGCTTCTCACTGAAAGAAATAGAACGTTAAAGCATTTTGAAAGCTTCCTGAAAGTTTTATGTACAATAATAATAAAGAATAGACGCGAATAGAAAAACTATGAAATCACAAAATAATTTTCTTATTATTTCTTTTATATATTATTATATATATTATTATCTATATTATGTTTGCATTTAAAACAAGTAAATGAATGTCACTACAAAATCTATATTCCATGTGTCATAAATATTTTAGAATTGATTATAAGTTTTTTCATGAATATGGTATTGAACATTTAGTATAAAAAATGTTGACAGGTGATAAACTTATACGGCTTATACCATTTATAAGAGTTTTGTCCATTTGCATGAAACCTCTGAATATTTTACAGTATATGTTAAGAAATGTCCAAAACAGAACAGTCCAAAAAATTTAAAAAATAAATTTAGAAAGAGTACAAAACATTATTTATTACATTTGTGCTTACCTTATTTTTTCATTTAACATCAACAAAATTTAAATTAAATATTAAATAAATATACCTAGTAACATTTTTTGGCATTTTTAATAAGGCCTTGTTTAGACAAAATTTACCGTAAAACAAAATAAATATAAAATAAACTATTTAAAACTATGAAAACAATGATGGCTTACATGAATAAAACATGCTGCGTTTCTTAAGCATCAAATGTAAACAAATATAACAGAACAATCATGGATTTTTCGATCATGTACGCATGATACAATCATAAGGTAAGGTAAGGAGATTCACCACACCGACCTCGAATGTCAGAATGTGTTTTAGAATTGCCATTTTCTATCTTATTGAGAAATGTGGGACCCTTAATAAGAAAGGAAATTATTTGTAGGATAAATGGATTAAAGTAGGACAAATGTTTTTACAGTGAAATAAAACGCTGTTTTGTGATTTTATAATTTTGGTTC
The DNA here is from genome assembly GCA_914767935.1 of Coremacera marginata. Classification (NCBI taxonomy): domain Eukaryota; kingdom Metazoa; phylum Arthropoda; class Insecta; order Diptera; family Sciomyzidae; genus Coremacera; species Coremacera marginata. The sequence goes on along the minus strand of OU612043.1, from coordinate 11,643,552 downwards.
CAGTGAATTACTATTGTCCATTGGTTTCTGTGTTCTTCATTTTTTATATAAAGTTTTTATTCTAATGTCCGCTATGAATGTAATACATAATTTTTTTATTGCCGTCTGACAGAGAAATTATTTTTATTATTTTATTTTTTTGGGTGTAGAACACAACGTAATTATTTTGAAATCCAGCGAACAAAGAGACGCGACCTTAACTGCTTCGAGTCTGCCTGCAGACTGAAAGCTTTTTGCAGCGTAAGAATTTATATACCCAGAGGGAAATAACCCGAGTACTGTGTAATCTCTTGCATGGTTTCATACATTACTTCCGTAGCACTACTTTTGTAAACAATAACAGAAGTATATGTAACAATCATGATACAATTATAAGGTAGGGTAAGGAGATTCACCACACCGACCTCGAATGTCAAAATGTATTTTAGCATTGCCGCTTTTATGTATAATTGAGAAATGTGGGACAAATAATAAGAAAGGAAATTATTTGTAGGGTAAATAGGATAAATTCGGACAAATGTTTTACAATGAAATAAATTGTTGTTTCGTGATTTTAAAGCTGTTTTCAGTAAATTATTATTGCATATTAGTTTTAGTTTAGCTTTTTGTGTTCTTAATTTCTTATATACAATTTCTAATGTGCAATATAAATGAAATATTTATAAATTTTTATTGCCGTCTGACGGAGAAATTGTTGGAGATAAATCAATTGGTTTTTGAAAATTGACACATTGCTTTAATATCATTTAAGTCTTTTTATTTAATCTGCTGGAACTTTAAAATCTTATGTTTTCTTTGTTTCACGTCTTATGACAGATGGCGGAAATTCTTTTTGGCATTATTAAAAATTTTTAAATTAATTATATATATACATTATTAATTACATATATTCACAAATTACAAGAACTAAAGTGCACCATAGAACGATTTTATAGCGAATGGAAAACCCCAAAATAGCATGTCGCCACAACTAAGTAATCTATCAAAAATGCAAAGAACAATCATGGATTTTTCGATCATGTACGCATGAAACAATCATAAGGTAGGGTAAGGAGATTCACCACACCGACCTCGAATGTCAGAATGTATTTTAGAATTGCCACTTTTCTATCTTATTGAGAAATGTGGGACACATAATAAGAAAGGAAATTATTTGTAGGATAAATGGATTAAATTAGGACAAATGTTTTTACAGTGAAATAAAACGCTGTTTTGTGATTTTAAAGTTTTGTTTCCAGTGAATTACTATTGTCCATTGGTTTCTGTTTAGGTTTTTGTGTTCTTAATTTTTTATATAAAGTTTTATTCTAATGTCCGCTATGAATGTAATACATAATTTTTTTATTGCCGTCTGACAGAGAAAATGTTGAACATAAATCAAAAATTTGTTTTTGAAAATTGACACATTGCTTTTATTTAATTTTTTTATATTTTTATTTATTCTTCTGGAACTTTAAAAAACTAAAGTTTTCTAAGTTTTACGTTATATGACAGATGGCAGAACTTTTTTTTGACATTATAAACATTTTTAAATTAACTGAAAATATGTAGTAACTTAATATATTCACAAATCACAAATACTTAAGTGCACTACTATATCAGAGAACGAATTTATAGCGAATGACCTAATGGCGAATGGAAAACCCCAAAAAGTAAAACTTCAAAACTTTTCTCATAATAAAATAATGTACTTCCCCGTTTTCTAGTGGCTACATGTTATTACTTACTTTTGAAGCGAATGTCAAAGCGAAATATCAATATTAAAATATGAAGGTCAAAAAAAAAAAAAAATATGAAAATTATCGAATGTGTTAAAATATATCAATTTTCGACAAATTGTCGAACATTGAAGTTTACGAAGTTATAACATGTCGCCACAGCTTAGTAATTCATCAAAAACCCAAAGAACAATCATGGATTTTTCGTAGATATTTTTTAAGACACGGCAGCAACGTATTTTATAATTTTGACATTCCAGGTCAGTGTGGTGAATCTCCTTACCCTACCTTATAATTGTATCATTGTAACAATCTACTTCTTAATACTCGATGTATGCTGAATCTGAGGACATCGATACATCGAGAAAGTAGTAAGTTTATTTATTGCTTCATACATTTATAGATGCAAGAAGTAGCTAGACTTGATACTTTGCCGCAAACAATGCGTGCTGAAAATTCATTGATTCTAAGGTGGCCAAATGCTGTGTAAAGTAATGGAAAATTGTATTAGCACTTCGTGCTTCATTGTGTGTAATACAGCATTGATATTGTAAGCGGCAAATTTCCTTCTGGGTACGTTAACATTTTTGAAAAAGCTCTAAGCTCGCGAGCTGATTATGTTCGTAGCTGATTTAGATGCTCTCTATTCTTAAACATGTAAAAGTCATTGTTGAGCATAAAATCAATGTGTGAAATACACCTGATTTCGCACTTTTTGACGTATTCAAAGAGTTAATAAAAGTTAGTTTCTAAAACCTCAAAGTATGTAAATAACACCCATTGAATTCAATTGTATTTTATTATGTATAACAAAAAACTCAAAGTATTCTAAACAACATTGTCGGCAATTTTTTTCCAATACAATTTGTGTGCCGCCAATACTAATCAGTCAGTGCACTCTAATGATGTGTATAACGAGTACCTTGATTGCTTGTGTAACAAACAAACCTGAATAGATAGGCGATTATTGAGCGTTGATAGAGTGTCGCAGACACACTTTTTGCCATTTTTCGACATTTGAGCCAGAGTGAGTGTTTTTCATTTGTTCGATTTTTGTCGCATCACCAACACAGCAATTACAGTTGACATTTCTAAAAACTTTTACTTTATATTGTTTATTATGTGGACTATATTTGTTGATTTTAATGAAAGTTTTAACACTTTGTTGCTTGAATGATTTGAAAAAAAAAATTTTCACAGACTTTTATTTGAAAAGTTTGAACTTTAAATTAGTAATAAACAACAGAACCAGAATTTACAATCAAAATAAATAAAAGTAAAATTTACTCTGAAGAGATTTTTCTTTATGAAATAAAAAAAAAAATATAATTGTATTTGATTCACTTCCCAGCAAAGCAAAGTTTTCGAAATCGTTACGAATATTCCGGAATGTTTGTGAAATCATAAAGAAAATCGTTTGAAGGCGTTGACGTGACTTCGTAACAAAGTGTCTTTTATTCAGTGCTATGTCTTTTGTCCACATATATACATTTTTTTTCCATATAAATAAATTCTTGCCATAAAGTTCTATAGAACATATAAAATAACCGATGAAGCTACCGGAACATGTCTAAATTTCAAAGAAAACCCCTAGTAATATCTTTGGGAGATTGAATGAATTTCCTGGTAGATTTTTTTCATATCTATATAACACAACTTTGCCATTTCTTAATAGATTTTCGCCTTATTTTTTTTTTTTTTTTGAAAAATGCTGACTTTGAGCAAAAAATATCAAAATAAACTAAATATTTTGGTTTTTTACAAAAATTTGAGTGTAGGTTTTTTTCTTGTAAATATTTCTGAAAAACAAGAAAAATCCTCGAAAATTTAATTTATTCCGCCAAAACGAACAGCTCAACCCAAAAATGATGTACCAGCTTGTTTCAAAAGAAAGGTTCATTCACACTGTGAAGCGGACTTAACTGTCCGATTCTAAAATTTTGCCACATGTGTCTATGACAAGGCTGCCAAATATCAGCGTCTCTCGTTGACATTTGGTTAAGTGACAGTGTTTTGTTTACAACAACTTTTTTCGTGTCTTCGATTTTTACGATGGAAAAAAAAAATAGAGCAACGAGTTTGTAACAAATTTTGTGTGAAAAATGGTTTCAAATGCTCCGATATGCGTAAAATGTTGGTGAAATGTCACGGTGACTCTGTTCTATCGTTTAAGAAGGCAAACAAGTGGTTTAACCGATTTGTGAGTGGCCAAGACGAAGTAGAAGACGACCTTCGTACCGCGCGGCCATCGTGTTCGACTACCGAAGAAAACGTTGAAAAAATCAAAGAAATGTTGGTCAAAAATAGCAAATTGACGACTAGAGAGATAGCAGAGGAAGTCGGCATTTCAATTGGATCCGTTCAGAACATTTTGAAGAATGGATTGAATGGAGTGAATCAGGCTCAATTTTTTCTTCCATCGGTCACTGTCACTTTACCAAATATCAACGGGAGACGCTGATATTTGGCAGCCTTGTCATAAACACATGTGGCAATCTACTAAAAAAAAAAAATTTCAAATCGTACAGTTAAGTCCGGTTCACAGTGTGAATAAACCGTTCTTTTTGAACAATGCATTCTTTGTGGGGAATTTTATTAGCTTTAATTTGATATATCACTTGTTTGATCACTGTTTTTGGTTCTGGAGACATATGCAATCAAGTGGAATCAACCTTTTTATTTTGTTGAAAAAAACTCTCAAAAACGGAGTGATAGAAAAAAAAAAAATGATATTTTCGGAATCAGTGGCCGGTTTCATATCAGAAGTGAATAGCACTGTTCACATTATCAAATTTTCCATGCAATAAATTATCAAAAAATTTGACAAAGAAATATATGGTATATGGAATTTAACGGAAATTTGACTATGTGAACACTAATCAAATTGTTGGTCAAATCGTTTGACGAAAATCAAAATATATTGATTTTTCGGTTGTTTGACTAAAGATTTGATGAAAAATTTGACTTGTGAATACTCGTCAAATTTTCTAGTGCAATTTCGTCACTTAAAAAAAAGGATTTCAACGCGAACAAATCAATTCAAAATATACGATTAGAAGAATTTTGGAATAATTTTATTAAAACAGAATATTAAAAAACAAAGCATATGAATTGCTGCTTATAAAACTGCACGAAAAAGCGCTCAAGGCAACAGTGGAAACATTAAAAAATATTACTTGTCTTGGAGCGGCTTATCATCGAGAACTTAAAAAAGTTATAAGTTCAGCTTCTTCTTCTTCTTCTTCTTTCAATAAAATATCAGCAACTACTGCTGCAAGTACTTGTTTGGAAAATGCGATGTTTTCACTTCGGTGTGCAAGACAATAATGAAATTTAACGAAAAATTTGATAATATGAACACTTACGTGGTCAAACTGTTTGACCAACGATTTGACTAACAAGGATAGGTCCCCAGGTGTCACTCGGCGATTTGAATGATTTTCGGATATGTTATAGAGGACAAATATCTAAGGTTGACCTATTTTTCTATACGTGCTCAATCGATAGTTTAGGGTTTCAAAATGGCGTTTTGAATTCAGCTTAAATTTCGTTTTTCGCCATAATTTAACTATTTTACATAGAAACATACACATATTTGGTATCAAACGAATAGTATTAAAAATGCACACATGATGACATCTTATTTTTAGAAACATGTTTTATTGTTATTTTGTTGTTGAAATTTTTAAAAGTATTTAGTCGATATCATGAAGAGTCCGTACTCGAAATTGTATCATTTTCACTTATGTTTAATTTCAGCTAATTTTAAAAGTTACCTTTTTTTTCAACTTTCACATGTTTTTATAAAAAAATTTTTATTAGAAAATGCATAAATTTTCTTAAATAACAAATATTTTGTTGTAAATAACGACAACATTATGGGTATCAAAAATTTTGTTTTTTCTCGAACTTTCCGTATGTGTAGATATTTGATCCGAAATGTTGTTTAAAGATATGATATGATATTTTCATATCATGTGGATCTGTATTCACAACTCATTTTCTGTTAATTATGAAATTCTATATATGTACTTACTTCCCTTGCTCATTTTTATTAGAATCACCTTGCTTATTTTCAAAATTTTAGGAGAAACAAATATTTTTGCATTGTTTTCACTTTTATGATACTTTTTTTAAGCAACTGAAGAAAAGAGGGTTGGTTACAGTATCTTTGATGTAAAGTGTAAAGAAAAGGTTAAGCTAGACTATTTAAAAAAACAAAAATTTAAAAGGAAAACTTTTTAAAAAAATTAATTTCATCAAAAAAATCAAAGGGGGTACCCTTGTTTTTGAATGACAGAAACAGCAAATTAATTTTTGTGTAAAACTGAAACAATTTTTGCTTATAAATATTATGCCGCCACATAAAAGAGAATTTAAAATGCAATTTTTGATTTGAATTTCTTTTACAACAAAAACAACTTTCATGTAACTTTTTGAGAAACATTAATTATTTTGGATCATTTTTAAAAAAAAGATTAAAAATGTAAATGCACAGCAAATGGTATTCTTGTAATAGTTTTTATAAAGTTTTGAAATTGAACTTTTTGACAAAAAAGAGTTGAGTGAAATACATTTAAAAACAGCGGAGATATTTGCATCGAAAGTCATATCTTTAAATTTCGGATGATTTTTTTCTCATTCTTCGGACAAACAAGTAAGAAGCACACAGTTTGTATTAAAAACATTTCGGATTAAATATCTATACATACGGAAATTTCGAGAAAAAACAAAATTTTTGATACCCATAATGTTGTCGTTATCTATAACAAAATATCTTTTATTTAAGAAAATTAGTGCATTTTCTCATAAAAACAGTTTTAATATATTCTGTTTATAGCAATTCTTAAAAAAAATTAATTTTTAAGAATTACATTTGTGTGCTTTATGCCAAGTAATTCATGAAGCAACAGGTTGCCACAACAACAATGTTCTTTTACAGAACAACCACCAGCAGATTAGACAGCTGTTTCGTTGGTCGCTACACCAACTCATCAGTAATCATCTGTGGCTCATGCAGTTCATTAACTTTGAAAATCTTATAAGCACACCTTCTGCTAAAACCAACGCCGAATTGCAGTAGTGTGCTTTCCAATTTAAAAAGCAATGTTTTTCTACTTCTTAGCACAAAGCAAAGGTTCAAAAAATTGACTACATTAATTCTGCAAAGACTTGTTGTTGCGCTCTTTGTTTACTTCTTGTCACGATTCCATTCTTTGGCACCAACAATTCGTTGGTATTAAACCATAGAAGGCGTGAATATAAACAAGTAAAAGTTAAAAAAAAACAAAAAAGGTAACTTTTCAAATTAGCTGATATTAAACATAAGTGAAATGAAACAACTTCGATTACGGGTTCTTCATGATATCGATAATAAAACTTCTTTCTAAAAATTAGATGTCATCATGTGCGCCTTTTAAATACCTTTCGTTTGATACGAAATATGTGTATGTTTCTATGGAAAATAGTTAAATTATAGCGAAAAACGAAATTTAAGTTGATTTTAAAACGCCATTTTGAAACCCTAAAATATCGATTGGGCACGTATAAAAAAATACGTCAACATTAGATTTTTGTCCTCTATCACATATCCGAAAATCATTCAAATCGGCGAATGACACCTGGGGACCTTTCCTTGTAAGAATTTGACAATGTGAACGCCATTCAGTGTTCAAGCGATTTTGCGAAATTTGTAAACCAGTGTAAGTTAGGCAGAGTTTATACGTCATTCAAATTGAATGAAGACTATCGCATTTTTGGTTCTCATTTACTCTCTTCGAGATATTTGATTGAATAGCTGCTCACACGTGATTTTTTGATTGAATGGCCGATGCCGACTAAAAGTGTTGTTGTAAGAACCAGAAAAGTTGATTATGCAACCCTGTGATTGATTGGCAGAGTTTATACGTCATTCAAATTGAATGAAGAATATCGCATTTTTGGTTCTCTTTTACTCTCTTCGAGATATTTGACTGAATAGCTGTTCACACGTGATTTTTTGATTGAATGGCCGATGCCGACTAAAAGTGTTGTTGTAAGCACCAGAAAAGTTGATTATGCAACCCTGTGATTGATTGATGCAGGTCTTGAGCTCCATCAAAATTTTGATTGATGCGATGAAGTGTTGAAAGTTCATTTCCGCTCTCGCAGAGAGTTCATCTTTTTTTTCGCTGGGAAAACAACAACAAATTTTGAATGATCCTTCAATTTGAATGACGTGTAAACAGTGCCATTGATGCAGGTCTTGAGCTCCATCAAAATTTTGATTGATGCGATGAAGTGTTGAAAGTTCATTTCCGCTCTCGCAGAGAGTTCATCTTTTTTTTCGCTGGGAAAACAACAACAAATTTTGAATGATCCTTCAACTTGAACGACGTGTAAGGCAGAGTTTATACGTCATTCAAATTGAATGAAGAGTATCGCATTTTTGGTTCTCTTTCACTCTCTTCGAGATATTTGATTGAATAGCTGTTTACACGTGATTTTTTGATTGAATGGCCGATGCCGACTAAAAGTGTTGTTGTAAGTACCAGAAAAGTTGATTATGCAACCCTGTGATTGATTGATGCAGGTCTTGAGCTCCATCAAAATTTTGATTAATGCGATGAAGTGTTGAAAGTTCATTTCCGCTCTCGCAGAGAGTTCATCTTTTTTTCGCTGGGAAAACAACAACAAATTTTGAATGATCCTTCAATTTGAATGACGTGTAAACAGTGCCTAAGCAATGCCTTTCAAATATTGCTCAGACAGTTCGAAAGAAATAAAATTTCTACTTGTTTGCACTTGAATAAATCGAATAAGCCGGAACATTTAAGACTGTTCGAAATAGTTACTAAATCGTCAACTTTAGTTTGCTGGGCTATTCAAAAGTTTCTAGCGACATTTCTTAAATTGTTGAGATGCGAAACTCACATTAATAGCAAAATTAGCAAACCGGTCAGCAAATGTTCTGGCTTTTTTTGGTCAACATCTCAAAACAGCACCAGACAAAATACTGGTTTCTTGATTAGCTACAAATAAAGCATGAAAAATATCTGCTCAACAGCCAAACAAACAAACAATCACACCACCAACTGTGCACAAATAACACAACATAGTATATTTTAAGGCTTATATTATGACCAAAAAAGCGACTTGTTTTGGCCAAACTAAAGAATTCACAGAATTCGCACGGGGACTAAAGTTTGAATGTTGTCAACATGTTTGAAAATCATGCCGCCGCTAAATGATCTCACGACTGAATGAAGCTGAATGGGAATGAAATTTAAAAAAAAAAAAAATCAACACATTACCGACGACATGCTTGATGTAAACGACTTGAATTTATTTAAAATTTAATGGGTATCTATAAAATGTGGCGCTGTAAGAATCTACAGAAGCCGCACAAACAGCATTAATAACATATTTTTGCGTCATTCAGTCACTTCAAAATTACCACAACAACAATTTAGGCTATTTTGTTTTTTTCTACTAAACAAACATCTCATACATTCATTCATTTGCCATTAAGATAGAAAATCTCTTTGTAACCGTACCGACATTCGATGAACTGTACAAAATTCAATTTAAATTTTTTTTTTTTTTTTTTTTTATTATTTTTTGCAACAACGCAAGATCGGCGGCTATGCTTGGAATTTGTTCTTTAGTAAGTTAGGCCAACTGGTATCATAGAGATATGTGTGTATTATATCTTAAAATTTAATAAAATTCCAATTCACAACAGATGTTGTGTTGTGTTCGATTTTCTTGCTAATGAATTTCAAGTTGATTTCAATTTTAGATTGCATCAAAAAAATAAACAAACATATAAAACGTAATCGTGCTTAATTTGAAGTCACTTGACGTCAGAACTCCAACAATGTTTGCTGTCAATTGTTGTGCCGATGCTATTTCATCATATGTTATTGTTACATAATTTAACGTGACCATAACTGCATGCATGATGATGATGATTTTCGTTCCAGTGGCTATTTAATAATTGAACCTATGTTATTTGTTTACAAACAGCAACAACGAAAGTTTGCTCCAATTTAATTAAATTGTTGTTGGCGCATTCCTTTTTTTTTTTAATTTTTTTTTTTTGACTTGTGCGTATTTTTTCTGTGTCGATCAATTAATTGATCCAAGATCGTGGGCTGCCTGTGTTGGTGGAGTCAACATATTTGATGAAGGCGTTGTTCATGGTTCTATACTTTTGTAGCAGGTGGTTTTGTTTTTTTAAATCTAGTTAATCATATTAGGAGCAAGTTTTGTTGATCAAAATATTTCGCACATTAGTAGTAATTTATATGTTTCTCTATTGATTTGTTCAGAAAGTCAGTACGGTTTTTTATTTACAGTTAAAAAACTAAAAAAAAAAAAAACGAAATGGCCATTTCAGCCCTTGAAAGGACTTTGACGAGCTGCTTATGATCAATTGTGTCGTGCGTGTTGTGAAATGTTTGAACAAAAAATGATCGAGAACTGATCGTACTGCTTATGTTCTCAAGAAGCTTTTTATAGCTGTTTTTACTCTCAGAGTTTTGCCATTGCCTGCAGAGAGGTAACAGACAGAATCTGGTTTATCAAGTACACCTGCCGCAAGGCTTAAGTACTTGGGTCTCCAGACCTAGGGTAATAGTTCATGAAACAGACAACCAGAACTTATAACCAGTAAACCAGTAAAACATACGGCGCATCCGGTGTAGCCACACGAACATGGAAGCCGTTTCACAAACACAAAGCATCACCCAGTGCCCTGCTGATTAGGAGCATTATGCAATAAATTACATACTGCCCGTAATAGCAGTACCAATTTAGATTTCAGTAGTGACGTACCTTCAATCCATCTACTGGGGAAGACGAGACCTACCCAATCTCTTGCATATTAAGACAGATATGCCAGCCCGGTCGTAACACTGCGCGACCCCACCGGTCAATCTAGACCTGTGTAGCATTCACACAACGGGCCAGCACAGAAGGGCCAGCCCACGACAGTCATCTGGGCAACTCGATCCCGTCAATGAGGATCCACAACATCCTCGCAAAGAAACCAAAAATGCACTTGTGCAATTACGAAGAAGTACATTTTTATGCGTGACCATGCTCAATGAGCACTGAAAGGGCCATTTTAACAGCTCACAGCTGCCGGCTCAGTTGCAAACTATTACACATGACTGGTACCTACTTAGGAGTGCCTTTTGTTGCCACTCTTACTCTGGCAGTCCGGATGATCTAAGGATCTCAACATCCAGACAGAGTATTGGCCTTGCCCTCAGGGAGCGACGCTCGGGCTTTCCTTAGGGGTTTGCTCGTCTTAGACCGTCTTGGACCGTTGTTCGTGGGCCAAAGATGCCTTCCCTTCCGACTTTCGCATTAGAATCGCAGAGGACTATTTTCATGTCATGGACCGGAAGGTGCTTGTATACGTTCTCAAGACTAGCGTAGAATGCGTCCTTTTCCTCTGTCAGACCTTGATGCGGATCATCGCCAATCTTTCGTTCACAGGTGTGAACCGGGAAACGAGGTGCCGTAGTTTCTGGCTTACGATGAATCCACATCCGAATTTACGCTTCTCCAGTCTGTAGATATCAGAGTCTGTTTGTTTACAGCAGCCTTGCCTTTTCCTTCGAATTTCCTCGATGGTGGTGATGTCAGCGTTTATTGTTTTGATGGCTTCCGCCAGTTGAATAGTGGCACCTTCCCTATAAAGGCTCCGGAAATTCGTTTTCCATTTGCGGTGGTCGTCAACATAATTGGGGTTCTTATCCGAGACTGGTTTAGCTTTCATTGGGCAGTAATGATGTGGCGGGATCCAAACCCTGTGCTTGATCTTTTGATAAAACCAGCGGACTTTAAATTATCGTGAACGCTGCAATGGACAAATCAATTAGATCATACACAATTTCTTTGACTGTCGAATATTTGTTCGTCTCTACCCTTGTGCCTTCATTTGGTCCTCGTCAACCTCCAAACGCCTATCAGTACGAGGTGCATTCATGATAGAAAATTTTCCATCTTGTAAACGGGCAAACTACTCTGACATTATCTTTCTTTAATTACATCTTCGCCATAAACTTCCACATTAGTTTTTTTCTGGCGTCAGTTGATTTTTTGCCTTTTTTGAAGTAAAAGAGCAAAATATGACGTATATGCTTACCAAAGTTTTGCATTTTTAAAACACTCTTAAAACACGACTTCCAAAGAAAAGGATGGAAATCTGAATTAATTTATTTCTTTTTAAACTTAATAAACAGCTGATACAAAAAATGACATAAATGTCAACATATGACAAATCTTTGAATATAACAGTGATAAAAACGCACTTTCTTTTTGGACAACCCAGTAGTAGGCAGGTCACTTCTACTCTTTATCATTTTTCTATTATTAAATGAAATATATCTTTTTTTCATAAAATGCAAATCTTTACGAAGTTGTGGTTACTTGATTATACAGGGTGTTCCGCAATTGAGTGCAACTATTTACGGAGCTGAAAGGTTATGTCGAGCTGAGAAAAAAATCGTATGAGAGGGGGGGGGGTCTATTTTTCCATTCTTAGGAGCTACAGGGTTAATTAATATTTCACGACTTTGATTCACGTTATTGTTCCTAGCACAAAAACAAAGTTACGAAAAGCTTTATCTGATAGCTCATTGTAAAGGCAATAAAATCACCTTTTCAACGGTATATCAACAAATAGCATCAACATAACCGTTACCAAGCTGTGCTCGTTCAAAGATGAAATCAATTGGTTGAAACTACTAAATTTTAACTTTGAATGCAAATTTCTCAGAATTTCGCGTAATTAATGAAATTTTTTTAGAATCATTTTTGTAATGTATTCAATTTTCTTTCCAATGACACCAATAACATAAATGTATCTTAAAAAGCAAAAAAGTTTGCTGTACTAAAAGAATTATAAAAAAAAAAAAAAACGAAATGGCCATTTCACCCCTTGGAAAGGACTTTGACCGAGCTTCTTATGATCAATTGTGTTAAGAATTAACTAAAAGAATTATACTTATTAGAAAACAACGATATTATCTACTGCATAAGTAATTGTAATGTCATTATTTACCATTATTTTCTAATAGGTATAATTTTTTTAGTACATCCAACTTTTTTATTTTTTAAGATATGCTTATGTTTTTGATGTCATTGACAAGAAAATTGAATAAATTACAAAATCAAAAAAAATTTAATTTATTAAGCTAAATTCTGAGAAATTTGCACTCAAAGTTGAAATTTGGTAAGTTCAACCGATTGATTTCTTCTTCACACGATCACAGCTCGGTAACGGTTAAGTTGGTGGGGTTTGTTGATATACCGTTAGAAAAATTATTTCTTTTCATTGTCTTTAAAATGAGCTATCAAAATCAAAGTTTTATGTAAGTTAGTTTTTCTGCTAGAAACAATAATGTGAATCAAAGTCGTGAAATATAAATTAACCCTGTAGCTTCTAAGAATGTGAAAATATACCCCCTCCCTCCCATACAATTTTTTGTTCAGCTCGACAGAACCTTTCAGCTCCGTAAATAGTTGCACTCAATTGAGGAACACCCTGTATATTCGAAATATTTTCCTTAGGCCGGGTCGATTTGTGGGGAGGCAAAAAAATCGCCCATTGCTCTGTGAAAATCGTATTCTAGGGATCAAAATAAGAAACTTTGCCGAAGGAACCATACCTCTAAAACGAATTCTGATGTCCCCCAATTTGGGTCGAACTTTTGGGTAGGGGAAAATTTTGAAAAATCCCACTTTGACCCATTTAGAGTGCTCCAATCGAGTCCAAATGTATGACCGACCCCCACTAACTTTGGAGGCCCGACCCACCCATGCCAGTGGCACACCCCCTGGAACCCCCTGGAACCCCCTGGGGTTTCCCCATACAAACATTTCAAAAAATCGCCAGTTTTGGCACTTTACATGAAAAAATCAGCGAAATGCCTATGTTTGTTTCTTTTTGGAGTTTTTTTCTCTTTAGAAATTTATTCAACCCTTTTAAAAAATTAAGGTATCACTGTGACACAATTGCAGATCCTAAAATTGCTTGTGTGCGTTTTTAAGCCACCACAAGACACAGCAGGTAGAATTGAAATTACCATTTCATTCTTATTACCTCGTCTCGTAGACCATATATAACGCAACAGTTTTTGTGAATGCGTTAAGTCGTTGTGAAGAACTCAAAGTGTGAAGTGCTAATTTCAGATAAAAAAATATTAAAAAAAAAAATAATAAGTGAAGTTGACCATTCCAAATCAAAAAGTTTACAATGAATCCACCATCCTCTACACCGCAAGATGAAGCAACAACAACATCAACAACTATCGAAAACCCAATGAGTCATATACCCAAGCACGATGTTACTGTTTTTGGTGTGTCTACTGATTTGACTGATCTTAATTTACCAACCCATCTGGATATCTTGAGATATTATTTTTACTTAAGCGAACGTGCTAAAACAGAACAAAAAAAGTTTTCCCATAAATCATTCACTATTCAAGTACAAGATAAGTTGAATGGAATTTGGGAAAAACTTGGTATGGAAATAATGCTGAAAAAAAGTGTATTTAATAAATTGAATAAATTGCTTGACAAGTATCAAGAGCAAATCAAGAGAAGAAACAAAACCCAACAATTTACAGGGTATGTAAAATCTCTGGAAACAATTTTTTACATTGGAACATGTAAATGCGATTTGAAGGTAGCTCCATGTGCATGCGGCTGGGTTCCCGAACGCCTCAAAGAGTTCATGCACGATCAACATAATCAGAGAAGACTAACAACGGATGCAGTTGTGATGGAAACTGAAGAGCAAGGAGCAACGTCTATGTCATCAATGCCAACATACCAAGATCCCGATGATTCAACATACGCACCGCCACCGGTTCAAGAAGATATGGATAGAAGCACAAGTTCACAATACACGGAGAGATACGATTGTTTTAACTTTGCCTTGGTATGTGACAGATTTGGTGTGCCTGATAGAGTAGCATCGGCATTGGGAACCGCTCTTTTCCAAGATTTTAAAATGATAGATAAGCATGGCAAACCTCTCATCTTGGATAAATCGAAAGTTCGCAGTGAAAAAGGGAAATTGCAGACAAGAAGTGGTTCGCAAACGGTTAGATCATACCAATTTGTTAGCGTTTTCATTCGATGGCAGAAAAGATGATACTTTAACGACAGCTAAAGTTGATGAGAAGTATCATACTAGGATGGTAAAAGAACCTCATCTTGTTATTTTGAGAGAACCCAATTCTGAATTGATTGGTTACGTAAGACTGGAACATGAAACCGCTGAATACAAAACAACCAAATTAAATGATTTTTTCAACGATAAAAATATATCACTGGATGCATTAATTGGAATATGCACTGACGGTGAGCCAACAAACACTGGCCCACACGGTGGAATTATACGACGATTCGAATTGCTGTTAAAAAGACCATTGCATTGGTTCGTTTGCCTCTACACTTCAACGAACTTCCGTTTCGGCATTTGTTTGAAGCTTTGGATAAATCAACCAGCACTGGACCAAGATCGGCAACCGGAAAACTGAGCCGTCAAATCGAAACTTGTGAAACTCTTCCGGTAAGTTATTGCTATCACTCATTTATTATAATTGTCAACCATTTTTAATTATTTTATTATTATATATTTTCAGGTGGTGGACGGCTTCCAGAAAATTGAGTTGCAAAATATGCCCCCGCTCCAGAAAAAAATTGAATTTTCCACCGATTCGAAGTACTTATACGACATGGCCCATGCAATTTCTAGCGGCGTGGTTTCGGTAGATCTGGCTAACATCAAACCAGGGAAAATTGTACATTCTCGGTGGCTCACCAAGGCCGCTAGATTATTACGATTATATGTGACAACGGAAAATGATGCAAATTTAAGAATTCTGGTTGAATTTATAATTAAATGTTATGTGCCAATGTACTTTAGAATCAAGTATTACAGCTCTGTCGTGTACGGCAGTGCATTATTTTTCAACTTCATTAGTTGGTCACGATTTCTAGAACCTCGTTTACGCAAAATTGTCAATCAAGTTATTACAGATAATTCATATTATGCGCATTCGGAAAATATCTTGTTATCAATGTTGTTTGATGATAGCAAAGAAAAGCGCGACTGTGCTATCAACATAATTCTACGCTATCGAACAGATGTTGACGACCCAACGCAACTTAGAGCTTATAAAAAACCAGATATAAAGTTTAATTGCACAAGTTACACGGAAATGATCAATATGAATGACATAAATAACGTATTTGAACCACCATTCACGCGAAGCATTCCGTACGATACATTGAAAGAATATTTAAATCAAGATGATCCACCGTTTAATGATCCAAAAATTGCATCACACATACAAGGAACGGAACGACATGTTCAATTGCTAGCTAGCGTTTCCAAACGGATTATACAGGAAAATGTAGAGGCTGTTATGGCGACGACATTAGAGAGCCGTGCGAAATTGCCCAGACTTGAAAGTAAAAAAGACTTCAAACAATAATTTTTTTGGTTTCTTTTCTATAACAAACTTAAATTAATTTTTTCATTTACATATGTTCTGACTAAATAAATTTCAAAAGAGAAAAAATAGATATTATTATAAATAAATAATAAATATTATTATAAATAAATAAATAAAAATAAAGAAAAAACATAGCCACTTCGCTGATTTTTTCATGTAAAGTGCCAAAACTGGTGATTTTTTGAAATGTTTGTATGGGGAACCCCACAGGGGGGTTCCAGGGGGTGTGCCACTGGCATGGGTGGGTCAAGCCTCCAAAGTTAGTGGGGGTCGGTCATACATTTGGACTCGATTGGAGCACTCTAAATGGGTCAAAGTGGGATTTTTCAAAATTTGCCCCTACCCAAAAGTTCGACCCAAATTGGGGGGCATCAGAATTCGTTTTAGAGGCATAGTTCCTTCGGCAAAGTTTCTTATTTTGATCCCTACAATACGATTTTCACAGAGCATTGAGCGATTTTTAAATCGACCCGCCCTAATGTTCCTGTACATATTTAAATATTCACTTCTAAGAACTTATTTAAACTTAGCTAAAGTCTTTTTAGGGCGCTTAGAATCAGTTAAATTTCGATGGTATTTATACTTTAATGACATTTTATGGACTGCATAACTTCCAAAGTTAAGATGGCCGCATAAAAGAGGTTTCCTATTCTTTAACTTCGATTCAATTCTGACCTATTCACAGTTTTATTACTCAACTTCATTAAGCTGTCATTGAATTACTGCATTTATAAATGTAAGCTTATTAACGACAGTCGAACACTTCCAGCTGTTTAACACATATTTTTGAAGCATTATTAAGTGTTTAAGTTTAATATAATCGAAATCTGACAGCTGTTTAATATGACCATATAAAGCACACTTTTATAGCTCAGCATGTAATAGAAAACCTTTCGTTACTCTGACGACACTTAAAAAGTCATTCACAAAACATTCAATACACTTGATAATATGGCATGCAGCGAAATGAAACAATGACTGGTTTTGCTTCCCACACAAAAATAATCATTGAACTCCCTAGAAAGTCATAATGACGTATTTTTTCGTTGACATACTATATATAACAATAAAAATAGCTATCGTCTTAATGTTACTCATTGAAATTTAATACTTCACATTATGAGCTCATATTAATGGTTTTTATAAAGTGACTGCATTTTTGTTTTATTAAAAAAAAAAAAAACTTGTAAAGCTTTTGTAATGGTCGTTCATAGGTATGTAAAAGTGGCTCACTTATAAGTCACTTGAAAGGCTTATCTGAAGAATGTTCTTACTTTCAAAGTGTAGGCTGCGATTTAGCCTGATAACGGCGATAAGTTTTATTACAGTAGCTGGATTTATAAGCTGTAGATATAAAACAAATATTAAGATATATATATATAAATTTTAAGGTGCAGCAAGATTGCGGCATTAAGCAATGCACTTGCTTAATTTATCTGTACCGAAACATTTATTATCCAGAAAAAAAATTAATTTAAATTATAAATAATAAAAAATTAACTGTGCATAAAAAATGAATAAAATATTAATAATGAATACAAAATTATTATGAAGTTGATTATGAATAAAAAATTAAAAATGAATAAAAAATAAATATTGATAAAAAATTAATTATGAATAAAAATATTAATAATGGATAACAAATGAATATAAAATTAATATTGAATAAAAAATTAATTCAGATGAGTTTTTGAACTGATTCAACTGAAAGCGGTGGAACAATCTATATATATATAAAACTTAAAAAAAAAAATCTGTACATGAAATATTGTTTTGAAATTATTTTTGCGTTGGATATTTTGAGTGACGAGGAGTCCGAAAAATTGCATTTTTAAAATTTTTGTCTGTTTATCTGTCTGTCTGTTAAAGCATCACGCGAAAACCACTGGATGGATTTAGGCTACTTTTTATCCAGTAAAATAGGTAGGGGGCCAACTTTTTTTAGCTTATCTCCGAAACCATTCATCCGATGTGCATGAAAATTTTTAATTAGAGGTTTTCGGATACGGTGAGTTTTTATGACTTATCTTCTCTGTCCTATCTCGAACACCAGAGGGTGCTGTAGTACAAATATTTTGAAAAGTCTCGAAAAACTCCTAATCTGTGCATCCTATTTGCATGAAAATTGGAATATAGCAGTTTTCTGATACGGTGATCGTTTTGGACTTAACATGTTTGTGCTATCTTGAACACCAGTGGGCGCTGTAGTACAAATATTTTAAAAAACGTCGAAAAACTCCTAAGCCCTTTCTCCGATTTACATGCAAATTGGTATATAGAGGTTTTGGGCTACGGTGAGTTTTCATGACTTATCTACTCTGTTCTATCTTGAACACCAGAGGGCGCTGTAGTACAAATATTTTAAAACACGCCAAAACCTTCTAAGCCATTTATCCGATTTGCATGAAAGTTGGTATATAGAGGGTTTCGCAAACGGTGAGTTATTATGACTTGTATACTATGTTCTATCTTCAACACCAGATATTACACCAGGTAGTACAAATATTTTAAAAAAAGTCCAAAAAGTCCAAAACCGTTCATCCGATTTGCATGAAAATTTGTATGTAGAGGTTTTCATATACAGTGAGTTTTTATGATTTATCTACTCGGTTCTATCTTGAACACCAGAGGGCGCTGTAGTACAAAACGTCGAAAAACTATATGTATATGTATATGTGTATATATCATACATATATACATATATAAACATATATATATATACATGGGCGTAGCGAGGGAAGGGCAGGGGAGGACAGTTTCCCCCCCGATATGCATATACATGGGCGTAGTGAGGGTAGGGAAGAGGAGGAAGTTTTCCCCTTGATATGTATACATATATATGCATGGATATATTATACATAACTACATATAACTACATAACTACATATATCAATATATGCATAATATATGCATACATAAACATGGGCGTAGCGAGGGTAGGGTAAATACCCCCTGATATGTTTATGTATATATGATACATATATAAACACATATACATATACATGGGCGTTGCGACGGTAGGGCAGTGAAGGGAAATTTTCCGCCTGATGTGTATACGAGGGGTGCCTTTTATATTTCGGGATTAGAGAACAAAAACAAATATTAATCATCGAAAATCACTTTATTGTTTTTCAAAATATTCTCCATTAAGATCTATACACTTTTGCATGCGTTTGAACCAATTGTCGAAGCACTTTTGCCACTCTGATTGAGGTATCTCCAAAACATGCATTCTGAATGCCGCAACCGCTTCTTCGGGCGTCGAAAATCGTTGTCCACGCAGTTTATTCTTCACGGTTGGGAATAAAAAGAAGTCATTCGGTGCCAAGTCAGGACTATACGGCGGATGACCCATCAAATCGATGTTTTGGGTGCTCAAAAATGCAGTTGTTTGAGCCGATGTGTGAGAGCTCGCATTGTCGTGGTGAAGAGTGATCCGTCTTCGGCGGTTGGTTTTCCTGATTTCTTGGAAGACAACTGGCAAACAAATGGTTGTGTACCACTCAGAGTTAACTGTTCTGCGTTGTTCTAGTGGTACGGTTGCGACATGTCCATATTTTCCGAAAAAACACGCGACCATTTGCTTGGAAGTGCTTCGTGCGCGAACAACTTTTGTTGGATTTGGCTCATCTTGAAACACCCATACAGTCGACTGCTGTTTACTTTCGGGCTCATACGCGTAAATCCACGATTCATCACCTGTCACGATGTCATAGACGTGTTTCGAAGCACCGCGATCGTATTTTTTGAGCATTTCCTTCGACCAATCGACACGAGCCTTTTTTTGAGCGATTGACAAATTGTGTGGGATCCAACGCGAACAAATTTTTTTGACAGTCAAATGTTTATGCAATATTGAATGTATGCTGGTCCCACTTATGCCTAAGGTTGCCTCAATCTCACGATAGGTAACATGACGATCTTGCAATATCAGTTCGCGCACAGCATCAATGGTTTTCGGAACAACAGCTGATTTCGGACGACCTTCACGAAATTCGTCTTGGAGTGAACTACGACCACAATTGAATTCACCATACCATCGATAAACACTGGTCCTTAATGGACCTTCATCGCCAAAAATTGAATTAAGTTCATCCATGCACTGTTGCTGTGTTAATTCACGTCGAAAGTTGTAAAAAATAATCGCACGAAAATGTTCACGATTTAATTCCATTTTTAGACCGAGATGAATCTTTTAAGTTACTATAAACAACACAAATAGCGCTCGTATGTCAAAACGTTCTGAGTACGTATAAGCCAACAAATGTCAAACTTTGCGATAGAGCTTTCAGTTGACAGATTGCAACACCAGGGTTGCCAAATCCCGAAATATAAAAGGCACCCTACGTATGTGTATACATGTATATATATATATACATACATATAAATGGAGCTAAAGAAGTTCTACTTCAGTCGTATGGTCTAAAGCACACTCTTATTTTTTTTCATGTGCTTCCTTGAGTGAGTAGTACTAATCTCTTAAGAAATGGTAAAACACTCCAAAATCGCTCATCTGATTAGGATGAAAATTTTGTATAATTTTTTTTTTTTTTTCGTTCAAAAACCATAGGGCGCTTTACTGCAAAAATACTGCAAAAAAAGCTCCAAACCACTCACCCGATAAGTATGATTTTTATAAGAGATTTTCGGGTGCGGTGAGTTTTTTGCGCTATGTATTATCCTATATATTGAACACCAGAGGGTGCTGTACTACAAAATACAGTAAGGCGTAACAAAGTGCGAAGGTTGATATATATCTTCTTTTCTTCTTTATGTGTATTTATATTCAACATTCTTATTTTCGTATATCAGGACAGCTGATGCCGAATTCTGTGGTATTTGAGTTCGCATTTCAATTTCTATTTCCAGTGCTTATTTAATTCATATCCAGTTGAAAAAGACTTACAAAATAACCGCTTATTCGCAAAAAATTAAGAATACATAAAAATAACATATGAAAGAATTCTTAACCATAAAAATATCTGCAAATATGACCTAAGCTAATATTGGTTAAGCTCATCTCTAACGAACAGGCTACAACTTGCATTTTTCTATTTAATATATGTAAATATTTCTTATCCGAGGCTGGTTTAGTTGTTACATTGGGCAGTAGTAATGTGGCTGGACCCAAACCCTGCGCACATTCCATGTTTAAGGTCTATGGAGCGACCCGCCGCTCAAATTAGCCGTCAAACTGACGGATGCCAGTTTGCCGTTGCCCAAGGAACACCACGTGGAGGTTTGAGTCGACTTGAGACGATTTCGACATGGATAATGCTGGCTTCGCCAGGTTGAGGCGGTCAGACACGTTGCCATGTGAAGGTTCGCCCCCTGTTCCCCATATACATATTTACTTTAGTACATATATATTTTCAAAATTTCTTAAGGATAATTAATTAAAAATATTTACCATTAATCACTCATAGCATTAATTTCAAAACAATAGAAATTCTTAGTAAAATTAATTTTTGAACTTATCAGTGCTACTTGCTGCAAGAAAAAATTATCAGAAATTTAAAGTTTTGACTTTCGATGCAAGTTGCTCTGCCGTTTTTGAATACATTTAACTCAATTCTTTTTTGTCTGAAACGTCAATAAAAGTACTTTATAAAAAAAAATAATAGCAGTTTGTTAGGCATTTATATTTTTTCAATTTTTGTTCAAAAATGGTCCATAATATTTAATGTTTTCTTAAAAAGTAGCCAAAAAGTTTATGTTGCAAAAATAATTTAAGTTCAAAATTGCATTTTTGACTTATTGACAGTAACATTACGACACAAGCTCAAAAGAGAGCATTTTTGTATGAGAAATTTTACATCAAACAAAATTGCACAAAATTTCGTTTTTGCTCTGATGTTTTCAAAGTTGTCCAATTTATCGAATAAAATGAAAAATTTGAAAATATACTTTTGCAAGCGATCACGATCACACACATCACGATTTTCCTAATTTTTTCTCATACTTTTTAGGTGTTGAATCTATATATTTTGCTTATTTCGCCAAAGTTACCGGTTTGAAAGATGCACACAAAATTTCTTTAATAGTTTGTGAAAAGTTTTTTCAAATCGACAAATGAATTCAAAAATTATTTATATCAACTCCCGAGTAAAGCCGGGTATCCAGCTTGTTTTACATAAAATTCTGAGCTATTGATATATTCACAGAGTAAGGCGATCTGGCAATCTGGTCTTAAAAATTGCTGAAGAGAGTGAAATTAAGCAATACGGAGAAACGAAACGCACGCTCCTATGAAAGTAAAACTATATTTGCCAGTTCCTTTTTATTACATATTAATATTGAAACTTTGTGTTAAAAAAATAAAGAAATCTTTTAATTAAAAATACTAAATTGCTAAATTATTTTGTGTGCGTTTCTTATAATAGTTTCTGTCTACGAATATCCACTAACTTTCATGACTTTTTATAACTTGTGAGAAAACTCTCAGCACTAACGCACTGAGTACATTGACCCAGCAAACAATTTTGCCGAAATGATTCATTTATATGATAGTTATATGCGCCGAAAATTTTAACGTTCAATAAAATTCTATTCTTAAAGCTGTTTGTTGTTACCTACGCAGTGTTCCATTAAGTGCCTAAAATAAGATAATCCAAGCTAAACCTCAAAACCCTCAGTTATGACAGCTCTTATGTTTTACGCAATACAGCTAAAATAAACAAAGTTTTTTTTTCTAGGCGGAAAAACAATATTTTGTTTATGCAAATTTGGAGCTTTTGTAAATAAATAACAATTCCAGTTTATTTCACTGAAGTCACAAATTTATGGCTACATTTACGGTATAAACAAGCACAAAATTAAAAAGCTTACAAAACTGATGTGAGCAGAATTAAAAAAAAAAAAAATAATAAAAATTCTCAAAAGAACTAAAAAGCATTTTAGTAGGCGCTTGTAACATGTAGGTTCCTAAATACATTAGATTGTAGTAATTTATTGCCTTCCAAGTAGCTAGCAATTCTATCGTTTAAGTGCTTGATTTTTGTTGTTATTCTAATCATCTGATATGATGCCCGAAATTTATGGTTTGATCTCCTTGAATCTCATTTTCCTGCGCATTAGCTTTTAATTTAATCTTTTAAATAATTATAACGAACTTTTAATTTGCTGCTACATTTTTAATTGAGCCTCTTTAACTGTAACATGGCGGCGGTACTTTTGCTTTGTTATTCAATACAATTTAAGTTCGAGTCGAACATTTTGCAATATCAGTAGTTTTTCCAATATTTTTGCTTTTTTTTCATATGAATGTGGTCGAGTTTTTGCACTCAAAGCAAGCCGACTTAGAATTTTAATTGATGTTTGAATGAAATTTATTGCTAATTGGAACAGATTTTCATTGGGTAATTGTTACAAATACTATAGAGTACATTTTTACTTGCCTTGAAACTTCATTGATTCTGGCGTATAGAAATAAAAGCATTTTTTGTTGTTTCCACTAATTAAGCTAGGGCGAAATGCAAAATCTAGTCTTAATAAAGTTCATAGTTTAAAAGGCATGGAGTTCATTATATATCTAATAGCTTTGAAAAAAAAAAAATAGTTCATAGCCGAGATAAAAGTCTATTGTTTAATTAGCCGTTAAAAGAATCTTGATATGTTTGAGCTCATATTTAAATTTTGAATGATACCAAATTTGAATGATAACGCGGTTTTGTTCTAGACACAAAACACATTAAAAAATAAAGCATAGGGGAAATTATATAGATTAAATAAATAGCGACAACTACATATTTTGTATGTCAAAGTCATGATTTGACTAGAGGGATTAAAAAAATGCTCACAATTAATGATAATTTGTTTACTACATCATCAAGAATCATATAACTAGGGATGGCAAAATCTGAACTTTTTCCAATCCCGGGAATTTCGAAATTTAAAAATTTGTATCCTGGAATCCCGGGCTTATGATTTTCTTCAATTAGTAGAAATGCAATGTAAAAATTTGACATCATACACTATTAAATGCTACATATGTACTCCAATTATGAATAAATCAAACAACGTTCAAGAAATAAAATTTTTTAAGACTTTATTTTAAACAAAAATTAGTAAAAAACAAATAGAACCTAAATATTTTAAAGTGAACACTTTTGGTTCTTGAAGTACATTGTATTTGATGGAATATAATTAAAAATATGTCATCCGAATGAGAAACTTGCCGACCTTCGTCCAATTTTACTATTGATTCCATTGATTGCAGACTCCCCATAATTTTTCTTTTTCGTCCAGGGAAACATCTGCATCGAAGCCACTGTTTCTGGACATAGATACCAAAAGTTGTTTTTGATTTTGAGCAATACAGCTTTAGAAGTGGGTGAGTCTTTATCAGCATACACGATAGAATTTTTGACGAAATTCAAGTCACAGTTTGGGGGCTGCAAGAGCATCTGTAGAACCGAACCAGACTTTTATATACAATTTCACGAGAAACATACATATATCTCGTAGCCTGTTCAATTCCCTTAGGGGCATCTGAAATTTGTTTAGAGAAATTAAGTTTTTCAACGCGCAAATACCTTTTCCCATGAATTTTTCATGTGAAGTTGAGCTACAAGTTCGAAATTCGCCACGTTTTTCACCCAAGAATAAGAGTGTCAGTTCAAGTAATTCTTTGTAGTCTGCACGAATTTGAATTTGCTAAAGTTTTTGATAGTAGAAATTTTTTATGGTATCACACTCTTCATCAGTTATTTTTGAGCGAACATCTTCCATACCACTTTGAAACAAAGTGTGATCCAAATTATCTCAAATAGTGGCACAACGATTGAAAAGTCTCACCTCGAAAACGCGTTTTAATACGATTTCGAATATATGGTGGAGACTGAAGATGGATCAGTTCTCGATCGAGACATTCTTGCAAGAAAAATTTTGAACCACTTTTCGGACTTGTATTGGATGAGGTGGTATCAAAGCTCAAAAAAAAGAATCTATCAAAAAAAGAAATATTCATTCCGAAAATGCCGATCGGTCATCATCAAAAACAGAAATCGTTTTAGAGATCCACATGAATTTGCATAATTTTTTAGTGAAATTTCCATAGTTATCAAAAAAAAAACCCTAATAGTGAGGGGGATATTTAAATAGCTCTAATGAGTATTATGAGTTTCTAGGCTCACCAAAAAATTTTAAATTCGTCTATTGCGGACGTTATGTGTCGGAAGTTACTCTTTTTCCATTGGGATTATTGGGTTAATTAAGTAATTAGAGGCTGTTCATAAATGATGTAACACTTTGGGGGGTGGGGTTTTACTTTTGAATATTTGGGACGAAGTGTGACATGGTAGATTAGGGAGGGGGGGGGAAGGAGGAGAAGAGGTCGGTCGTGCGTAACGTCACATAAAAATTTGAATTCAGTTTTTAGAATTTATTAAAACTTAGTTAAAAATTTATTTTATTGTAAATATTGCTTTAATTTTTATTAATAAAAAACTCAAGTAATATAACGAACGGATCAAAAACCGAAAAGATAGTTAAGACTATATTAGTATTCGCTCTTTTGTGTATTTATGAATACACTAGTGTACTTCTGTCAAAAAATTACACTAAATACACATGCAACAACAAATACCATAGCTTTTGAAGTTACACTTTATGTGTTTCTTTACAACATCAAAAGATGATTGTAATGTAGTTGTATGTGTTAATTGTATCATTTTGACATTACTTGGCAGCATTCTTGGCACCATTTCTTGTCCTTTGTTTGCCTTAATTTTTCGCGCTAGCTCGTCACATCATATCTAAATAGAACTGTTTAAAATCCATCTGTAATGGAATCTGTAATGGAAAATGTTAAAATAAGGAAAAAACGTTCAATTGCCATCAGTGTAGCCAATAGTAGATACTAAACCTCTGCACAAGTGCACTTGTTTCTGCTACAACACCAGAACGCACACTGTCGAGTTCACTGCTTAACAGAACTCTGTTCGTCTAGCACAACAACACCAAATCATTTTGCAAAAACAAACAAGCAGTGCCGATCACTCGTCGGCTTCATAACATAACATGTTCGTGGCTTGCTTTTTTCGCACGTTGAGTCGTTTAACAAGCTGAAAACCAAACAGCAATATATGCACAGAACACACATAACACTAGTGTGACACTAGAACATTTTGGCGTTCTTCTTGTTTTGCGTTTTTTATATAACTTAAGCGAACACTTGGTAAAATTAAGCGCTGATTCAGAATTTCAAAAGATGAAAATACAAAATTTTTAAAAAGTACTAAATTTCGGAAAATATTGAAATTTTGAAAATTTCGGAATTTTTCGGAAAACCAAATTTTGAAAAAAGTACCAAATTTTGAAAAAGTACCAATTTTTTGAAAAAAAATACCAAATTTTGAAAAATGTACCGTTTTTTGCAAAAAGTACCAAATTTGGAAATAAGTACCAAATTTTTAAAAAAGTACCAAATTTTTAAAAAAGTACCAAATTTTGAAATAAGTACCAAATTTTTAAAAAAGTACCAAATTTTTAAAAAGTACTAATATATGAAAAAAAGTACCAAATTTTGAAAAAAGTGCCAATTTTGAAAAATGTATCAAATTTTCAAAAAGTACCATATTTTGAAAAAAGTACCAAATTTTGAAAAATGTACCAAATTTTGAAAAAAGTACCAAATTTTGAAAAATGTACCAACTTTTGAAAAAATACCAAATTATATAAAAGTACCAAATTTTGAAAAAGAACCAAATTTTGAAAAAAGTACCATATATTTAAAAAGTACCAATATTTGAAAAAAGTACCAAATTTTGAACAAAGTACAAAATTTTGAAAAAAGTACCCATTTTTGAAACAAGTACCAAATTTTCAAATATATACAACATTTTGAAAAATGAACCAAATTTATATATTAAAAATTTACCTAATATTGCAAAAAGGACCGAGTTTTGAAAAAAGCACAAAGTTTTGATTTAAGTACCATATTTTGAAAAATTTTTAATAAGTACCAATTTTTGGAAAAAGTACCATGTATTGAAAAAAGTACCAAATAGTTTTTAATTATTTTTTACGACCTCTAAATATTGTATTTTATTGAATAAAAAAAAATTGATATTCAATATATTGATATTGAATAAAAAAATTGATTGATAAAAAATTGAAATTGATAAAAAATTCATATTTCATATATGTATATATATCATATCTCGCAAAAATTTAATTATATAAAAGTACATTTTTCAAAATTTGGTACTTTTTTCAAAATTTGGTACTTTTTGAAATTTTGTACTGCTTATAAGATTTGGTACTTTTCCCAAAATTTGGTACATTTTTCAAAATTTGGAACTTTTTTCAAATTTTGGTACTTTTTTTCAAATATTGGTACTTTTTAAAAATTTGGTTTTTCAAAATATGGTACTTTTTTCAAAATTTGGTACTTTTTGAAAATTTAGTACTTTTATATAATTTGGTATTTTTTCAAAAGTTGGTACATTTTTCAAAATTTGGTACTTTTTTCAAAATTTGGTACATTTTTCAAAATTTGGTACTTTTTTCAAAATATGGTACTTTTTGAAAATTTGGTACTTTTTTCAAAATTTGGTACTTTTTTCAAAATTTGGTACTTTTTTCAAATATTGGTACTTTTTAAAAATTTCAATACTCTTTGAAAATTTGGTACATTTTTCACAATTTGGTACTTTTTTCAAATATTTGTACTTTTTGAAAATTTGATACATTTTTCAAAATTTGGCACTTTTTTCAAAATTTGGTACTTTTTTTCATATATTAGTACTTCTTAAAAATTTGGTACTTTTTTAAAAATTTGGTACTTATTTCAAAATTTGGTACTTTTTTAAAAATTTGGTACTTTTTTAAAAATTTGGTACTTATTTACAAATTTGGTACTTTTTGCAAAAAATGGTACATTTTTCAAAATTTGGTATTTTTTTTCAAAAAATTGGTACTTTTTCAAAATTTGGTACTTTTTTCAAAATTTGGTACTGTTTTCGAAATTTGGTACCTACTTTATTCAATATTTGGTACATTTTTCGATATATGATATATTTTCCAGAATTTGATAAATTTTCCAGAATTTGGTCCTTTATACCAAATTTTTTTCAAAATTTGATACTTGGTTTCAAAATTTGGAATTTTTTTGTAAAATTTGGTACATATTTCAAAATTAAGTTCATTCTTCAAAATTTTTTACTCGAACCCACTCCGCAATAAATGTACCATAACTTCTAGAAGACAAGCAAATTAAGTAGACCACCAATTATTCTGGTGTCGTTCTAGTGTGTTCTAGTGTTGTCACATAACATTCAAGTCATTTCGTTATAGTGCATTTTTCTTAACCAAACATAACATAATATAGTTCTGCTACTCGTTTCTTTTTGTTCGGTTGCGTTCTGTTGTGATTTCTGAAGTGTTACGCTTGTTTTGATTGCCAAGAACAGAACAGAACAGAACACTCGTTTCATAGGGGTGTGTTTTGAAATGCGTTTCAAGCCTACTCGTGCAGGGGTTTAGTAGATACACTGCTGTGGAAGAAGTCACTCACTCTTTCCCTTGTATTTATCGGTACAATTACAATCAGTACATCTAATACACGAAAGAGCTAATATCACTTATGTTTAAATCGTGTAAAGGTATAAAATGCATTTGAAACACCTTCAACAAGAGTAGCAGCTTAAAAAAAAACAGTTTTTTTGCTAAATTGAAGTGTGAATTCTTACTCTAAAGCAGTCATCGAAAAAAGCTGTTATAACTTCACGTTATAACTTCACGTTCACGTTCAAAGGGAACATCAAAGAGGTACAAAAAACACAGGTGCGTCGTTGGACACACGAGAGAAGCGAAGCTTTTTCGCAGTTATATTTGATAGCTTAATAATTTTTTCTTTTTAATAAATTAACTTTTAAATTCAAAAATTTAAAATAACATAAAATAAATTACATATATACAGAACACATATTTACTGCTTATTTTTTTATTGTTGATTGTCAAATTTCCACGCCAATTACATATACGGCATAGAGAGTAAATTATTATCTAGAGGTTGTATCAACTCTGCTAAATCTCTGGCATGTGTTAACAGAGTTATTTTACTTAAAAACGTGAAGAAAAAAACTCTGTTAACCTCTGCCAGAGATTTAGCAGAGTTGATGCAATCTCTAGATAATTATTTATACTCTATGTATACGGGCATATAATGCCAGCAATTCTCCATTTTAACTCTCCACACATGGTTGTGAACTTGGCTGCACTGACTCATGCATGCGTTTGTTAATTCCATATTTATTGTTATCATCTATTTTTTTGACACTTAAAAACGCACTTGTCAGCGCACTTGTGGGCATTGCTAATTTTCTTCGTACCAACAGCACCACAAGCGCATTCACAATACAAACAAACCGATGCTGGAGACACCTTGTGGCAAATAAAAGCAAATTTTTGATAGTTGTAGCATAGCAAATACACAATCCTCTATTTATTGATAAATGGCGACAATCTACTGCAGCACAGCTTCTGTTATAATTAGGATTGAATTAACAACCGTTTCTGACAAGTCTTTGTGGCCTGGTGGATAGTGTATTGGACTCTCATTTAAGAGGACGTAGGTTCGATCCCCACTGGCAGGCCCAAAAATATTTTTAGTATTTAACATTAAATTATTAAATTTTCTTGTTGTAATAAGCCCTAGCAACAAAGAAACCATCAAATTTCCAAGAAAAAATCTGTCGAAAAAAGCTTCGCTTCAAAAAACTACAACAAACAACAATTGTCGAAGGCTTTTTGACGAAGTGTGACATAGGAGGGGGAAGGGGAGGGGGGATTCAAGATGTGACCAAAGACATCTTACGTAATTTATGAACAGCCCCTTATATGCTTTCATTTACAAAAAAAAAAAAAATCCAAGCAAAAATATTCGTTATTACAAAACACGTTAAAATTGCTTGCTGGGTTTCGATTTAACACAACCGTTTGTTGGGTAATGCTTGGAATTATAAAAATACGAACTGCAAAAGTGTTCAAGGGAATTGTAAAATTTTTGTTGTAAAGCGAAGATTGATCTCCAAATTTACTCAAAATGACAAAAAAGCTATTCAAAAGCGTGTCAAAAAATTATTAAAATGGGCAAAGCAAGGCATTGTTCTGATGTCGAACGACTCCTCGTCCAAAAGCGAAGCAAAGAGAGTCAGACTAACGCGAGATTGCGAAAACCTTAGGAAGATCTCAAATATTTGTATTTAGTGCATTATCATCATTGTATTTAGTGCAACTTTTGGAGTAAGTTAACCTTCAAAAAAGAAATTCACATAAAACAACGGCACAGCAGGATGCACAGAAGCAATCCGGGGGGAGGTAAACTTTGGAATTTTTACTATTGTATGTTTTCTGTGTAAATGTAACTTATTTTATGTTATTTTAAATTTTTGAATTTAAAAGTAAATTTATTAAAAAGAAAAAATTATTAAGCTATCAAATCTATGTAATTGCGAGAAAGCTTCGCTTCTCTCGTGTGTCCCCCAATAGAATTATTTGCCGTTCTCCCACATATAAATACACACATGCCTAAAACGCTAAGCTGAGCACATAAAATGTTTATTTGTTTTGACAATGTACATGTTAAAATCTCATTAGATTTAAATTATAATGCATCAAATACGAATTTTGTTGATATCTTCATGCACGAGTTTTCAAAATGAAGATTAATTAACATACATATGTGTAAATACGTAAGATTTTGAAAAGAGAAATAAACTCTTGCAAAATGTTTACCTTTGCCTGACAGCAAGTAATTAAAACTCGTTATCTTAAAAAATGTAAAATTCTTGAAGAACAAAAATATTGCGAAAATTAAATAGGCACCCACTCAAAAGACGCACAAGTTATATCCGCTTTTATTATAAAGTCTTTTGAGCATTGCACAGTGGGCTGTAAATAGAAGAGAACTATGGATTTGTTGTAGCAAATAAGATTTACAGGTGAAATATTTAAACAGTGCATTTACTTTAGAGTGATGCGAGAGTCAAACTTGAGTTAAAAAAAAAACAAAAAGTTGTTACCAAATAATTGTTGCCAACACGTTGAGCCGCAAAAAAAAGTACAGGACTCAATACGCACTTCAAACTTTTATGAAGACTAAGCAGACTAATCAGACTAATGTCTGATGACATAATTTTTTCTTATTCAATCTCAAGAAAAAAGTGGCTACACTGAGAAAAAAAAAACAATAGGTAAATCACCTAAATCGGCTTGGGTGATGAGAATTGTATGGGAATTATAAAATTATGATTTAATACATTGCTTTGCAAGCACATACTTCGATACCTTGCCAAAAACAAAAAACTTGAGGTGCGTCGTAGGACACACGAGAGAAGCGAAGCTTTTTCGCAGTTACATAGATTTGATAGCTTAATAATTTTTTCTTTTTAATAAATTTACTTTTAAATTCAAAAATTTAAAATAACATAAAATAAGTTACATTTACACAGAAAGCATATTTACTGCTTATTTTTTTATTGTTGAATGTCACATTTCCACACCAATTACATATACGGGCATATAATGCCAGCGAATCTCCATTTTAACATGGTTGTGAACTTGGCTGCACAGAACGAGCAGTAAAAAGCTTCTCTTCAAAAATATATATTTAAGAACGCACACGAAACAGAATTTAACAAACATTTTAGATACCTTGCCGATGTCATGCATGCGTTTGTTAATTCCATATTTATTGATATCATCTATTTTTTTGACACTTAAAAACGCACTTGTCAACGCACTTGTGGGCATTGCTAATTTTCTTCGTGCCAACAACACCACAATCGCATTCACAATACAAACACACCGATGCTGGAGACACCTTGTGACAAATAAAAGCAAATGTTTGTTAGTTGTAGCATAGCAAATACACAATCCTCTATCTATTGATAGATGGTGACGATCTACTGCAGCATAGCTTCTGTAATAATTAAGATTGAATTAACAACTTTTTCTAACAAGTCTTTGTGGCCTGGTGGATAGTGTATTGGACTCTCATTGGAGAGGACGCGGGTTCGATACCCACGGGCGGCCAAAAAATATTTTTAGTATTCAATATTAAAGTATTAAATTTTCTTGTAATATGCTCTAGCAACAAAGAAACCATCAAATTTCCAAGAAAAATCTGTCGAAAATTTTTCAGATTTTACTCTAAGCAAATCACAGAACGAGGAGTATAAAGCTACGCTTCAAAAATATTTGATTCACCTAAGCCCAAAATCCAAAAATACAAAATTAAAAAACAACTAGCATGGATGGCTTAAGCATAGTTTTGAGCTATTTTCTGCAAAAAAAAAAACACAGCTGCGTCATTAGACACACGAGAGAAGGATAGATTTGATAATTTAATGTTTTTTTTTTTTGCAATAAAACCACTTTTAAATTCAAAAATAACATAAAGTAAATTAAAAAACACACGTTAATATTCACACCAGTAAAGTTTATTACATTTCATCAATAAAGAGGAAAGAAAAAAAAAATTTCTTTGCCCGCTGTGCAGAATCGAACCTGGAACTTTTGGTGTCAGGTGCCAGTCCATCGCTCTACCAACTGCAGCTACTTTAAATCACCTAAGCAATTTATTGTTTAATACATTGCTTTGAAAGCACATACTTCGATACCCTGCCAAAACAAAAAATATTTGATTCACAGCTGTTAACAGATGCTGTATTAACAGATGCAGCATGTCGCAGTATTCTGTTGATAGCTGCAGCATAGCCTCAGTTGTAATTAATATTGAATAAACCACTCAGCGTAACGAAAGAGTTTGGCTCGAAGCTAGTGTAGTGACTTCATACACAGTGGTATCGGTGGGTGTATGTTCGAATCTCAACGGCATGCGAAGGTAAGACTTTTCAATTTGATATTTAATTTCAATTAATATTCTTGTTATAATAGACGACAAGCAGCAAGAAAAGCCGACAAGACATTAATTTCTAAGAAAAACGGGTATCGATAAAAGAAAAATTTTGTGTAGTGCCGATTTAAAAAAAAAAGGAAAATATTAAGAACCAAAACCCAAAAAAGAAAGTTATATTTTTGAAATTCAATTTTTTTTTTTACAGTAGTGCGTAAAAAATTAGCAAATACTTGGTTAATTTATCACTCAATAAAAATTGGCAAGTCAACATGTAAAACTTAGGCGTTTTGATAAAGTACTTGGGTGGCTGAAAACTGCCAAAGCCATCTTATAAATTATTCTAGGTTTTTTTTTTCAATTTAACATAAGCTTTTTTCTCGGTGTACGTATTAATATGAATTTTGATCTTCACCCACTGTGCTTAAGTTTTGATTGAAAGCAATATCGACACATGTGAATGACGTCAAGT
This sequence comes from Coremacera marginata, assembly GCA_914767935.1. Classification (NCBI taxonomy): domain Eukaryota; kingdom Metazoa; phylum Arthropoda; class Insecta; order Diptera; family Sciomyzidae; genus Coremacera; species Coremacera marginata. The sequence goes on along the minus strand of OU612043.1, from coordinate 11,609,979 downwards.
AGACAGAGCAACCAACACATTGTGAATTAACTAAACAAACCAAACGGATTTTTGGCAATGAATTCTATAGGTCTCGCAATAAAAGACTATATAAAAAGATGGGAAAAAATTAAATCTTATAAACAAAAAAAATTGAGAAAAAAACATAATTAAGCTAAACATTTGAAAAAGTAACAAAAATAACAGCAAATAAGAGGAAGCATGTATACAAAAAAAAAAAAAAAAAAAAAAAAACTGGCAATATACATTAAATAAACATACAACATTTATTGGCAAATGAGCATCTAAATTTATTTTGATGATTCATACAGGTTCAAAAACATTTTGTTTTTTGATTATAAAATGTGAGTCTCAAGTAAAGAATAATTTAAATAAAAAGCAGATTATATTTAAATGGCGACAGTGTGGCGAAAAAAAAAAATTAACGTATGGCATCAATATATCAACCTTGAATTTTTTTTTATTTTGTTATTGTGTGATAACAATTTTTTTAAATTGCAAAAGTTTAGTTTACTCGTGTTTTTTCTAATTAGTTGAAACGGAGAATTTATTTTGAAGCGACCAATACTCTCAATGAATTTATTTTTTAAAAGCAACAACAAATGCATACATGAAATGTCAAAATTATAAATATTTAATGAATCATTTCATATTTAAAATCTCATTGAAGTTATGTTTATTTGATGTCATTTGTGTACTTACAGTGAAGGACAAAAGTATACATACAACATCGAATTTTTGATTTCTGCAAAACTTCAGAGATTTTATAAAAATAAATAAAGTTGTTTTGCCAAGCTTAACTGGTTTTTCGCTTCTTTTGCTCTAGTAAACATTTTACATGCAAAACGCACTCTTTTCTTTTGATTAAAAAGTTCGCACATCCTATAGATTTTTAAACGTTTTGGTGTCGCCATCACCGATACGAGTATAATATTTATACCGAGCATAATGTAGATCTACGGATCTTTTAAACATGTCGATAATGCCATCGACTTCCATTTTTCCGGCTGAACCTTCATGATTTTCAGAGCAGCTCTCTTTGTGTTGTTCGTAACAGGCCGTGTCCACTTACAATATTTGATTGCATACGATCTGTCAAATTAAATTTCATCAAATCCAAATTTCATGATATTATTTTTAGGTGGGCAATTCATCTCATGAAATTTAATTTTAAAGCCTTTTCCACATTTGGTCAACGCAATCCCAACGCAACTTCAACGCAACAGCGAAAAAGTTGAAAATCAATGCAACTATAAACCGAATGCTTTCAGACTTGCTTCAAAAGTCGTGCAACATATGTAATAATATAATAATTCACGTTTTTCGACTTCTTACACTAATTTAATATTTAACACTTGCTCATTTATACTGCAAACCATTTCTTCTTCTTCTAGATTATATTAATAAAAAAAGAAACTAATTAATTAACTCATTCACCTTGATTAAAATATAGCGTACTGCACTACAAATAATTTAATTCACAGAGCAAACAAACTAATGCAACAAGCCGCCGATGAAAATTGCGGAAAGCCGCGTTGCGTTGAACAAGTTGAGAACGTGTCGAGAACTTGTTGCGTGCTAGTTGCTTAATCTGAATATAGTTCCGGTATTAATACACAGGCTAGCAACTTGAGTTGGAGTTGCGTTGACCAAGTGTGGAAAAGGCCTAAGAATGGCGTCAAGCAGATTGTTTCAGATAAACTAGCTTATAATTGGAGCTTTTAAAATTTCAGAAGCAACCGAATTGTTTATAAAAGTTTATTAACTTTATGGTTTCATTCATCCTCCACTTCATTTTATATTTTTTCACTGTTTTTTGCAGTTTTTGCACACACACACACTTAAATATTTTGACAGCTCATTTCATGAAATATGTCTCATGAAATAGTTCCTGATGAGGGGGGTGTGGGTTGAACATTTGTGACGAAGCGTGACATGGGGGAGGGGGGAAGTCGTGCGTTACGTAACAAACAAATTTTATTGTGAGGCCTGTATGATACTTAATTTTTTTTGCTCAATTTTTGTCATTGAAAATGAAACTAGAGCAGTTCAAATAGTACGAATGCATGGATTCAATTGGTGTGAGAGAGTACGCATATAGTACGAATTGGAGAAAAATTTGTAGGACGGACAGTATTATCTTTGCATTTTTTTGCCGTTTCTTTCAATTCGTCCTTCGTTAAGTTTCGATCAAATATTTACTGTGCTGTTAATATATAATTTGACATTTTTAGAGCAAACAAAACTATTTACGATAAATCTATGCTGAATTGGAAGTGATGTGTGTAGCTAAAAATAATTTATTAAATGCAGCTGCTCTTAAAAACACCAGAAATAAAAAAGTAGCAACGTTTATCCTTTTCTTACAAAATATGTCTGTCCTGCCCACGCGCTACTTGTTTTCAGATTTTAAAATTGGACAAAAAAAATGAAGTATCTTACGGGCTTAAGCATTGATTTAATTTTTTATCATTAAAAAATGCACCAAATAGAACAAACGGATCACAAACCGAAAAAGACAGCTAAAACTATGTTTAAATCGAGCTAAGGTATAAAAGGCATATGAAACACCTTTAACAAGTGTAGCAGCTTCAAAAACGAGTTTTTTTTTTTTTTTTTTGCTGAACTGAAGTGTCAATTCTTACTCTAAAGCAGTCATCGAAAAAAGCTGTTATAACTTCACGTTCAAAGTAGACATCAAAGAGTTATAAAAAAACTAAAACAAACATAACTAAGTTATAATGTATAACGTTGGTGTTCTTGTTAATGTCAGAAAAACTGTAATTTGTGTTTAGCTCTGTTCACATGGTCAAATTTTTCATAAAATTGTTGGTCAAACACAATAGAACAACGTGAAATTTCCATGTCATTTCCATAACATTAAAACTTATAATAAATATGATATAGCGTGTTCTATGCTTTTTTCATAACAAACTGCTAAGCTATAAAAAAAAAATCAAAAAATTTAAAAAAGTAAAAGTGTGACGTGACATCGGTTGAGGGGGTTGGTGGTCTAGAGAATTTGTGACGAAAAACATGTGACGTAATTTATGAACAGCCCCTTAAGAGATTGCCAAAAAAGAGTATAAGCCACCCTGTAGGAAAATCAACTAATTTAAAAGTAGTTGATAAAGTAGTATTTTGTCAACCACAACTAGTTGAAATTCTGACTCTTTTCCATAGAACGAACTAACTTATTTTGTATGGTGATGTCCGCTAAATAAGTCAATTCACTTTCGTCTGCATATATTTTCAACTACTTGTTAAATTAGTTATATTTAAATTATTTTAATTACTTTAAAATAACCTATTGGAGACTATTACTGATGGCCTAAATTTAATAATATTTATTGAAATAACATGGTTAAATATATATAAACTTGTAATCTAATAAAAATTTGCAATTACAACATGTCAAAATCAGAGTAGTTGCCGCCTTAATATAATTCGAAGTAGTTTTTAAGTAGTATTCCAATTACTTCATATATAATGCAATAAAAACTATTTAGAATTGAAGTGGTTGCCGCCGTAATATAATTCAAAGTAGTTCATTTACTGGTTTATTTTAAATTAGTTTTTTAATTAGTTGTTTTTAAAAACAAGTTAGTTTGTTCCTATAGGGCAGTGATGACCAAACGCACACAGCTTAAGCTGCTTGCATGTATATGTAACGTTTAAAGCTTTTCATTGAAAGCAATATAACGTTAAAGCATTTTGAAAGCCTCCTGAAAGCTTTATGTACAAAAATAATAAAAAAAATAGACGCGAATTGAAAAATTATGAAATCACAATCAAAATTTTTTATCACTTCTTTAATATATTATTATTATATGTTTATTATTTATTAATTTATTATTATTGCAAATATTATTATCTATATTATGTATACATTTAAAACAGAATTACATTACATTACATTAATAAATTACTAAATTACAAGTTAAATAATATATATTTTAGAATTGATTACAAGATATTTCATGAATATGGTATTGAAAATTTAGCATAAAAAATGTTGACAGGTGATAAACTTATACGGCTTATACCATTTATAAGGCCTTTTCCACACGGAGAAACGGAAAAGTAACCCAACTGCAACACAATTGCTAAGAAAGTTGCAAGCCACTGCAATTCCAAACATTATCGCAACCTATGCTTTCAGATGAGCATAGTCACGCACCACGCAACATTGATCTCTCATTGCAGCGTATATTTATCTACTTCTTCTATAACATATATAAATTTGTTAACTGCTCGCTCATTGCTGTTTCCTGCATTCAAAATAAAAAACAAAACACAATTTCTCTGAATTTAATTGATACTTTTCTCAACTTGAAGTACCACACAATTGTTTTAAATTATCAATAAATACACACGTCGCTAATATAAATTGCAGCAAGCTGTGTTGCATAAAACTTATCGCGAACGTGCTGCCAACTAGTTGTAAGAAAGTTGCTTCATCTGAAGGTTCCGTTGTACTTACATGAGTTAGCAACATTTGTTGTTGTTGCGTTGTTTTCCAATTGCTCCGTGTGGAAAAGTCTTAAAAGTTTTGCCTATTTATATGAAACTTCTTAATATTTTACACCATGGTGTAAGAAAACCAGGTGGAAGCGAATTTTTCACCACACTTTAAATTGCCCCGGGTCTGTCAAAAAATTCTGACAGGGAGAGAGCAACTGTTGATTAGTGCCAAATTTAATTGGCTGCGTTCAGCAGGTACAACTTTTTTGCAATCGGTTAGTGTGTGTCTGCTGAACGAAAAAATATCAGTGTCTAATCACAACATGTAAAAATGTCTGTCTTTCGCCGCACTTTATATTTTTGATACATTTGCTCAACGTATTGAGTATTTCCAGTTAAAAATATGGCTTTTTTAGAATAAGTGTGCTTTTATAACAAATGAATTAAATAACGCAAAATATGACGAGAAAACAAAATTTTTCCCCCTATTTGATTACTTTTAAAACAATTGTGTTCACAGAAATAAAAAAAGGAACGTAAACTGATACCTGATCAAAGACACAACATTTTGTACCCATTATTCAATTATTATTAGGTTGTTCAGATATTTGACGTCAACTTACAAGAATGTATGCTCTTATTTGAAGACGAGAGCAAAAGAGCTATTTTGTAAGGACATAAAAATCACGCAATTGCCGGAATATCATACTTTTCCATAGTACAAACCAATAAAGATACATTTGACCACTACTTTTTGAAATACTTGCTTTTGTTGAACCAAAATATTATGAGCTTTAAAAATGTTATGGTCACATTTTAGACGTATTATATTGGAAAAATTAAACTTCTGAATGTTGTACGCATTTCATACAGAGTTTGTATAAATATTTTTATTACACATATGTTTTTTTTTTTAATATTTGAGTAAAAATAAGTAAAATTATATAGTCAGTTTATATGTAAAATTTATTGGAATAATGTTTTCAAAATAGTTTAAAATAGTTTCTTTAAGCAAAAGTATAAAAATAGTGATTTTCACATTTGTGTTTGGGAAAAACAAAAATTTTTACTTTTTTCCCTCTTTTGACAAAAGATACATACCTAGTTTTGTTCAGTCAACGCAGAGCTTTTTTTTTATATTATATATAAAACTATATTTTATAGTTAATGGTTGTGTTAATATGTCTTCTAAATGTTTCGTGATATAACCCTTGTAATTTTTTCAAGAATAAAAATATTGTTGACGTAGAATTACGTCTTACAGCACGTTTGTCATTTTTGGGGGTCTTTTCCACAAATTTTTTCAAGCACATTCTAACGTTTTTGGAGGACACTTTGGAATATACTTACAACCTTTAATATTCATCTTACAAAGATAAAATATATGTCACAAATCAGTTATATCTTATATCTATATAATAAGAAAAATCATGCATTGATGCTTCAGTTGCTGCTGACGTTCTTATGGTTGTTGCTTTTGTTCGTGCCGAAATCACGAACGCAACATCGTGTTGTTTCTTGGGATGAATTGTTTTACGAATATTTCTCAGTAACGGCTTATTATGCTTATTATACATTTATGTTATATATGCATATCAGCTGTTTTAATTTTTATCGTTTGTTATTGTTTTTGCTTATCTTCAGAGAGATAAATACAATAAACAATACAGATGTATTATAGAGATGTGCTGTAGAGGCAGAATGTAGCTACAAAATGTGTATTACTACTACGCAGGTGTACATATACAGAGAATGCGCATAGTCATTGTGCTATGAAAACTCTATTGATTCTTTAAATATCATAGTAAATTCGAATTATTTATTGAACTAATTTTATACTTATTACACATAAAAAATATATTTTGTTTGTTAAAATTTTAAATTTTTAAATAAATTTAAGATATATAAGCTCTTTACATGGGAAAAATAAAGAATTCATAATTTTCCGAAATATTTATTTCCAATTATTAAACCTAAGAATGAGAAAATTTTATCAAAAAATATAGCAAACAAAAAACTCTACGTCTACGATAATATCTGTGTCTTTTGTTTACATAAAATAAGGGTATGTCAAATATCTGGATAACCTTATAATGGCTGAATTCTATCCGAAAGAGCGCTCAGTAGTAGGATTCCCAAACAGTTAACGATAATCATAGTTGTCGTTATCGGTCATTGCGCATGCACAGTTTCATAGTAAATGACAGTTTTCGCTAGTTAACTACAGCTACAATCGTCGTTAAGGCGTTTGGGAATCCCACAACAGGTAGCGAAGTAGCATAAAGTCATGGCAGAATTATAAGGTAGGAACGACTTGGAGAGGAATGAAGTAGAAAGCAGAATAAAGCGGGCTAGATGTCAAATCAGCTGTTCATCTCAAGTTTCTTTATGTTCATGTTTCGCAGTCGATTTTAGGTTAACATTTTTACAGGTTTTTTTTTGCCAATTTAAGACTTCTTTGACATTTTAAAGTTGTTATTACACTGTTTTAATAATATTTTCACTCAAACTATCACAAATTTAACACATGCGACCCCACTACTTGCCACTTGGAAACAAAGAAATGTTTCTTAATTTGCAATTCCTTGTAAATTCGTCGTTTTGACAACTTACCAACCTTTTCATTATCCACTATTCGTTGACGCGTGAGGACACTGAGCCAACCGGCCCTACCTTATAATTCTGCCATGCATAAAGTGATACTTTCTGCTGAACTATTTTTTTTTCGAAATGTCAAACGGCAAACAGCTGTTCGACAATAAATGCTTTTTGTCTCAAATATATTTTTTTTATGTTCTGTGTGTACACGTTTCGAACAAATAGTTTTAAATTAAAGCACTACTAAGCAATTTAATAATTTAGTAATTAATAAATTTAATATTTGGTATATTTATCTGTCAAAATAAAGTAAGCGTAAGTCGCTCCACTGAAGTAGCATAAAATATTTTCGCTACCTAAGATGGCGACCGCTCAGGGAACGTGTTGTGCGAGCACTTTATGCAACATACCATTCAGCCCGAAAGTTGTTCAACAGCTACGTAGCAAATTTTCCGCTGAATGCAGCCAATGATTGAAACATGATTGCACCTGCTGAACGCAGCCATTTATTTCTACTGTTTTTGACAGATGCGGGTACAAATTTTGTGAGAGGTGAAAAAAACGCTTTCACCTGGTTTTCTTACACCATGATTTTACACTATATGCCAAGAAATGTCCAAAGCAGGCTAGCTTCATCTACGTATCATAAAGGCATTCATACTTCTAGAACCTCCTATGCGATCCTCTTCGGCAAGCAAATATTTTAATTTTAAAAATAAATTTAGAAAAATTATAAGACATTATTTATTACATTTGTGAATTGTACTTACCTTATTCTTCCCCCTTGTTTTTCCATTTAACATCAACAAAATTGAAATTAAATATAAAGGGTCCGCCATCTAACTTTTTTTTTCAACTAGTGCTTATTTCGTGAATGGTAACACTTAGCACATGTCTGATTTGACAGATAATTAGTTTTATCCTTCCGCTGAACGAATATGGTTGTGTATACGCTTGAACAACGCTGGGAAATATTGTGATATTACTTTGAAAATCATGGTAATGTTGCAGAATGTGTGCGAAAATTGCGTACGGATTTTGGAAGAACAGAAGCACCGTCAGCTCCGTATGTTCGTTATCTTGTGAAAAAAGTGAAAGAAACTGACATCCTCATCGATAAACCAAAGCGTAAAAAGCCAAAAACAGTGCGTACACCCGAGAATATTGCTGCTGTGGCAGAAAGTGTGCGTGAAGCGGCATCAACATCAATTCACCGTCGTTCTCAACAATTGAACATTTCGGAGACATCATTGAGACGAATTTTGCATAAAGACCTTGGTATGACGCCATGCAAAGTCCAATTGGTTCAGGAGTTGAAGCCAACTGACCATCCACTGCGTTTTCGCTTCGCTGAGTGGGCCTGCGATCGACTTACAGAAGATGCCGATTTTGCCAAAAAAATCATCTTTTCAGATGAAGCTCCTTTTGATCTTGGCGGGTATGTAAACAAGCAAAATTGTTGCATTTGGGGCACAGAAAACCCGCACGCATACATTGAAAAGCCGATGCACCCAAAACGAGTCACTGTTTGGTGCGGATTTTGGTTCAGAGGCATAATTGGGCCATTTTTTTTCGAAAATGAGCAAGGAGTGGCCGTCACAGTCAATGACCATCGTTATCGGGCCATGTTGAACGAATTTTTGTTCACAAAAATTGAAGAGGAGGATATTGGCAACATTTGGTTTCAACAGGACGGCGCTACGTGCCGCACAGCCGAAGCTACACTCGATGTTTTTGAAGATCGCATTATCAGCCGCAGAGCTGATGTCGTTTGGCCACCTCGGAGCTGCGATTTGACACCGTTGGACTATTATTTGTGGGGTGCCCTCAAAGATGAGTGTTACGCCGACAAGCCAGAGACAATTGACGCTTTAAAGAACAATATTCGTGAAGCCATTGGTGAAATACAGCTGCACACAATCGATAATGTGCTTAAAAATTGGACCGATCGTGTAGGCTACTGCATGGCCAGCCGAGGCAGCCATTTGAATGAAATTATTTTCCATTATTAACCGGAAATTTGAGAAAATATTCAGTAGTTTCTTTTTGCATTTTCAAAAAAAAAAAAGTTATTTGGCGGATCCTTTATATACCTAGTTACATTTTTCGGCATTTTTAATAATGCCTTACTTAGACAAAATTTACCATAAAACAAAATAAATATAAAATAAACTATTTTAAACTTGCAAACTATGAAAACAATGATGGCTTACATGAATAAAAAACGCTGCGTTTCTTATGTATCAAATTTAAACAAATATAACAGAACTACGCATCGCTTCCTTATTTTATTCTTTTCGGTGTACAAACACAACGTGATTATTTTTAAATCCAGCGAACAAAGCAACGTGGCAATACCCGCTTCGAGTCTGCCTGCAGACTGAAAGCTTTTTTGCAGCGTAAGAATTTATATACGTATACATTTTTAAAAAAGCTCTTAGCTCGCGAGCTGATAATGTTGGTAGCTGGTATAAACCAGGGATGATATTTGGGGGCTTTCAGGGCTTTTTTGAGCTCTTTTTGATTTCAAAGGCCCCGAAGCTCTTTCGATGCATTTTGGGCTCTTTTTCAAAATTATACTGATAAAATATCATATGCCATCGTTGCACAAATTTTAAATGAAATTTAGTAGTAATAAAAGTTCTGTTGAATTTTTTTATATAAGAAACCCATTTTTAAATTAAAGCCTTTTCCTCGATTTATTTTATTAAAGCTTTCTTTATAAGCACTCGCAGGTACGTTTTTGGTTGGCTACAGAAATAGTACTCTTGTAATAATCTACTAAAACTGAAGCAAATTTGTAAAAAACTGACTCATATATTTTGTATAAAGCCACCATGTGAGCATTATGTAGCATAATCACAATTTGTTATTATTGATTGACATCTGCAGGGTAAATTCCTAACAAACATTTGGTATCTACTATAACGGAGGAAGTATAAAGGATGTGCAGGAGTACATCCTCCAAAAGAATGTCCAAATTTTTTTACCGATTTTACTATTAATAATATCCCAAAGTAGTTCTTTAGGTATAAGAACGGAATATTGAGGTGTACACCTTCATGCACGATACATTCCATTCCTTATATCATTTTATTATGCATATACGTAGATTAAAAGAGCGAACACTAAAGGCTCGTAGTCTTAAGTAGGCTTAACCGATTAAGTCCAAAATGACATAAATTTTTGATTAATTTTCATGCATTTTTTTCATTTTTCTGTAATATAAAAATTTCCGGCACATGAAATCCCATAGGCGTAGTCAGGATTTTGTTCAAGGGTGGAACAATTATTTTTTATGAGACTGATAAATAAATAAAAAATGTGTCAGCCGTAAGTTTGTAATAAAAAAAGCTTTAATGTTTTTCAATTGTAAGAAAAAATGTTTTGCATTTCTTAATTTAATACTAAAATTTTTATTTTTATAATGACCAGGGGGGCAACTGCCCCTGCCTTATCCTCGCTACGCCCATGTGATGTCCTATGCAAAATTTCATAACTTAACTAAACATAACTAAATTTCATGCTTAAAAAGGTGCGGTTTTGCTGTTTTCTGTGGAAATGCTTTGCTTTTTTAATTGCATTAAGAGCCTCCGAGAGTGTTTCGAAGAAAAAGGACACCATTTTACAACTTTTTTTTAAGCTCTGTTTTATTTTAGACCAAAATATTTTTACATTATTAAAGTATAACTATTGAGGATTTATCCCTGACATCTATTCAGGATTTATCCCTGACATCTTGGTCCAAAAATATTCGTCGATAAGGTAGAAAGTGCAGTGCCACGAAAGACCTTAAATTTGCGGTGAGCAAAATATCTAAAGTGCAGTGGAACCTCTATGTATGAAATGAAATCTACAAATAAGTCTTTATAAAAGAAGAAAAAGATTGCGAGCTGATTGAAAGCAAAACACAAAAAAAAAAAATGTAAAAATTTTTTTGATTTCCCGGAACTATTAATTCAAAATCAATTTATTTATTATATACAATAAATTAAATTTTGAAGCAAAAGAAAAATTAACAGGGCTTGGTGCGATTATTAAAAAGTGTGCTATTTGTGTGATCATGACTAAATATCCAAATTGAAAGACTTCAATATTAAATTTCTACTTTTTGCCTATTCTTGTCAAAAATGCCCTATTTTTGTATGAATTTTGACCCTTTCTTAACTAAGCCAATATCATCCCTGGTATAAACAAGCAAAAGTAAAATTAACAGGGCTTGGTGCGATTATTAAAAAGAGTGCTATTTGTGTGATCATGACTAAATATCCAAATTGAAAGACTTCAATATTAAATTTCTACTTTTTGCCTATTCTTGTTAAAAAGGCCCTATTTTTGTATGAATTTTGACCCTTTCTTAACTAAGACAATATCATCCCTGGTATAAACATAAAAAATTACGAGTACGCTTTCAAGTAATAAGTAGTATTTTTTAAACAAATATCAAAACAGATTTGTGCCTTACGATATTTTCATTTTATCTTAAAAATTTAAGCAATTGTTTTGGATAACTTTTTTAATAAGAAGTGATGTAGTCTATTTTCCATGTAAACTGATTTGTCCAGTGAATCATGAATCATTCCAGTGAGCAATGAAATACGTAATAAAATATTAAAAACTACAAATTTTTGAATTCCCGATGCTTTTCTAAGTTATGCCAAAGATTTTTCAATAGCTTTGCCACATTTACTACTATTAGCACCTTAACAATAATCTACATAGGTGTAAATAACCGCTAAAAGGTAGACAATGTATGTTTGTGGTTATAAGAGTATTATGTTTATTTTGAAACTTAAAAACTGTGTGAAATAACAATAAAGAGCTAACATGTAATGCCAACTAAATAAATTATTTCATTTGTTTTGTCTTTTTTGCAGTTAAATAAATAAATACACTGCGATAGAAACGTTACAACAAAATGGCTGGACCACTTTTGAAATCCTGCTGCTTCTGTCAATCGTTACGCAATGGCTCCATTATATCCGGCATTTTGGCCATCATTCTATCGATACTCACAATCATTGTCATCTTTACAACACGTGTAGCATTCAAAACCATCATCTTCGATTGGGTACCCACAAATATTGTCAAAATAATACTGGTGATTAATTTATGCATGACAATATTAATTTCACTGCTGATGATGTTGGGTGTAATGAAGGTAAGTAAGCAAGATCAACAATTTTCCACAGTGTACTTTATTACTATGCTGTGTATATATAATTATTTCACATTCTAATTCACAGCGTAATCATTACCTCATGATGCCCTGGGTTGTGTTGGGCATCATGATCGCCATCGGCCTGCTTGTCTCTGTCATATATACGGCGGTGGTCTTCTTCATCGATGGCTTCGTGCTGACTGGCGTTTTATGGCTTGTCTTCGGACTGATCGCATGTGGTAAGTTTTGCCTCTTCGATAGCTAGTTTTTAACTTCTTCTACTTCTTCGTTATGAAGTTTACATCGTTGCTTCTTAGTCATGAAGTGTGAATTTAATAGCACACATTTAACAATTAATAGCACATCACATTTTATAGCGGGTGCGATTTAATTACCGGATGTTTGATTATTTCATGTCATGGCGCTGAACGGCGTCATGAAGTTAGTGGTAGTGGCTGTATTTGTGGCTAACAGTTGTGGCCGTTGAAGAGTTGATTGTTTTTTGCATTTGCATATAATTGCAAAATTAATAGCTATTGATTACATTTGGTTTGCATGTATGTAGACTTATTTGTATGCATGCTTGTTTGTATATAATAATAATTTATATCAAAATTATGGGAAATTACTTAGCTTTTATAATTGAGGAGAAATTCAAGCAGTGCTGCCACTAAATTTTTGAAAAAATCCCTACCGCATTTCATGAAAATCCCTACTTTTCCCTATGCAAACATAATTTTTCCCTACAAGTTTCCCTACATATTTATTTTATACATCTAAATGAAACACAAAAAGTTTGTTGCAAACAAAAAAATAGCATGTACGTATGCCTTAAAATGTTTATTTAATATTATATTTCACATCGATTAATCCATAAAATTGTATTGTACGTACTAAAGGGCTGCACGTATGCATTCAAAAGCCGTTTCAACACATTCTCAAAAAAATAGAATGGAATGGAATGATCATTCTCAGCGCTGAGAATGGAATGGAATATGCATTCGAAGCGCTTAGAATGGAATGGAATGTGCGCTTGTGCGTTGAGAATGTTTAAAATAGAATACTCAACATTCTCAAGTGTTGATTTGAGAGTACTACCAAATGGTTGATGAAAAAAGGTTTTACGTAAAGGGATTTCAAAGGGGGGTTGCTGATGTCGAATCTGATGTCAGATTTTCAATTTTCAAGATGGCGGATAGGGTTGCCACCTTAAAATATCTTATTTTAGATTAGAATTTTAAAATTCCAAAATTTTTTTGAAAATAGGGTTGCCACCTAATCTGACATCAGATTTGAAATCAGCGACTCCCTTTTACTAAATGCTCATTTAAAAAACATGCAAAATAACAACTTTTTAGGTGGCAACCCTATTTTCAAAAATATTTTGGAATTTTAAAATTCTGACAACGGATTCGGAATCAGCGACCCATTTTTACCTAGTGTTTGCCCCAGCCTCGAATTCCCGAAAATAAGATATTTTAAGGTGGCAACCCTGTCCGCCATTTTGAAAATTCAAAATCTGACATCAGATTTGAAATCAGCGACTCCCTTTTACTAAATGCTCATTTAAAAAAATTGCAAAATAACACATTTTTAGGTGGCAACCTATTTTCAAAAAAATTTTGGAATTTTAAAATTCTGACAACGGATTCGGAATCAGCGACCCATTTTTACCTAGTGTTTGCCCCAGCCTCGAATTCGCGAAAATAAGATATTTTAAGGTGGCAACCCTATCCGCCATTTTGAAAATTCAAAATCTGACATCAGATTTGAAATCAGCGACTCCCTTTTACTAAATGCTCATTTAAAAAAATTGCAAAATAACACATTTTTAGGTGGCAACCTATTTTCAAAAAAATTTTGGAATTTTAAAATTCTGACAACGGATTCGGAATCAGCGACCCATTTTTACCTAGTGTTTGCCCCAGCCTCGAATTCGCGAAAATAAGATATTTTAAGGTGGCAACCCTATCCGCCATTTTGAAAATTCAAAATCTGACATCAGATTTGAAATCAGCGACCCCCCTTTGCAACTACGATAAAACTCTAAGAAACATGACTGGAGCAAAAGTCAAAATTCATGGTAACCATTTGAGAGTACTCTCAACGCAACGAATACATTCTAGAAATTTCCATATTCGTTAGAACTCTCTCAAATGGAATGGAATGTTCATTCCATTCGAAAAATTTATGTCTCTCATTCATTCGTTTCGCTTTGCAAATGATTTGCAAATATGGAATACTCGCATGGAATGCGTAGAATGGATTCCAAATGGAATGTATTCGTGCAGCTCTTTAGTACGTACTCAAAAAAACAATAAAAAAGTAACATAAGTATATGTAGACTAGTTAACATCGATAAATCCATATAATTGAATTGTACACAAAAAACAATAAAAAATAACATAAATATATGTTGACTTGTTAACATTGATAAATCCATATCATGGTATTAAACATAAATAAAAAAAATACCAAAACATAATATATAAGCATATGTTATACGCATATAAATTAGTTTAGATTAAAGCTGATTCAACAGAATTATTCAAAGGTAAAAGTCATTTTTTTTTAATGATGATCATAAAGATCTTTATAATTCATTTGTCTGAAATGGCTTTCGTTACATTTAAAAGAAGTGCAATCTTGTTTTTCATCTTGTAAAAAAGACCGAATTATGCAAATAAAAGTGAGGTTATCGTGACTGATTTTATTCCTTTTTTTTGTACGAACATCGGTTACAATAGAAAATATACGTTCAGCATCTGCATTAGCATGAGGCAATATCAAACAATGCTTGGCTAATTTGGATAAATTGGTAAATATTGCTTCATTATTAAAATTCCTTAAATTCTCAATTTTTATCCAAAATTCTTCGATACCCATGTTCTCAAGAACTTTCTTTTTAGGTTCAAGAAATTGAAATTCAATAGACCTCCACTCAACCAGCACGTCATTTATATTACATTTAAATTTCTCACAAATATTTTCAAAATCAATTTCACGCCTGCTGAATTCAGTATGGACCCCCAGTACAATTTTGGGATCAAGAAAGCACATATCTTTGAAAAAGGTCTTGTTTTGTATCGGCAATCTTTGCTGAATTTCTTCCAGAGCAGTGATATAAAAAGATAGGCAATCTAATCTGATTCGTTCGGCAGATATTTTTGGAAGCGTATTCAGTAGCTCGAGACATTCAGGGCCGAGATATATCTCATTGACTGGCAAGGATACATGAGGTGACCTAACGTCGCAATCAGTCTTTAATGCAGTTTTTTTAATAAAATGTTGGCCTAACTTAAAAAATATTTTTGTTGACTCCAAGTAAAGTTGGTGTATTAATGGCTTTTTGGCTTGAAAAAGTGCATTTAGTTCATTGAAAAAACTGAGAACGTATTTTAAGAAATATGAATATGCCTTATTGCATTCATTAGTAAGTTCTGTTAAAATTATTTGAGCTGATTTTAGTTTGTCGATGATGCTTGCCTGTTTGAAGAATTCAAGGAGTATATTCCAATTGTCTAGAATTCTTTCAATGCATTTTTGGTGTGACAGCACCTAGTCGCACTAGTTTTTAAAATTTTTCTTTTTTTCTCATTCAAAATATCTTGAAACTCCTCTATCTGAGCACACCTTTTCGAACTACCTGAAACATATGTTCCAATTTGTCTTAATAACTCTTCTGGAGCCCTAGGTAATGCTAAACATGCCTTGTTTGCTACAATCGCTGCTGTGTGACAAATACATTTTATTACAACTACGTCAGGAATATCCTGTAAGAGTCTTGAAGCAAATGAGTTGCGATGGCCAATCATGACACTCGCTCCATCACTACACATTCCTTAAAATTAGCAACAGAAAAAACACATGGATATAGCATGGTTATAAAACATTTTAATGATTATCTTACCGACTATATTATTGAAAGGAATTTCGCAACTTATAATAAGTTTCTTAAAGTCCGTATATAGCGCCTCCGCAATGTACAATCCGATATAACTCTCAAAAGGTCTAATAGCTTGATCGCAACTTTGCCGTTAACATCATCAAAGTACCTCACAACAATACACATGCACTTATTCGATCCAATATCAGTGCTCTCGTCAACCATAACTGAAAACTTTGTGTTTTTTAGCTGTTGGATCAATTCATCCCTATGTTGCTTTGCCAATACATTTTTTATAATGCTACTGCACTTAGTTCTTCCAAGATTAGCATCTAAAATAATTTTGGAGTCCGGAACAATTTCTTTTAGAAGTGGTAGCAAATGGTCAACTACTTGCGTTGCTACGTTATGTTCGGCAAAGAACATGCATAGCTTCAGCTCAAAGTTTTCCACAGCAAAGCTATTTTTCGGAGGTTTTTCAAAAAATGTTTCAATCGATTTTAAATTTTTAATGGAAACTACGTTTTTTTTATGTGATTTGCTTTGCGAATGCTTCAGGAGGTCCGATTTTCCACAGCTTAAAATCTTGTCACAAGCTGCACACTTACACTTGAAAGCATCCGTTTCAATTTTCGATTCGAGCCATCCCTTGAATTCATCGATCTCCAGCCAGCTTTTATTAAATTTTTGTTTTCTGTACTTCACACGTCGCTTCACAGCACCCGTTTCAGAAGAAATGGAATCGGAAGAATTACTCATTTTTCTAAAAACAATTTTATTGAAAATTTGTTTAGTAAGTTGTATGTTTAAGCATATATGAAGACTTAACTTGCAAAGGTTTTTCACACTGAAAGAATTTCAACTCAATTAAAGAAATTATATGCGAATATAAATACACATTTTTTGAGAAATATAGAGAGAAATTTAAAATTTTAAAAATTCCCTACATATGAGCATATATTGGAAATCTGTCCTTTTTTCCTTACATCTCAAAACTAAGGATGAATTTCTCTACATGTAGCCTCTTTTTTTCCTACTAGTGGCATCACTGAATTCAAGATGCTTATTATTGTGGTTAGGCGTTTTAATGGCTTCATTTCAATTTTGATTTATTGGGCCCCTTTTACATTGAGCAACACTTGCTTTCAAGTCTTTGAGTTTGTAGGCAAATCATGTTGAGTTTACGTGAGTTTTTGGTGACGAAGGGAAAAGGGAACACTTGCTCTGTACCGGCAAGTTTTTTGTGTTCCTTTTGTTATTTTCGTATTTTTGGCGGCTTACTTCATTTTATTTTTCGCATATCAATGTGTGTTTGTTATACTTTACTTAAGGCAAATTTACACATTTCACTCAAAACGATAACAGTGAACGTTGAATGATGACAGTGTATCAATTTTTAATTTTTATTATTCAAAGTGTAAATTTAAAATTTGATGAATGATTCGATGTTGAACGGCAAAATTTATTCGTTGGTTGATTTATTTTATTGACGTTTAAAAAAATAATAGCAATGCAGTTTAAAATAATAAAAAACTGAATTAAAACAATAGTTCTAGGATTGTTGCAAGAACAACAAAAATATTTAAAAAAACCAAAGTACGATTTGCTTTCACTTTCATCAAAAGTAGGAAATACTTCTACTTCTTTCACTGTTCAATGTGGATGGCAATCATCTTCATTTCAAAGATGAAACTCAATTTTCACTTTTCAAATCGGATGATTCATCCAAAGTGAACAATGATGGTGAATCGTGTAAATACGCCTTTAGGCTGTGTTTCAATCGGAAACTTTTCACTCAAATGATGAAATTATGCAGACAGTCGGAAGGAGAATATTTGACATTTGTAAGGTGAATATGATTGTCAAAAATTCTACTAGCCCCAGGGGCCATGATACAATAATAAGGTAGGGTAAGGAGATTCACCACACCGACCTGGAATGTCAAAATTATAAAATACTGTGCTGCCGTATCTTATAAAATATCCACAAAAAATCCGTGATTGTTCTTCGCATTTTTGATGAATGTCTTAGCTGTGGCGATATGTTGTAACTTCGTTAACTTTGATCTTCGGCAATTCGTCAAAAATTGGAATGTGTAACACATTCGACGCGATAATTTTGATAAAATATAGCTTTGTTTCCTTTTTTCAGACAATTTTCTTATTTTTTTTTTTTTTTAATGCTCTATATACTTTAATATGGATATTTCGCTTCGACGTTCGCTACGAAAGTGAAGTTATTAAATGTAGCCACTGGCAATCGGAAATGAACATTATTTTATTATTAGAAAAGTTTTGAAGTTTTTTTGGGGTTTTTCCATTCGCCATTTGCCCATAGGCCATTCGCTATAAATCGTTCTGATACAGCAGTGCACTTCAGTTCTTATAATTTGTGAATATATTAAGTAAATATATATTTATAGTTAATTTAAGAATTTTTAGTAATGTCAAAAAGAAGTTCTGCCATCCTTCATACAACGTCATCTTCTAGTACATCATCTTTCATACAACCAGCAGATTAAATAAAAAGATTAAAAAGGTGAAATAAAAGCAATGTGTCGATTTTCAAACTCTAATTTTTGATTTAAGTTCAACAGTTTCTCCGTCAAACGGCAATAAAAAATTATGTATTACATTTATAGTGGACATTAGAATAAAAATTTTAAATAAGAAATAAAGAACACAAAAACTAAACTAAAACTAATATGGAATACTTAACTGAAAACAAAGCTTTAAAATCACAAAACAGCGATTTATTTCATTGTAAATACATTTGTCCGAATTTATCCCACAAATAATTTCTAATCATAATTATAATTTCTTTATAAAAATCCTTTCTAATTATTTGTCCCACATTTATCAATAATACAGAAAAGTGGCAATGCTAAAACACATTTTGACATTCGAGGTCGGTGTGGTGAATCTCCTTACCCTACCTTATTATTGTATCATGCCAGGGGCTAACAAGAATGACAGAAAAATAGATTGCGCACATCGTAAAAATAATTTTCAACGATCTGCGCATTTTCGTCATCATAGACTTACGATATGAGCTTACGATATGGCTAGCTTTCAATTCGTGTTCAGACGAATCAATGACCTTCTATCATTAAAAATGCTGAAGATGATAAAATTTTGAAGTGATAAGCAAAAAAGAGTGCACTTATTTATAAACTTGTGAAAAGGAATTGTTTGTTGAGAGTTTGTTGAGGTCGATTTAAGCAAGTCAACTGTCATCAAAGAATCCACATTGTGTTCAGGAGCACGCTGCTTAGGCCTCCATATTCAAATTTCCAAAACATTCGTTTATATCATATTACATTTGAGACTGTTTGCGAAATTACTAGCTTTGAAGTGTGCCATGCATATATGGGCGGGTTTTGAGTTGAAGCTGTTTTCTCGGCGACAAAAGCTAATCCACTGCGCCAACAGCGCTTCATTCGTTGGAAACGTAAACAAAATTTATTTAAGATGCTTTCCCGTGATTAGATGTACAATTTCTTACAGCACATTTAATTTTTAATATTTTGTAAATTAAATTCTGTTTATAAAAAATTATAAAAAAAGCACTTTGACATAAAAATCAAAGCAGATTCAAAAATTCAACTTGCACTGGCAAAAGATTCAAGAACAAACTTCATCTAGCCTGACGTCATGATCGTAAAAAATATATTGTGCGTCAAAATGAAAAGTAAACAACATAACGGATCCGCGCAATGCGTAATCCGTTTATCTATCATTCTTGATTTCGTTACAAAATCATTACGATACTTCGTTACGAAGTTGTGTCACCCCTCATACGTTTTTCAACGAAATCTGATTACGAAATCTTCGTAGCGAATTCGACACAATTTTGGAAACTTTCGTTTGCTGGGTATACTGTGCCGCAATTCACAGTAGTTTTTTTTATCAACTGCCTAAAAGTATGCTGTAGTAAATATGCCTACAACATACACTTTACAATTAAGCATAATTTTTAGAATATACCGTAAAATACAATATTTTCCGTTGAATTTATTATGTTTTCAATCTCATTACAGCAATTTTAACCTACTGTTGGTGTGTGGTCTACAGCGAGTATACAAATCTATCCGATGAAAATACAAGAGGACGTTATAACAAGCAGCCATATCGTCGTTAGGATTGTCGAATAATTTTAATCAAAACATAACGATTTTAAAATTAAGTTTAATTTAAGATTAACAAGCAAGCAATAAGCCAGGCAATATTACAATGTAACTGTTTAGACGTGTAACTAATTAATAATAATATTATTTATTGCTTATCTAATAATTGTTTGTTGAATACTTATGTGTACTCTCATCATTTCTTGCTCAATTATTTCAAAATTTGAAACAGCTTTATTTTTGTCTAATTAATATCTATCTGAACTTCGAAAATTGTATTTTTTTTTAAGTTTTAAGCGCATGTCATGTAATTGAATAAAACAACTTTTTATTGTTTTTTTTTTAACAAAATATGTGTTGAATTTGTTTATTTTTTTTTTTAACGAACTACATTTTTGCATTACTACAGTTTTAAAATAGAAAATACAGTTCTTTTATATTCGTTAGGTTTTACTTTGTGAATGAAATTTTCAAAAATGAAAATAAATATTTTTTTTTATTATTTTTAAACTAAGTTAAATAATTGTATAAATTAATCTTATAACTCAGTGCGCATGTATTTCGGTTTTAATTCTTCTATTCTTTTAATGAAATCGGTTTTCTCTAAACAACCATCGCAGACTTCGTCCCAGTCGTTGAGAATTTTTTTCAGTTCACGCACCTTCAGTTTCTTCACATCGACGACATTTAGATCGATTTGTTTTTCTGAAAAAAAGGAAGGAAATCGTGTAATAAATCCATGTTGTCAAAAAAAAATTTTGTTTTTTAATTTCCCAGGAAATAAAGTTCCGAAACAAAAACGAAATAAGACCCCAAAAATGGGCCTTTATTTCATTATTTATTTTATTTATTTATTGTATACTAAGCACAAAGGCCTTATAGCATTTAAAAATTGACAATTCATAATATTAAAGTTAATTTACAATTGAATTCATAAAAGAAAAACAAATTAACAAGTATAATGTTAAAGATGTACGTATATTCTATATAGCAAATAGATCGATTGATTAGAGTAGTGCTCACATATGTAAGGCTAGACGGACGGGGCCGAGCTCCCACATATGCCAGGCAAATTCACACGAGGTCTTGCTCTGGACAATCGTGTTTAATTATATTCAGCTTGAAAATGTTGACAAACATCGTCGGGAAAACATAAAATATCATGATCCACACACCAATATTTATATAAATCGTTCTAGCATGGTTTATTAGATTGGCAGGTTGATTGGGGAGGTCCAATAAGCTTAGGTCCATTCAGTTGTTTTATATTCATCACCATGTGAAAATGCTGAATTTTTGGAAGAGCATAATCAGAATCAGTGGCGGTACTGCAGATAATCTATTATTTTATGTTTAATTGAGTTCATGGATTCATTTAAAGATATAACTTCTGAGTCCGAATTAAAGTCTCCGCAAGCATTTCTTAGTGGTTCATTTTGCAAATAATTAGTTCTAAGGTCTAAAAGACCTACTAGAACGACGAGGAGCATTGAAATAAATTGTACTTAGTAAATATGGACTGTTGAAATATCCAGGTAAAAGTTTAACCTGGATATGTCAACATTAAGCAAAATTCTCCTATTTTTTAGAGAAGGTAGATTAAGAAGCTATAATCGATACTCATAAGGAGGTAAATGAAAGTTTGAATCACAATATAGATTGCGTAAATAGAACAGAAGAAATTTTTTTTTGGACAGATTCTATATCGTCAATATAACACCCATAACGGGGGCACCAAATGATTGACGCATATTCCAGAATGGGTCTTACAAGCGATGTAAATAAGGTTTTAGTTATAAAAGGATCATTAAACTCTCTTGACCATCGTTTAATAAGCCCAAGAGTACTATTTGCTCTGCTGACTGCTTTATTAATATGAATTAGAGTTGGGTAGTTCCGGACATGCATAGTTCATGGAACTATGTTCACTATCGGACATAGTTCCAATCGTTCCTTCTGTAAAATTTGAGCATGTCGAAACAGTTCCGACTGAAATTAAATTTTTTTTTCTAATGAGCAACAAAAGCTGACATCTCTTTCGCACTTACCGCACACTCTTTACTGCTTAGACGAATTGTTTGAGCGACGACAAGTAAAACTATTATGCTTGTGAGAGAGAATGAATGAAATAATAGACGATATGATATATCGTTATTCTTGTTGTGTGCATTGTTCTGTTTATTTTAGCTTGTAACATAAGAAAGAGAGCAAGCATGAAATGATATTTAAAATGCTTTTGTAACTTTTACTCTGGTACAGAGAACTGTCGGAACTGATAGTTCCGCGGACATGCTTATTATGTTTTAAAATAAGCATGTCGGCGGAACTGTTCACGAAACTGTCCGCGGAAATATCAGATAATTTTTATATATATTTCCTTATGCTACAAATTTCTTGCTTAATATTTCAACTATATGAAATTTTTTAGCAAATTTTAAAAATTTTTTTTAAATAAATTATCAATATTTTCCTTAATTTCTTTATTTTGAAATAAAAACACTGAAAAGAACAAAAAATTGTGTTCAATTTGGTTTAAGACTTGTCAGAGCGTTGTGTTGAAATTATACTTGGAGTATTACAAATTTCCTCTGCAGATCAACAAACAACCAGCTCAAACAGATCAAATAAAAAAAGTAACTAGATAGTTCTGCAGACATGTTTCCATGAATAAGTTCCGCTCTATAAAAGAGACGTTCAACAAACAAGCAGCTCAAGCAGATCAAATAAACAAAGGAACTAGATAGTTCCGCGGACATGTTTAAATGAACTAGTTCCGCTCTCTAAAGGAAACGTTCCATGTCCGTTCCGTCTCTGGAACTAATAAGCACAAGCCTAATATGAATGTGAAAGCGAAGTTTGGTGTCCATGGTTACTCCAAGATATTCTTGGACTTAGAATAGAATAGAACTTGAGTTTAGAGTCATCTATTTTGTAATTACTTCTAAAAGGTTGTCTTCGAGAGAAAGTCATGTGTTTACACTTTTTCAAGTTGAGTTTCGTGCAATTAATTTCGCACCAGTTACAACGATGGTCCAGATCAGTTTGTAAGAATAAAGAGTCATGCTCATTTTTATATGACAGAAAAAGTTTAACATCATCAGCATATAGTAAAATATCGCTATGTTTTACAACAGATGGTAAATCATTTATATAAAGTAAAAACAATAGAGGTCCAAGGTGGATTCCTTGCGGTACACCAGAAGTAACAGGAAACTCGTTTGATTTTATGATGTTATATATAACACTTTGTGTTCTATTTAATAAATATGATTCAATCCATCGCACTAATTGAGTTGGAAATCCAAGAAGTGATAGCTTTAAAGTTAGGTGCTTATGATTTACAACATCGAAGGCTTTACTAGAGTCAGTATTAATAACATCTGTTTGTAGACCTTTTCCGAAATTCTCTATAGTCTTTGATGTAAATTCCAGAAGATTAGTAACAGTGCACTTTCCAGATAAGGATCCATGTTGGAATGAGGAATGGAATTAAAGATTTGACGCTAAGTGATAATTGTGAGGTTACAATTTCCTCAAAAAGTTAAGGTAGGGCGCTTAGCTTTGCAATTAAAGGCATGTTGCCAGATTTATGCAGCGGAATAATATAAGAAGATTTCCAAGCCACTGGAAAATAGCAAGATTGCAGCGATGCAGTAAAAAGGAAAGTAATTGGATTTACAAGTTCTTCACAACAATTTTTCAATATACATGAAGGAATGTTATCAGGACCACTTTTATAAGATGTTTTAAGATTTTTTAACAAAGTTGAAACAGTGTGAACATCAATTATTGGGGAAATATGAAATAACTTACTTACTTACTTAGTTGGTCGTAACAACCCGTGTCCGGGTTTCAACCGACCTCATCAGCTCTCGCCAGGCGCCTCTGCTTTGCGCGCGCCTTCTCCAATCGGATACACCAAGTGCGGTTAGGGCTTCCTCAGCCTGGTCCATCCATCGGAGGCATGGTCTCCCTCGTCGTCGTTGACCAGCGACCCTCGCCTCGAGCACCTTTTTCGCTGGAGCTTCGTCGTTCATACGATGGACATGACCCAGCCAGCGTAGTCGCTGCACAGTTATACGCCGAACTACGTCAATGTCATCGTAGAGCTCATACAGCTCGTGGTTCATTCGGATGCGATAGTCATCGCCGACTCGAACAGAACCGAAGATTTTGCGAAGAACTTTTCTCTCGAACACCCCCAGAGCGGCTGCGTCAGTTTGCGAAACTACCCATGCCTCAGCGCCATAAAGCAGCACAGGTAGAACGAGCGTCTTGTAGAGTGTTAGTTTTGTCGATCGAGAGAGGGCTCTGGAACTTAGTTGCTTACTGAGCCCGTAGTAGCACCTATTAGCAATTATTGTTCTTCGCTTTATCTCCAGGCTGTGAAATGTGAAATAACACCCTACGGAATAAAGCCCCCATTCGATGAAATAAAGCCCTAACATAAGGGATGGACTGCTCGTCCGCTTTCTAAACTTCTTTTTGGATTCAGCCCAATAGGGCTCGATAGGGGCGAAGCTCTGGAGAGTTTGGTGGATTCTCCTCTTTACAAAAGAATTTTACCCCATTTTGATTCAAAATCTCTATAGTTGACTTTGCGTAATGGGCTATTGACAAGTCAGGCCACCTTTTCTGGCCAAATTTTTCGAGTTGAATTTTGCTGACTGAGTCATCGACATTTTGGCCTTTATGTTTTGTATAGAATTGTGGACCTGGCAGAGATGTAGACCACCATGCCATTATTTGGTATGTCTCATCGTCCATTATAATGCAGTCAATATGCTTAAACAAGACGCTCGTGCAGCCTGGTTTTGCAAAGTGGGAATTTTCGTTTCTAATGCCATTAAATATTTTCTTATCTTGACTAGTTTCAAGTTGTCTGTCTTTAGCACCCTTTTTGACCCAATTTTGATAAGTCCGTAACAGTATACTCATTCCCAAACTTAATAATATTTTTTACCGAATACTCTGACTAGATATCCTAAGAGATCCCGTGATGCTAAAAATCTTTTTAGCTATTTCATAAAATAACTTTCAATCTAAAAACTTTCATAAAATAACAAAAATTGATGAGTTTTGAAAATTTTGGGGGGGAAAATTTTGGAATTTCTTCACAAAAACGAACGAAAAATACTCCATTTTAGTTTTGGGGATTTATTTCATTATGGAATAATAGAATTCAAATCCACCAATCAAATCCATCCAATCCAAATCTACCAATAGCAGAATTCTCTAAGCTTGAAGAATTTTCTTAACTCAGTTGTTATGCGATACACACCTATTCGGTTGTTGTTGCTTGGTATAAGAAGACTTATAGGTCAAAACTAAGAGCCGCAAAGACTATCATTCTAATTAATGAGTTCTTCCACGCAATCAGGTAGTAATTACTTTAAAGTATCGCATTAAATAAATTTAAGAGATATGCAACAGTTCGTTCTACTTGCCAATTCCATAAGATTTAGACCATTTTTTTTTTCTATTATATTACCGATCTCATCTCATTCTTCAGAAATTCATATTATATGGCAGTAATTAATCAACATTTCGAAAGGAACCTCAAAATCAAAGGGAAAGGAAAGTGCTGTTTTTTACGAATAGAAGCCAGTTAAAAAACAGTCAGAGTAATGCGAGTGCTCCAAATTTGGCCGTTGGAAGCGTTCACGGTCAATTCAAGTCCGTTGGTTTCATAAAAAAAAAATTGAATCTCTGAGTCACGCACGAATTGAAAGAAATTCGCAAAGTCAATCGAGTTAACATTTGCGATCGGCTCATGAAAAGTGAAGAAAAACGACTCATTTCTCAAGCGTATGATTGCGGGTGACGAAAAGTGGATTGTCTACAACAATGTCAACAGAAAAAGAAGTCGGTCTAAGAAAGATGAAGCGACGGAGAGGCAAGCAAAAGCAGACATTCTCAAGAAAAAGATAATGCTGCTCTCAATCTGGTGGGATTGGAAGAAGCCTGTCTACTACGACCTACTTCCAAAGAATAGAACCATAAATTTTGAAGTCTACTGTGAGCAACTACAGAAATTGAGCGATGCTTTCCAACAGAAACATCCTGAGCTGGTCAATCGGAAGGGGTGCACCACAATAATGCAGGTCTCATTTAAGTTTGGTGGACTCGCAAAAAAATTTTTAGAGTTCGGATGGCATGTTTTGCCCCATCTACCCTATATTCCAGACTCTGCGTCCTCGGAGTACCATGTATCGATCCCCCATGTGAATAATAATGCTACCACAGAGATAGAAGAAAGTGATCGAACAAAACAGCTAATGTATATAGATATGGTTTGCGGTGAGCTTATACAGCTCTGACACTGCGGCTTCAAATGATGCCTATTGTGGCATTAAAGGTAAAGTAAATTTAATACTTAAATAAAGTACTTTTTCACTTTAGATTCCCAAACAAGATGTTTTCGAGGTTAAGATCCGAAAGATATCTGGCTGAGACTATTTCCTTGCCTAATTTACCCTTTCTTACTTAGAGCAAGGCTGGGCTCAGTAGCAATATGTCTGGCTGATTGTTCATCCTCAAGGCAGAGTCTACATAGTGAAACTGTTGACAGGTTCATACTTAGCAGATGTTTTTTCAACTTGCAGTGTCCAGTTATGATTCCTGTCATCATTCTGAGGTCATTTTTATCTAGGTTTGTTAAGAATTTTGACTTCTTGAGTGAGATTTTAGGGAATATGTTTTAAGTGCAGTTTTTCCCTAGGGTGTTTAACCCTAGGATGGGCAACTGATTTTATGTCGTTAAGTTAGCCAAGTGGGTCTGATCAGACCAATAGATTGAGTTGTTTTATTCAAAGTGTCCTAATGGCTAGATGGATGATCCGGTATGCAAAAAATGTCTATTTTTGTATTGTATATAGAGAGTATGTGCGTGTGCCGAATGCTAATTGCATATTTAGCTGCACGAGCAACCGAAACAACACCCGAAGATTTATATCAAAAAAAAAAAAAACGCCAGAGTGCCGATGGCCACAAGAAACTAAGGTGTTTTATGAATAAGCATGTTTTTGAGTAAAATATTTGAACATATAGGAGCATGTTAAAATTTCATAGGCAAATACTGTTATGGTCTATTCACACCACAAAAGGCAATCTTAGCACTGTAAAACTGAAAATTAAAAATTTGTACTAAGAAACTATCCAAATTGATTCAAAAGTGTTCATTGGATTCAGAATTGAAAGGTCATTGAATTTTGGTAGCTGTCACCTGTTGATTTGACTTGAAAAAAAAGATATGCAACTCCAAAGTCAAAATTTGTTTTGGCCAGACCCAATTAAGCTCATCCTAGAGTTAAGTAGAAATAATCTGATTTTGTTAAGGTGATTTATATGGCACACCACAGAATGGTGTCTGTTTTGTTAAGACTGTGGTTTCTCCTAGTTAAGCTAATATATAATTGATTAATGTTGATTTGATTTATAAAAAAAAATGAGCCTAAACTTTAAATAAAAAGCCGTACTGACTTTTTGAACAACCCAAAAAATATAAATTGAATATTCTATATAAAATCATTCTATTCTATTGGGAACTTTGAATGAAATATAAAAAAAAATCATTGTCAAACTCACAAAAAAGAAACATATTTCAAGACATCTAATTTAGCTTCAGAACCCCTTTTAAATGCATATTACTAAGTATAAAACGGATAAGCTTATTTTTCTCTATACCTTTAATCTGTATTTAAATAAGAGTGCACAGTTTTCAAACTAAAAAAATATGATAGAAATTGTAAAAAAGCTATCTTTTACTTGATTCTCAATCCATACGGAAATATTTTTGCTATCCGACCGATTTCAATAATTTTTTATTTCAAGGTTAGATATCGGAAAAAGTGCAAAAAATACATTATCCACAACTATTACGCGAGTTTTTCAATATTTAAAATATCCTTTTACCTATTCCAGAACACATATAGTCTCTATTGCGAATTTCACGTCAATTCGTTCAGCTTTTAAAGCGCAAAAGACGGACAAACGGACAACGAATCACTTTTATATATTAGTAAACATACTGAGAGTAACAAACTGAAAATTTTTTTTATCTTTTATTTTACTTTTTTAAAATAAGCAAAGGAATCTGGAAGGAACTCATTATAAGAACGATGATTAAAATTAATTCGTTGAAGTTATTGCAATGCTTCTTGATTTTAAAATGTGTAAAAATTGATAGGAAAATTAAAAACCAAACTTATTTTAATTTGTATTGTCTCACAAATAACATATTTATCCCATTGCAGTGAATACTGTGCATATTTTTGTGGTCACAGGGAATAATGACTAAGCTCAAAATATCGTAAAAAAATACGATATGTTATTTTCTTTATTGGCAATCTTTGGAAGGATACAGACATCCATTCTTTGCACAGAATAGATAAAGTAACACTAAAATATCGTTTGTTACGATACTTTGAGTTTAGTCATTATTCCTTGTGAACACAGATTTATAAAACAACTTACCATAACGTAAATCACAGATTTGTGCATCCATCTTCTTAAGACGTTCGCAGATTTTATCAGCAGGCATGGACCAACTCAGTGGTTTAGTCAGTTCATTGAGAATGCCAGTAGCGGATTCGTCTAGACCGCCCAAATAATAGCACTAAAATAAAAAAAGAAAATTATAAAAAGTTTGTAATGCTTGCAAGTTTGTCATGCTTGAGCAACGTTTGTAACGCCCCCACATAGTCGACTAAATAGTACATCTTTTATATATTCATCAAGCTTAACTTACAAATGTGTGCTCCTTATTTTTAAGTGTTTTGCAGAAATCTTTGAATTCAGATTTAATCTTTTCCAAGTCCTTCTTGGTGTCATCGTTCAAGGTTGCCGCAAAACGCGTTATAGTCTTAACACATACTGCAAATAAAACAAAACAAAAAAAAAATGGTTTGTGAAAGTTTCAGCGCATGCAACAAGCAGGTAGCTGGTGGCTAATGGAAAGCATAGCAGTAGTATTCCTGTCATCAGCCTATCTCTACATGTAAAACACCCACCTTCGCAGTCATCCTTAACCGCATAGCTTGTGTGCGCCAGTACAAATATGGCAAAAGCAGCCAGTATGAAATAAGTCTTCATTTTGTGAAATTAAACTGTAAAGAAACATATCAACATGAAAAATTTATAATAACCAAATATTTTGTGTTTACAGCTTTGCAATTAAACGCGTTTTTATATAAATTTCTCTCAGATTTTCTTTCATTTGTTCTTAATTTCTGTATGCCTTCTGATATAGATACGTTTAATTTATTTATGTCTCTTACCTTAGTTATAATTGAAGTAAATTAAAGTCACACTTAATCGAGTATATTTCCGCAGCAAATAATTTAAATCTTATTCACACAATTTTAAAGTTATATTGAGATTTTGTTCTTTTTTGGCCGGTGGAAATTTATGAAATGAACTCCAGAAGATTTTGACACGACACTTCAAAGAATGAACTTGGCGTTTTCCCATTGGTCAATTTGGCTACGTCACTTCGCAGCTGATAAAACGTCAGAATTTATGTTCACTTTAGCATTGCCAGGTATCGGTGAAAATATTCCTCTTTTTTGCACACATTTATAAATTTTCCCCAGTTTTTAAGTCTTAGTTTCGGTTTTTTTTCACGAAGGAAAAAAAAATTTTAACTGAATTCATTTTATTATTTAAACAAGCAATATATAAAAGCAAATGGGGAATAATTAACTTTTAGCTAAAATTAATTTTTTTAAACTTTTTTCGTGAAACATATGTATGTATTGAAGGCTTAAAGAGGCTTAACGAAAACTTGTTTTCTTTTCTTTTTTTTATAGAAAACTAAGCAAAATGGGTATTAAAGGAAAGTCTATACTACTATCTATTCAATAAGCTATTAACCATAAAATTCCACGCATGTTACTACGTTTACATTGCAGCTTAAATTCGAGATTTGCCTGGAAAAGTTTTCGTAACCTCTAAATTGTTTACACTGTCTGTTGGGAGGTTAAGTCTGACGTTTTCCGAAATCAACTTGCGACATTTTCTGATTTCGAAATTTTTTAATCGGACATTCTCTTTTGGTGTTTACGAAAATTTGAAGATTTTGATGAAATCTCTAAGCTTGCAAGGTTTAGATTTATATGCGGAACACAAGAGGTTAGTAAGCGGTTTCAGTACTTTATCTCATTTTTAGACTTAATCTCCAGATTTATCTGCAATGTTACTTTCGAAGATATAACCTTTTGCGTATTATGTACATTTGATGATCCACCCTTTTATGAAATAACCAAAACATGAATAATTTTTATAAAAAATCGCACGAAGACTTACACATTTTGAAAAAAAAAAATTATTGCAAAAGGATATTTTTTGAACAGCACTTCACCATAAATATTCCATATTAACAATACATCAATTTCAAAACAATTTTTATAAATCATCAAATATTTCTTATTTTTATTTTTTGCAGCTACAAACAGCTCTGGCTCAAACAAGTTGTTACATACATCTTTTCATCAGCCTCTCTTATAATTTCTCTCTTTCAATTCAATTCAATCTTAATATCATGCTGAATTTTTTAAGTTTATCATGTTTTTTAATTGACTTTTTACATAGAATTTTTTTTTTTAACATTTTCAAAATTGTGTAATTTTTTATAACAGGTTGTGGCGAAAAAGAGTTAAAAATGGGTCCGGCTCGCGTATATAAAAATTCCCTGTAAAATTCTGTTAATATTGATCAGGTTGACAGCGCGTTTAAATGTGCTGTAAACATGGTTGCAAAAATGCACAAAAAGGCACTAAAAACTTTATAAAATTAAAAAAAAAGCAAAGATAGTTGATATGGCGAACAGAGATCTGCAACGAGTCACAGTTTTGCATCAATGCGCCACTTACGATTTCTTTTCTGCTCGTTGTTTATTTTCGCGGCGTAGTTACTGCTGCTGTTTTTGCTTGACAGCGCGGTTAGTCTGTATTATATTTAGAAAACAGCGGCTCACATTTAATAAATTTTGAAGGTCTTAGCTTATTTTTCTTACATTTTCCCATATAATATATGGATAGTCAATTGATTCATATGGTTACAAATAAGTTATACA
Source organism: Coremacera marginata (assembly GCA_914767935.1). Classification (NCBI taxonomy): domain Eukaryota; kingdom Metazoa; phylum Arthropoda; class Insecta; order Diptera; family Sciomyzidae; genus Coremacera; species Coremacera marginata. The sequence continues at coordinate 11,578,670 of OU612043.1, read as the reverse complement.
TTTATATAGCTCAACGAGTAAAAGTCAGTGTCAAAAGTTTTTTTTTACCTATTGGTTGCTCCAGCACCGAATTCGTGAAAATAAAAAAATTTAGGTGGCAATACTATTATCCATTTTGAATTGTAAAATTGTGACAACAGATTCGAAGTCAGCGACCCCTTAACACTGTTAAATAATGTTTAAAACTCTTAGAAATAAATTTTGGTAGGTGGCAATGCTGTTATAAAAAAAATTACACAATTTTGAAATTCTGCCAACAGATTCGGACTCAGCGACCTATTTTTCCTAGTGTTTGCTCCAGCACGGAATTCGTGACAATAAAAACATTTTAGGTGGCAATACTATTAACCATCTTAAATTTTAAAATTCTGACGTCAGACTCGGAGTCAGCGACCCCTTAACACTGTTAAATGATATTTACATTTTGGTAGGTGGCAGCACTTTTATAAAAAAATCACACAATTTCAAAATTCTGGCAACAGATTCGGACTCAGCGACCCATTTTTACCTAGTGTTTGCTCCAGCACCACATTCGTGAAAATAAAAAAATTTTAGGTGGCAATACTACTAACCATCTTAAATTTTAAAATTCTGAAGTCAGATTCGAAGTCAGCGACCCCTTAACACTGTTAAATGATATTTAATAGTCTTAAAAATACATTTTAGTACAAATACAATTTTGGAAATCTGGCAACGAATTCGGATTCAGCGACCCATTTTTACCTAGTGTTTGCTCCAGCACCACATTCGTGAAAAAAAAAATTTAGGTGGCAACACTACTAACCATCTTAAATTTTAAAATTCTGACGTCAGATTCGAAGTCAGCGACCCCTTAACACTGTTAAATGATATTTAAAAGTCTTAAAAATACATTTTAGTAGATGGCAGCACTATTATAAAAAAATTACACAATTTTGGAAATCTGGCTACGAATTCGGATTCAGCGACCCATTTTTACCTACTGCTTGCTCCAGCACCGAATTCGTGTAAATAAAAAAATTGTAGGTGGCAATACTATTAACCATCTTAAACTTTAAAATTCTGACATCAGATTCGAAGTCAGTGACCCCTTAACACTGTTAAATCATGTTTAAAACTCTTTAAAATACATTTTGGTAGGTGGCAATACTATTATAAAAAAAATTACACAATTTTAAAATTCTGTCAACGGATTTTGATTCAGCTACCCATTTTTACCTAGTGTTTGCTCCAGCACCGAATTCGTGAAAAAAAAACATTTTAGGTGGCAATACTATTAACCATCTTGAATTTTAAAATTCTGACATCAGATTCGAAATCAGCGACCCCCTATACTTTCAAAACATGAAGTAATAATAAAAAGCAAAAAAAAAAAAACATTTCAGGGTCCATCCTAATATTAAATTATTTTTAAAATTTTGGCATAAGATTTGAAATCAGCGACCCTCTTTTACAACCAGAACATGTATTAAACTTGAAAAACAAAACAAAAAATTTTTATAGGTTCAGCCATGAACAGAATTAGTATCAACAGTGATTCCAATACTCTAAGTAGTTCAATATATTACGAATACTCGAAATCAAAACATAAAAAAATCTAATATTAATGAGCTTTGAGCTGTTTTGAATGAAACAAATATGAATACTACTTTTTAAACTACTTATACTTATTCATACTCATTTTTGAGTAAGTGGCTCATGATTCAAAAGTTTGATTCTCTTTGTTTTAAAGCAATCACATCCGAATAATGCTTTGGAAACTACTTATACTCATTTATACTCAGTTTTGAGTAAGTGGCTCATTATTCAATAGCGTGATTCATTCAAAATATTTGATTGGAATCACTGAGCTGTGAACGAATAGTACTCGAGTACTACTTATTTTTAAGTATTCATTGCAGTTCTCTGATGCACAATGACCGATAACGACAGCTATGATTATCGTTAACTGTTTGGGAATTCTGCTACTGGTAAATGACCGTGAACACTTTCGAAGGGCAAAATTTAGAGCATTCGCAATTTCTCTAACTGTCGAATGCTTGTTTGTCTCCATTGGCGTCTTGATTTGAACGTCGTCAGCCTCCGAGGACCAAACAGAACGAGGAGCATCCATGATTGAAGAATTTCTATCACGGAAACGAGCAAACAACTTCTGACATTGTCTTTTTTTAATCACATCTTCGCTGTAAGGTTCCATTAATTTTTTCCTGGCTTCAGTTGCTTTTTTGCCATTTTTGAAGTTAAAGAGCCAGTCGTACGTTTTTTAAGCACTCTTAAAAAAAGACTTCCAAAGGCAAGCAGGGCAAACTGAATTAATTTATTGGTTTTCAATGTTAACAATCAGCTGAGCCCAAAAACTCAAATATACGTCAACATATGACAGATCTTTGACAATAACAGGGTGTTTCAGATTAACATTTCAATCCAGTGCCAGTTGATTCCTTGGGCCAAGACAAGAAAAAATTGTATGACAGAGGGGCTCCATCGCGCCCTGTAATGTATTACAATATAAAGTATAGGGAAAGAATTACATTATTGGATGTCATCAGTTATAATGCTCTAACTTGCAAAGTACAGTGAACTCGGGATAACGTGAACTAACTTTTGCACTGGCTGTTCACAAAATTCAAATTTTTTATACAATCAAGATTCACATTTTTCCGTATAAAACACACTTTTGTTAAAAATGCATATACATTTAACTCTTTTTAGTGTTGTATAGAAAAAATTTCTTCAACCTTTGGTTGCTTTTGATGTTTTCGCACCAATTTTTTCATCTTTTTATTAATTTTAAGCGCAGCTTTCGAGAATTCGGATGTTTATGTTGCACAGCTTTTCAAACTTTTCACACGAGCGGTGTATTCACGTTATCCTATGTTCACGGCAACCTAAGTTCACTGTATAACAAATAGAAAGCAATTGAAGACGGATTTTTAAAGCGATGAACGATAAAACGTTTATCTGAAACACCCTGTATGTGTTTGGTCGAAAGGTTTGTGACTTAAATGAGCTCAAAATACCAAATTTTTGTTTTTATAAAGCAAAAAGTGGAAAAATTCGCTACTCCTTTGTCTATTAAAAACAAAATTGAAACAGGTCTCTTTATTGTCACACTTTTAAAGGGTAAAAAATTTAATGAAGTATCAAAAATTAAGAATTTGTTACATCAGATAATTTCTTGGGAGGCTCCTAAATCTAGGAAGCAGGAGGTTCAGTGCAAAAGATGTCAGCAATGGGGACATATAGCTAAAAACTGTAACAAATCTTACCGTTGTGTAAAGTGTGACAAAGGTCATGAACCAGGAAATTGTTGTTTAAATAAAAATACTTCTGAAAAACCGTTTTGCATTAATTGCGGTGAATTTGGTCACCCCGCGAATTGGAGAGGTTGTTCCTTCTTTAAAGACTATATTAAAAAAAAAAAAATATTCATTAATGAAGCCAAGGAAAGAAAAGAAAAGACCTTTTCAAACGTCCGAAATGCCGTCAACAAACAGTCTTTGTCAAAAATGGCGCATCGTATGCCAGTCAATTTTACTCTTCGAATATAAATCAATTCGGCAATGTTAATAAACCATCTATTGTTGAACAATTTTTAAGAGTTGCGAAAAATATCTTTGAGCCAGAGCAGCCTTCGCTAGAGCATAGATTGGAAAATTTTCTTCGAAACTTAAATTATCTATCAAAAGATGAAGTCAAAAAAGAGTGTATCTCACTGCTAAAAGAGGTTCAGGAGAAATATGGACCGTAATTTAAAAAATTGTTTAAGTTATAATGTAAGATCGCTGGTTGATGCCAGTAGAGCAATTACAGAATTACAGAAATTGAATTGAATTGAATTACAGAAAACATTAGATTTCAGTTCCGTAGACATATGTTTTCTTCAGGAAACACATTTACCTAGGTCCAAATATGTGCGGCTCAATAATTATAATTTCATACGAGACGATAGCTCGCAAGGAGTAGCCATCGCTTTAAGATCTAAATTCAAATATTCTATTGTAACTTTTTCGAATATGCGTTTTCCACATATTTTCATTGACATTTGTGTTTCTACTAATGGTGTAAAAAAAAAATTATTAGTAGGTTCTGTTTACATCACTTGTAACTTAGTGCCTGATAATTTTTATGATGGATTGGATGACATAGCTAAATGTGCTTCTAAGTTTGATGGACTGATAATTGGCGGTGACTTCAATTCAAGACATATTTCATGGAATGATAATTTCAATAATCTTAATGGAAAAACCTTCTTCAATTGGTTACAAAACAATCCTGTCGATTATGTCAGAATATGTGACACATTTCCGTCCTTTCCGAATAGTGCTTCTTTTCTTGATCACTTTATTATTTCAACAAATTTAATAGACAGTATAAATTTCAACTATCAGGTTTCAAGTCTTTCATCCTTTTCAGATCATCTTCCACTTCTTTTCAAGCTAGATTTAAAAGATATTATTTTTACTGTGAATCAACCGCGCTTTTACTCCTCATTTAAAAACACCAATTGGAATGATTTTCGTATTCAGTTGACCACTTTAGTAGAAGATAGTTCTCCACCTAGTAATGTTAACTTGGAAAATTCTACAATTGACTCCTATATAGATTTTTTAACGACAGCCATTAATACAACTTCAGACTCCTTCTCTGAAAAGATTGAAGTTAAAAGAAGGTATTCCACATTTCTTCCAGATTCTATTAACAACTTATTCAAAATTAAAAATAGATGGCAAAGAAGATTGAGGAAAATGTTCATTTCTAGCTTCAAAAGGGCATCTCGAGAGTATAAAATTCTGAATAAACAAATTTCTCTTCTGAAAATAATTATTAAAGAACAAGTGAAATTGCATCAATGCCATGAATTTAGTAAAAAATTGAAATTAATTAAACCTGGCCCTTCAGCCTATAAAGAAATTTTTAGTTTAATTAAAAAAAAGGATGGAAAATTTTGTACAAAGATTTCTTTTAATAATACTATTTTTACTGATGATATTGAGAAGGTTGAAATTCTTAGAAGCCAATTTGAACATGTTTATGAAAAATTAGTTCCATCTAGATCAGATATTAGAGAAATTGAATCCCACATCAGTAATAAACTTGAATCTTATCCATCCACGATTTACAACTTCAATGAAAATTTTAACTCTTTATCAAACTCAGATATTTCACACTTCATTAATTCTGATCATTTATGTTCATATATCCAGGATCTTAATGCAAAAAAATCGGCTGGACCTGATAACATTTCTAATTTTATTATAAAAAAATTACCTAAAGCTGTATTAAATTATTTAATAATAATATATAATAATTGCATCAACAACGGCTATTTTCCTATCTCCTGGAAAGTTGCAAAAATTATTCCAATTCAAAAAAAACCAAAATGCTTTGAAGTCAACAACTTTAGACCAATTTCTCTGTTGTCTAATCTTGGCAAGCTTTTGGAACGTGTTATAAGGGAAAAAATGGGCATTGGAATTGATGCTCAGTATATTAGTGATTTTCAATTTGGCTTTAAAAAACAGCATTCCACGGTTCATGCTCTGTTGAAATTTGAAAATGACTTGATTCTCAATCTGCGAGAACGACGATGCACTGTGGCGGTATCTCTGGATGTTGAAAAAGCCTTTGACAAGGCTTATCATGATGGAATTGTGTATAAACTCATGCAGATAGGTTTCAATCCTTCTTTCATCAAAATACTGCATAATTTTCTTAATAATCGGAAGTTTTTTGTCAATGTTTGTTTCCTTTGAATATGGTCTTATTGGAAGCGGTGTTCCTCAAGGAGCTATATTGGCTCCTCATCTATATAGTATTTTTGTTTATGATTTTCCGCATTTACACAACGGTTCAACAGGTATACTTTATGCAGATGATTCACTTGCATACGCTCATGGAAAAACTCCCTTGGAGGCTCTTAGTCTTGTTAAGACTCATTTGGAAAAAATTAATACATATTATATTGATTGGGGTATTAAGATAAACGCAGCGAAATCGGAAGCATATGTATACGAAATCCTTCTGGTAAATGTCATAAAGACACTGTACCGCAAAGTAAATTATTAACATTGTCCCTCAATAATACGAACATACCATTTAAAAATGTGATTAAATATTTAGGAATTTCTTTTCATAATCGCTTAAAATTTAATATACATGCGGATATAGTCTTAAAAAAGGCTAGGAAGATTCTAGGTATTTTTTCCAATCTTTTGAGGAATAAATATCTGCCAAAAAATACTAAGTTGCTCATTTACAAAATCAGTATCCGTTCGGTAATTATGTATGGGTTCCCGATTTGGTTTACAATTTCACCCACTACGGCGCAGCTTCTTGAAAAACTTGAACGAAAAGTTTTAAGATTGTGTATTGACCGCAACTTTGAGTCCATCAATAAGAGGTTTTCTAATACTTATGTTTATAGCCAAGCACGAGTTATACCTCTATGCAAATATTTGTTAATACACTTGAAAAAATGTGTTAACAAACTTAGTTTTATAGAAAATAATTTAGTGAACCTTGTTTATGATACTCAAAAAAATCATAGTTGGTCAAATACTAATTATATTTCACCAGTTGGTATTGTAAATGAAAATTTAAATTATGAGACAGATAATACATCAGCCATATCACTCTTACCGGAATTTTTCACTAAAACTAGCCCGGGTATTTATAGAGGCTAATTAACTCTTAATGAAATATATTAATTAAGTGTGTATATATGTATAAATGTAAATATTTGTTTTGTTTGTTTTTTCCTTTTTTACATATTAGTTCTTAATCTTTTTGATAATTCATCACAGTAATTTTTTTATAATGCCATGAGCAAGCATTAGTTTTTTTTCTTTAATTAACTTACTAGTGCTATTTGCACATTCTCATATTTTTTGTAATAGAATACTTATTTCCCATTTCTATGTTTTTTTCTTCAATGTTAACTCTTGTATAAAAACCTTATTATAGATTGAAGTCTCAATAAAATTACTTACTTACTTACTTGTTTTTATAAAATAATTTTTTTAAATTTGTATTGCTAATAATAATATTTTTAATATTTTTTTTTTTAGTGTATAATCAATTATAATTGCTTATAATTATTAGCGCATGCGTGCATTTTAACCATAACCACCACGTAAATCTCTGTTTTTTTTTCTGAATTCTCTTATCGTATCTATTGTGATCTTGTATAGTGAATAGGAATTGAAATATCGAATTTTGTTGTTTTACAACGATTCTTATTATTTATGGTTAAAGTATTACATGGCGTATCGAATGTGTGGCTCACGTAAAATCTATATTCGTTTTAGACAGTTGTGTCAAACATTTGATATAATCATACCAAAAATTTAAGAAAAATCCCAATCGAAGCCTTTCAATGACTAAAATGAGTAATTATTTAGTTACAATTAAATTTATTTTTAAAAATTGTTATCAAAGACGATAAAATCATGATCTTAGTTTAAAGGTAAAGAGTATGATTAATAAATATTCACGTTCATAAACGGAAGGAAGCACGACAGAATATGAGCTATGTTTATAAGAAGAGCGTTTACATTTACTTTTAGTTAATGTAGGTTCAATATATTGACACCAAAAGACAAAAATTAACTCAAATATGAATAAGAAATTGTGTCAAAAATATTTAAAGCAAGTATGTTCGTATGTGATCGAAGAATAAATAAATTATTGCGCTCTTAAATTTCACGCTCCTAAATCTGAAAATGTGGAATTTAAATAATTTTTTTTTCTTAACACTCAGCTTGTCGCTTACTTCATGTATAATAATTATCTGTCTACCGACCTGTCTGGCCCAGCACCACTTTACAAAGTTAAATAATTAATATTGGACTGATTTGAATTTTTTTGTTCTGTTTTGGCGCTGCTCATTGCTTCAGTTCTCAATGAGTCTTGGTCGTGCTAGCTAGCTACTAAGTGGTGACTCTCAACTTAAGGCGGACGTGCTGTAGCTTATCGTGGTGGAAAATACGATATACAAACAAGGCATAAATTTCACTGTGACGCAATGGATTTTATTTTTAGAGCCAAACAATTTTTCGTTGTTTTTAAGCCGCATTCTTGTTGAAAATGCTCAGTAGTTTTTTGCAATTCAAACCGTTAAGAGCTCAACCTGTCGATATTGTCGACTAAAATATAAGAATATAAAGTTGTGTCTAAAAAACGTCATAAGGAATCGCTTAAAATTAATATAGGAAGGTTTGAGACATAAGCATAGCAACGCCAGAACCAAAGCAAAAACAGTGCAATACAAATAGTTGAAAAAATTTTAATTAACAAATTAGTGCAATATTTTTATAAATATATTTACACGTTGAGTGAATTTGACAGCGTTCAAATTGAAAATTCAAAACAAATTTGCAAAAGTTATCGTAAAAGTTGGAAAAACACTCAAACAAATCGGCAGCTAGTCAAAAATGTCTTCAACAAAATTTTTAGCTATACTACCACAAAAAGTTCAGCCTGGCGATAGAATACGAATTAAAGGAAAAGTCGAGACAGATGCCGAAGAGTGAGTGAAATTTTTTGTTTATACTAAAAATACCGCTTCTCTTATTTATTGAGTGAAAATTAAATTGAAACTTTAAATCATTCTAATCGTACATTTTTATACTGGTTCTGTATAGCGTATAAATTACACCTTGTGAAATCATTGCTAAGTTTGTCAGTTTACACGCTTCATTTATAAAAAACATATTCACATCATTAATCAATTCAAATTTTGTAACTGACAAATTTTTTTTTTTTTTTTTTTTTTTTGGGTTAAAACTATTTTTAGAATATTTGTTACTATTAATTTATTCCAGTGCGAACTATTTTGGCTGCCATTCACACTTTTTTTAATTTACGGTCAATTTTTTTTTTTTTTTCTTAAAATCGGGCACGCAATTTTGGCAAGTGTGTTCGAAGTTTTTTCTTGTTGTTTAGAAACAGAGATTAAATCATGAGCATAACAATACTTATGTCGCCGGTAATGTCCATATTGATTTTTGCACCCTACATCAAGCAAAGGTCGCAAATAAAGTGCGTTGAACATTTACACGAAGTGAAATAAAACTGCTGGCGCAAATTGCCAAAACTTTCAATTCGTCAAGTTATTTTCAATATAAATAAGAATAGCTGAAGGAAAAAGCGATTTGTCGAATTTGTTTTCGAGTTATCGATTTTTAATGTAATTTTGTTTTTATGAGATCTTCTAAGAAAACTGACTAAATTTTTATAAGTATACAATCGATATTGATGGTTATGGTACCATTTTAACCCTAGAATACTTACCTTATTTCACTATACCTTATATTACTCGTTAGGAGTGAGTAAATTTTACGTAGGTTAGCAATCTAGGGTTAAAGATAATATAACAAGCTGTCAGAAATTCACAAACTTTAAAAACAAATTTTAAATGAACCTTCAGTATTTCACATTTTATGTAAAATTGCTTGTAGGTAAAAGTTAAATATTTGCTTCGATAAAACCATTAATTTCTCAAAAACTACCGCTATTACTATGGATTATGGCAAATAAATTATTAAAGCCTGAAAATTTATCTTTCATTTGGTATATTATATTTATGTTTTTTTTTTATTATTTTTTAATGGTTATTTTTATATGATGAAATTATTCGCCCTTTAATGGCAAATAAATTATTAAAGCCTGAAAATGTATCTTTCATTTGGTACATTATATTTATGTTTTTTTTATTATTTTTTATGGTTATTTTTATATGATGAAATGATTCGCCTTTGTACGGTTTAAAAACCAGCTGGAAATTGTAACTTTTTCAAACTTTTACGAATTTTATATCCTAAACCATTTGCGGGAGGTGTTTTTTTATATATTTGGGCTTAGGAGGTCCAAATGACTGTAGTAAAAATATATATCAAGTGTAATTCTTCCAAAAATATTTTATTTATATTTATTATATATTACTAACCATCCAATCTATCCTCCTTTTACAAGAATCATCCTCCTTTTTAAGCCAACAATTTCGAAAACTTCGTAACCTTCTTTTTTGCCTTGAATCCTCCAATCATCCTCCTTTCATATACAAATTATAACACAAATTTTTCAAAGATAATAGCCCGACCACCACATTGAGCGCAACAAGCATCGAGCGTGAAGTGTCACTTTTAGTTTACTTGTATTTCATACGGGACGCAGTTTTTGAGACTTTCATGCCTACAATTCTGTTCGTTCATAAAATCGCAACCGAATATGCTTCGTTGGCTTATCGAAATTGAAATATAATGTGGCCAACGACGAACAGAACAAACCGTTGATGAAGATGAATTTGAGGAATGCACTTGAAATAAGATATTGACAATGTATTTCGTAATCTCTTCTTTAACTAAAATTACATATAAAAATGTAAAAAAAATGTGTATGTTCTTTTTAAATAAAAAAAAAGCTATTTTTTGGCAAAATTTGGAAGGAAAATCCTCCTTTTTGATAAAATTGAGATGGCATGGTTATATATCGTCCCCTTCATACCAAAAACGCCAATATGCGTTTTTATGTTTTTTGGGAAATCAAGTTTAAAGATCCGAATGACTCAGAAAAATCCACGTTTTCCAAAATTTCTTTTCGGAAATGTATAATGCATGCTTTTAAAATACTCAGTAAAAATCAAGCAACGGTAACTTAATACACAAAAACATTTAAAAAATTACTTTCTATGCGACCATTCAACGATTTATTTACATTCACATTGGCGTTTTTGGCATGAAGGGGACGATAAAACAAATATATCAATTGATGTAAGAAAACTGTACACTTTTGTATATATTTAATAAAAGGTAAAGCTTAAGGCTTCAAATATAAAATATGACAGATTTTAGCAACTAAGTCCTGCAAATCTTTGAGAAAATAATGGTTTTATTAGTAATAAAAAGTAAATATAATTTCAAATCGCTTATGAAATGCAATATATTGCTGAAATATATTTGATTTGTATTTTTTCTAAAAGATAATTTAATTATCTTTCAAATAACATGTCAATATTTAATATCCATTTATTTTTGGCAAAAATATACATATTTTTTTGAACAAATCTTTGTAGCAAGGAAAAGTTTTGAAAAATACCATAACTAGTTAAGGTATCCATTTTTTGTTCGACCAAACAAAATTTTTAACAAAAAAAAAACACTTTTAAATCGCGGGGCCCAGGGAATCGTTATCGTGCCAGAGACTATATACACGAACCTCAAATTTAATCAATTTACTCCTATCTGTACGTTCACTTTTAGTGACTTTCTCTATAAAATTTCTTTTTAGCTACAAAATTTACAGAATATAATTTTGTTTTTTTAAATTTTTTTATTTGAAAACTTATTTTCAATTTTATTTTTAATACAACTGCCTTTAAAAACAAAAATAATAATGAAATTTCTTTAACACACAAATATTTTAGTAAATTTGAGACGTTTCGTATGATTTTCTATTATGATTTGTAAAAACAGTCTTTGCTTGTACGCCGCCTTATTTGTATATTTTTGTTTTATCAGAAAGAAAAATTTTGTTTCGAGTAAAAGGGACTTCAAAAACCATTTTTCAAACTGAAAATAGATATTTAAGTCACTGTTTAAAATAGTTCTTAAGTGAGATAAGACACATAGTCAACTAACAAAATTGCTTCCGATTTCATGACTTAAAGTATAACTAGCTCATATACCCTGCGTCCCTGGTGTTTACCTCTGTCACCAATTTTCAAACTAAGGCTTTGTACTTGTCAAGCTAAGGCTATTGTACTTAAATATTCCTTTATAATAATAGCATTTATTAGTGACGGCCGTGGCGTAGTGGGTAGAGTGTGTGGCTCATATGTCAGAGAACCCAGGTTCGAATCACCCATTTGGCACAGAAAGTTTTTTCAATTGAATAAATTTTTCTGTTCGGCAGTCACCTCTCTGCAGACAATGGCAAACCTCAGAGAGTAAAAACTGCCACGAAAAGCTTCTTGAGAACATAAGCCGTCCGTAGTCGGCGTAAAGCTGGTAGGTCCAGTTCTCGATCATTTGTGTTCGTTTCACAACACACACAACACAATTGATCATAAGATGCTCGGTCGAAGTCCTTTCAAGGTCTGACGAAATTGCCATTCGTTTTTTTTTTATAATAATAGCATATGCATAGTCCAATTCGTTGTTTAATCCCGCTCATATTTGTTTAGTTCTTATAACATTAAATCTTAGTTACAATTTTTAGCACCAAGTGTCAATTCGACACAATTAAGTTCACAATTGTGGGTTTTTTAGGACCTAAGATTCTGTAGTACATTAATAAGATATATTTCTTATTATTTGGTCAACATCGTACAGCATTTTTTAACGAATTGATTAAAAAACATTGAAATTTCTACAATATTTTCCAACTAAAAATAAATGTACTGTACACTCAAACCTTCCTGAAGAAATTACCTACAGAATAGTTGAAAGCGCATCAAAATCCATTACGTAGTTTCGAAATAGTAAGCAACTTTGTTTTAATCTATTTATTATAGGCTTATTTATATAAAATTCGTATGGCCAGTATACTCGAAAACTGTAATCAGTACGAACCTTTTAAAAAAAAATTTACTAAACATCTTCAAAGTGGATAATAATAGATGATATATCGTTAATGCACAAACAAATATATTTTTAGACGAAACATGATATTAGAAAAAAATTTAGACGGACTTTAAAGGTTTGTTTAACTTTAAAGTTTTAGTTAGTTTTTCATCCAAATTTTAGAGTGACTTTTTTTTCTCCTTTTGAAAAATATCAATTTGATGTAAAACTTAGCTTCAAATACTTTTAGTTATTATATCAATGTATATTCTAAGAGCCTGTTTAAATTTGTCATGGAAATTCGGCATTCCAATGTTTAATATCCAATTCTTTTCCCTTTTTGTTAATTTTTTAAGTTTGTGAACGGCATTTCGGCTAAAATTTTTGCTTTTCATGTTTACTGTCCAATTTTTATCCATTCTCGCTTAAATTTTTGTTATATATGTACCTGACGGTCTAAACAGGCCCTTACATTTTAACAGCCGAAACTTATTAGTGTAGGGTATTTTATAGGCGCTCTTTACCTACTTGTGATTTTTGGCTTCTTTTTATTTTTTATGCGGTCTAAACAGGCCCTTACATTTTAACAGACGAACCTTATTAGTGTAGGGTATTTTATTGGCACTCTTTACCTACTTATGATTTTTGGCTTCTTTTACTTTTTTTATGCGTCAGCTTGGACAAATATACAAAATGCCATTATTCTTGACCATAAACTTCAGGTCATGACATCACCGAACTTTTTAAACTCGATGCCACAACTTCATCGGATATAAATGAAGCATAACATGATAATAAGAAGAGCAGAAAGAAACTTTGACAAAGGTCAAAAACTTTTTGTTGTCATGCAGATTGAGGAATTTAAAAATGTTAAGCCTCATTATGATTAAGAATATCTATTAAAATATTTGGCGATGACGCTATGATATATTTTGAAACAGCTGCTACCTGCTATCTAAGAAAGTGATCATTTGCAACCTACCTAAATGATAATTAGACCAAAAATACCTCAAAAAATGTGTAATAATTTTATTTTTGTTATTATTCAATGGTGTAGGTGTACATGAAAATCCAAAATTAGACACCCTTTTTATTATATTATATTGATTGACAGCAGAATATGACAAATAGTTCAAAAGCTGATTTAGGCTATCTGAGAAAACATTCAACTTCTCGTAAGATCTGCCAAATAATGAAAGTCCAATTACCTCTTCATTTGACCCCCAAATTTGTTACCGCTGAGCCATTTCTTCAGGCATAGAAATAGAAAAAAGTTGCAGGGGTCTTATGGCTTCATTTTGTATTCCTATACGTTCAATCTTTTCGTTCAAAACAGTGTTCGTTTGTGTTTTTGAAATTTGTAATTCGAACAGAATCAAACAACGATAACAGCTGATCAGCCAGCGAACGATGCCGTAGTACAGTTACATATTTGCAATAGGGGTATTCACGATGTGATGTATTTATGATAAATTTTTACAATATTTTCAACTAATTGTCAGCGAACCTTCAATAAAGTCTTGTATTTTTAAAATCAGCTGATTTGTGTATCTATTTTTGTTTGAAAATATAAATTAAAATGCCTACAAAATAATGAAAAAATGTAAACGCAACACTATAATATTGCATTTTTTTAAATGAACTCACATCACAGCCAGTAGCTTCCTCGATGTTGAGTAGAACTGCTTTTGCATTCAGCTGATCACATATACAATGAAATTTACAAAGAATACAATAGGGTTTCGTCATTGTATTTTTGCTACAGGGTTGTATTTTGAGCACTGTGTATTTTGTTTTTGTAATTTTACAAAATTTACTACAAATATCAAATTTATCAAAAATACGCAATACAAGGGCAAATACACCACATCGTGAATACCCCTAATATGTTAATATGTATTTCTAACAGGTTCCATACACAGGCGGGCACGTTCGCGAACTTGGTTGGTTTGCGGAAATGTTTGCCCGTTTGTGGCGCTGTTGGCGGACCAATTTGAAAGTTCGTCAGTTTCCGAAGACAAAATCAAAAATTTTTGATTTCACGCAGACAAACCATTAAGGTGTACACCATTAAGTTGTAAGTAATTTAGTTAGTAACGTTCATGGTGAAATAAATATAAGGTGTTCTCATCCGGAAAATCAGAAAAAATAGGCTGCCTTATATTGACATTTTCATAGAATCAGACATCAAATCATGTAAAATCAAAAAACATATTGAAAAATGTCATGGTATGAGAACACCTTATAATTATTCCACCATGGTAGCGTTGTTCACGTACCAACAAAAACAAAACACGAAATCACTGAAACTACCACTCAAATTGCGTGGTATCATGTTGGTATCATGGTGGTATGCGTGGTCAAGGGTATAAGGTGTCCTAAAATTGTATGTTGTAAGTGAAAGGTTTTTCTCATTTTCTAATTTGTTAGTAAGCCGATTTGTCTGAAATTTTGCTTCTATGTTTTGCTTATAGTTTTTTTTGCTTATATAAAATGGGCGTGGTTAGAGCGGAACTACGCCAACCTCCCATACAATGTGATGTACAAAACAAACATTTGTATGGGAGGTGAGCGTAGTTCCGGTCCGATCACGTATTTTTTATACTTACTTACTTAGGTGGCCATAACACCTAAGTGTTCGGGTTTCAGCCGACCTTATCAGCTCTCGCCAGGTGCCTCTACTTTGCGCGCGCCTTCTCCAATCGGCAACACCAAGTGCGGTTAGGCCTTCCTTGGCCTGGTCCATCCATCGGAGGCATGGTCTCCCTCGTCTTCGTTGACCAACGACTCTCGACTCGAGCACCTTTTTCCCTGGAGCTTCGTCGTCCATACGATGGACATGACCCAGCCAGCGTAGTCGCTGCACAGTTATACGCCGAACTACGTCAATGTCTTCGTAGAGCTCATACAGCTCGTGGTTCATTCGAAAGCTATAGTCATCGCCGACTCGAACAAGAACTTTTCTCTTGAACACCCCCAGAGCAGCTGCGTCAGCTTGCGAAACTACCCATGCCTCAGCGCACGAGCGTCTTGTAGAGTGTTAGTTTTGTCGATCAAGAGAGGGCTCTGGAATTATTGTTCTTATTCTTATCGTTGTTGTTATTAATGGCGGTGCCAAGGTATACGATCTCCTTGATTACTTCAAAGCTATAGCTGCCGGATGAAACATAGGAGTCTAAACGCCGCACTCCCTTGTTACAGCTTATACTTTGTTTTACCCTCATTTATCGTCAAACCCACTTTGGCTAATTCCTTTTCGATAGCGTTGAAAGCAGCGGCAACATCTATCTTGATTCTGCCGACAATATCAATATCATCAGCGTACACAAGGAGCTGTACACCTTTGTAGAACATGGTGCCATTACGATGCACACCGGCCTTTCGTACGATCCCCTCCATGATGATGTTGAAGAGATCACAAGACATTGGATCGCCATGTCTGAAACCTCTTTCGGTATTGAAGGTTTCGGAGAGGTCATTTCTTACCTTGACGGAGCTACGTGTGTTGCTCAACGTCATTCTGCAAAGTCTAGTCAACTTTGCAGGCATACCGAACTCAGACATTGTTGTACGGGAAAAGTACGCTGAGATTCCAATCGTCGGGCACGCTTTCCGCTAGCCATATATCATATTTTGCTAATGAGTTAATGCATGTGCCTGTGATTGAATTTTTGTTTTTAAAACGTGTGCAACCAAAAGAATCTCATGAACAATTATTTGAAGTGTATAAGGATTTTTCACCTTCACTTGCAACATTGTACAACTGAGTATAAACGTGGTCGTTTAAGCCTTGAAGACAATCCACGTCGAAGACGTCCAAAAAGTGCATCAACAACTGAAATCATAGCAAAAATACATGGTATGGCTTTGGTAGATCGTCGATTGACTGAGAGAGATTTAGTAGAAGCCGTAGACATCTGATTATGTAATGTGGGACATATTTTTAGTGAAGTTTTGGGTTTCAAAAAAGTGTGTGCACAATGGGTGCCGCATTCGCTAACAATGGAACAAAAATACATTCAAATGAGGCTTTCTCAGCAACATTTGGAGCGCTTTAAAGAGTCGATTCATCACTATGGATAAGATTTGGGTCTACCACCATGATTCTGAACCAGAATAAGAAGCTTAAGAGTGGTGTGAGCCTAGTGCTTCTGCTCCTAAGCGAGTTATTGTTCAAAAATCTGCAAAGTAGGTTATGTCATCAGTTTTTTGTGATGCAAAAGGAATTTTGTTGGTGCATTATCTAAAGAGCTGTAAAAGAATGCAATCATTTGTGATTTTAAATCATGTGATTTCTATTCAAAATGAATGCATTCATTTTTTCAAATCATTGATTGTGATTTGAAATTTCAAGTCCCATTCAAAGATTTGAAAAATTATTGCATTCATTTTTTCAAATCATTGATTGGGATTTGAATGATTTTAAATCACAAATGAGTGCATTCTTTTACAACCCTGATTATCTCCAAGCCGGAAAAACAATTAATTCTGAATATTATTGTAATTTTTGGATTAGCTCGTCGCAAAGATTCGCAAAAAAAAACCCCGGCTTGCAAAAGGAAGAATTAATTGTTCATTAAGGCAATGTATCTGCTCACAAAAGACAAAAAAACCATCAATCAATCAGTGAATTCACAAAACAGTGAATTAAAGTAAAAATTGTTGCAACATCCACCATATTCACCAGATCTAGCTCCCTCTGACTTCTGGCTGTTCTTACATCTCAAAAAATTCATGAGTGAAAAACGCTTTCATCAAACGAAGAGGTAAAAGAAGTGATAGACGGATATTATGGCAGACATTCCGAAAGTCCACTACAGCGATGGGGATCCGATTAAAGAAATATAAGATCACCGTCGGAACAAGTGTGTGTACGTTCTAAGACTCCATAGAATGACACATGGATGGCGTTACTAGATTTTTTTAAATATGTGGTTTTTATTTAGTACCAACCTTCAAACGATAAGTATAAAAATTTTACTACAATCTGACAATTGATTCAATTGATTGAAAAATACAGTGGAAACCAAACATTATCCGGAATCTGCTCCATCGAGACAAATGGTAGAAAAGTGGATTGCTGAATTTACGCCCAAATCAGACTGTTATTCCACAAAACATAAAAAAAATCCACAAATTGGTTAGGAACGATCGCAAATTGAAGGTGCACAAACTAGCTGACATTGTAAATATGTCAGATGGTAGAGTTTTTACTATTTTACACGAACACTTGGCTATGCGAAAGCTCTGTGCAAAGTGGTTGCCGCATGAGCTCACAGTCGACCAAAAACAACAACGAATTGATGCTTCAGAGGAGTGCTTGGCGCTGTTAAACTGCAATAAAATCGAATTCTATCGTCGATATGTGACAATGCATGAAACATGGCTACACTATTACACAACAAAATCCAAAAGACAGTCAGCTGAGTGGACAGCAGTCGACGAACCGAATCCAAAGCGAGCAAAGACTCAACAGTCGGCTTGTAAGGTGATGGCGTCTGTATTTTGGGATGCGAAAGGAATAATATTCATCGATTATCTCCAAAAAGTAACCTCTATCAACTGCGACTATTACTGTGGACTTTTGGATCGATTGAAGGCTGAAATCGCCAAGAAACGGCCACATTTGCTAAAGAAAAAAGTGTTGTTCCACCAAGATAATGCACCGTGTCACAAATCGATGAAAAAGATGGCAAAATTGAATGAATTCGGCTTCGAATCGCTTACCCACCCACCGTATTCTCCAGATTCAGCCCGCAGCGACTTTGTCCTGTTTTCAGATCTCAAGAGAATGCTTGCTGGAAAGAAATTCAAGTTCAATGATGAAGTAATCGCTGAAACTCAGGCCTATTTTGACGAGAAAGAGAAATCGTACTATTAAAGTGGTATCGAAAAGTTGGAAAATTGCTATACTCGTTGTATCGCTCTCGAAGGCAACTATGTTGAATAATATAATCGAGTTTTATCAAAATTTTGTTTTTTTTCTTACTCATCCTACGGACTTATTAAATGATCTGTTATATTGAATAATAAAAAGCATTTCAAGCCATAAAATTATGTTTTTTATTTCTATTCTAGAAACTTATTGAACAACCTGGTATTTATGATGTTTCACCAACAACTTCTCTGCCATGAGGAGTATTTAATGATTCATCATAAAACTGAATTTTAAGATTAGATACCAGAAAATATGACTTTGAGTATTGTTACAAAGTTCCGTTATTCAGTTATACTGATCGTTAAAAGTTCTTGATAATTCTTTAACGGAAACGGCAAAAAGTTATTTTATTTGACTTCGTATGGCTGCGCTGAATACGAAAGCGTATTTAAACTTTTTAAGGCCCTTTAGTGGAAATGTTGTTTACATGTGTCAACAGCGTTAACTATCAAACCCCATACAAATTGAAGTTTGTGCTTTATTCTTATCTTCAAAAATGTTATCACTTACTACGTACCTTATAGTTATTTATTTGCTTTTATATCTTATCTCTCGACTGTGCTTAAAGGAATCATTACAAAATTTTAAGAAATCAATACTTTAGCGATGTTGACACAATGACGTAGCTTGGAAAAAATTTTGTTACTATTTGATATAATTTTTAATTGTTTCACCTTTTTCTCTCATTGTTTGTTATTTATTTATGTGTTCGTGTTGATATTTTAACGAGTGCTTTTCTCTGAAATCATTTCAAACCATTTAGTTTACGTTAAATACTGACGTTGTGCCTCACACCATTTCTAGGTTTAAATTATGCACGTTTTTTTGAAGCTAGTTATTGCATGTTTTAAATTGCAAATGCTTTGCTTAATTACAGGTTAGAGACTGGGGATTGGCTTGTCAAAAGTTGGGTTGCCTTTTTTCATACACAAGTAAAGTTATGTAAAGTTATGCAACAGATACATATGTAGGAATTTAATCGAAAATATTTTGCAAAACTTTGATCTAGATAAGCGGTTATGAAAATGTGTTGTAATAACAAACACTTTTTCACAACATTTGCAAGAGTTTAGTTTTTTGAATGCAAGGTTTTGAGGATTTTACAGAAATTCAAAGAAATTTATACACAAATCCTATTCAAACCAAGCACCCTATAACGCACCACCTGTCAAACTCTATTTTTAACCGACTTCAAAAAGGAGCAGGTTCTCAAGTTCGTCGATTTCTCTGTTTTTTTTTTTTTTTTTTTTTTTTTTTTTTAAATGTTTGTACATCGATAACTCCTGAACCATATGCCTGATTGCCATAATTTTTGGGGAACAGATAGATATCATAAGCATGGAGGTGCCCGTACAAAAGTGGGCGGTATTCGAGAACTGGGCGTGGCAATAATAGATCTCGCAATACTAGATACTACTGTATCTCGAATAATATTGACACTAGGGTACTGCAATTTAGTGTAGTGGTAGGCACAATTATTACAAATTACGGGCAAGAAAATGGGCGTAATTCGACAAATGGGCATGGCGATATTAGAAAAACAGTGTATCTTGAATAATTTTGAGGCTAGAGTACTGCATTTTAGTATAGGGGTAGGCATTATTATTACAAATTATCGTCAATAAAGTGGGCGTTATACGACAAATGGGCGTGGCAGTATTATAAAAGCACTGTATCTCGAATAATATGGACACTAGGGTACTGAAATTTAGTGTAGGGGTAGACACAGTTCATACAAATTACAGTTAAGAAAATGGGCGTTATTCGACAAATGGGCGTGGCAATATTATAAAAACACTGTATCTCGAATAATATGGACACTAGGGTACTGAAATTTAGTGCCGTGGTAGGCAGAATTTTTACAAATTGCCGTCAACAAAATTAGAAAAAGAGTATATCTCGAATAATATTGATACTATGGTACTGGAATTTGGTATAGGGGTAGGCATTATTAGTAAAAATTACGGTGAAGCAAGTGGGCGGATTTCGAGTACTGGGCGTGGCAATATTAGAAAAACAGTGTATCTCGAATAATATTGACACTAGGGCACTGAAATTTATTGTAGTACAGGGGTAGGCAGAATTATTAAAAATTATGCTCAATAAAGTAGGCGTTATTCGATAAATGGGCGTGGTAATACTAGATAAACACTATCTTTGGGGTACTGAAATAAAGACAGTGGTAGGCACAATTATTGGAAATAACGCTCCAGAAAGTGGGCGCTTATTTAACAAAGGGGCGTGGCAATATTTGAAAAACACTATACCTCGAATAATATTGACACTAGGGTAATAAAACTCGTTACAAGAATGGGTATAATAATTCCAAAACATGTGACATCTAATATAAATTTAAGAGGCAGATATTTGAAATAACCAACAAACTTTCAGATTTTAATAGATCAAATTTTTTCGGAACAATTTTATTTATGTTGTTTATACACTTTTTTCGAAAATTTATCATATTCTCTAAAAAGGAAGAAATAAAAATTTTAAAAAAAAAAAAACAACCGACTACAAAATCACTACAAAGTAAAAAATAATTTTAAAAATACTTTTCCTTTTAATTTCTTGGTCATATTTGATAATTTATTTAAACATATTATTATATATGAAATCTTATTATCTTCATTTTTTTCTTATTTGTTTTATTATCATAAATATATTAATTTCTTGATGAATACAAATGCTTTGAAGTTGGCGCTTCTGATTAAAAGTCTGATTATATTAGATATATATTATATTTGATACATAAATTATCAAATATGACCAAGAAATTAAAAGGAAAAGTATTTTTAAAATTATTTTTTACTTTGTAGCGATTTTGTAGTCGGTTGTTTTTTTTTTTAAATTTTTTAACTAACTGCATAAATATTTAATTTTAAGTATTTAATTTTTTTAATAAGCTTAATCAAATGCAAATTTATAATATACTGGTATTTTTATTTTAAATACCACTTGTTTGTTTTTTTTTTTTGTCGATAAAAAATCGATGAAACCTCGTCGCAACGCTAATGTATGCAAAATTATGCCGTTTAAAGATATTATTTAAAAGGTTTACAAGCATTTGAAACTGCTCTAAATTTTATTGAATAGATTTTTCATATGTTAAACAGACATTTATAAAAGATTCTGCTATATTTTGTTACAAAAAAACATATTTCAAATTAAATCATTAAGCTATAAAATAAATTATGTGTGAACAGATAAAAATTAATGGTTCTTTTAAGTTGTGTCACTTAACACGAGTGTGAGTCTAACTCCAAAACAATGTTTATTCTATTAAGTTTATTATGTGTTCAACACATGGTATGCAGTTTGCAAATAAATAAAAATATTTTTTCCAAACTGTCATTAATTTGTTAAATTCTTTTGTAAATGACAAATGACAAATTGAATGTTATCTTATGCGTCTTTCTTAATTTATATAAATTGAAATTCTTTGGCACACTCTTTATTTAAAATACTTTTTTCTTTTTTGTGGAAACTGGAATAAAAACACAATTTTTAAGCTGAAAACGTTGCGTATTAATTGTTTTGGTTGAAAGGTATACATTTGCTCGATATTTCTTTCACCTGTTGTCTATGTTTACTCCGTACATACACAATAAGAACGTACAGATGTTTTTAGAATTAATATTTGACATTTATTTTAGTCAAGTTATGTTCTAATATAATAAGTACAGTTACAATATGACCGACAAACTTAACCCTTACATGACACACAAGTGCGAATTCGCATTAAAGGTTTGAGGATAACTCAGTAATGACAAAAAAAAAAAAAAAAAAAAAAAAATTCAACTTTCGTAGGGTATGAATAGCTTCATAACCAACCGTTCAAATTTTTTCTGTACAATACTGAATTTTAAGCCGGCGTACAGAAAAATAGAGTAGAAGAACTTAGTGGTATTAGAAATATAGTAGACCTTTCACTTTTGACGATTCATTGCGAGTCAAGTCACTGCCTGGAACCAAATTGAAAAACCGATAGAAACAATTTCTCAATTCGATTTGAATAAGCATTCGAATATAATTCACATTCAATACGGCGATATAAAATCGTATTGCACTGCGGAAAAATTAGCAGAATAGTACCAAAGTTACCAACGAAGAACCGATGCGTTGAAATTTTTAATCACATGAATTCCGCGCAATTTTTCACGCACCACCCAACTCATTATATCTTTGACTGGACATTGAGCCGAGTCAGGCTCAATGTTGACATCGATACACTAAAAGCAAATTTCACTAGGAAAAAGAAACAGCAATTTTTGAAGTAACAGCCGCAGCTATTGAGACCAATCGCAAACCAAGAAAAATTAAATTTCTAAGCACCTCGATCGATGATAAAACCGGTAACTCCGGAGTAATGCCAGTTGATAGTACACCGAAAATAAAATCTATCCTTTAACATTTGTTGTTGTTGTTTACGCGTTCAAAATTAGATGATCGTCAACAGCGGCTTGTGGTGCTGTTATTTGCATTTCGTTTTTGTAGACTGTGTTGTTGTTTTTTGTACGTGGTACGTGGATAGAAAAAAAACACAGGTGCGTCGTTGGACACACGAGAGAAGCGAAGCTTTTAAGCAGTTACGTAGATTTGATAGCTTAAAAATTTTTTCTTTTTAATAAATAAACTTTTAAATTCAAAAATTTAAAATAACATAAATTAAATTACATATATACAGAAAACATATTATTTTATGTTTATTTTTTTATTGTTGAATGTCAAATTTCCACGCCAATTACATATACGGGCATATAATGCCAGCGACTCTCCATTTTAACTCTCCACACATGGTTGTGAACTTGGCTGCACTGAACAAATTTTTTCCTTAAACAGCGTACTACCTAGCGAAAAAATCTGTCGAAAATTTTTCAGATTTCACTCCAAGCAAATCACAGAACGAGCAGTAAAAAGCTTCGCTTCAAAAATATATATTAAAGAACGCACACGAAACAAAATTTAACAAACATTTTAGATACCTTGCCGATGTCATGCATGTTTGTTAATTCCATATTTATTGATATCTATTTTTTTGACATTTAAAAACGCACTTGTCAACGCACTTGTGGGCATTGCTAATTTTCTTCGTACCAACAACACCACAAACGCATTCACAATACAAACACACCGATGTTGGAGACACCTTGTGGCAAATAAAAGCAAATTTTTGTTAGTTATAGCATAGCAAATACACAATCCTCTATCTATTGATAGATGGTGACGATATACTGCAGCATAGCTTCTGTTATAATATACATTGAATAAACAGCTGTTTCTAACAAGTCTTTGTGGTCTGGTGTATAGTGTATTGGACTCTCATTTAAGAAGACACGGGTTCGATCCCCACGGGCGGGCCAAAATTATTTTTAGTATTTAATATTAAAGTATTAAATTTTCTTGTTGTAATAAGCGGTAGCAACAAAGAAACCATCAAATTTCCAAGAAAAAATCTGTCGAAAATTTTTCAGATTTCACTCCAAGCAAATCACAGAACGAGGAGTAAAAAGCTTCGCTTCAAAAATTTGTATGGCGGGTAACGCGAGCAAGATGAGCTACTGGATGAGCATGTCTGCTTTAATGTGTCTAATTGAACATTATGGTATATCTGATAAAATATTTGTTGTTTTTTATTCTCTTTCATTCAAAATGTTATAAATACCAAATACCAAGTACCGCAAAGAATTGTTCAGATTTTTGAGTTGAAATTTTAGATTTTTGTACATAATTTGACCGACCAAGTTTTGGTATGCCTAGGTATGAACTAGAAAATTTTATGAGAAATCTAGTGCTGAATTTACTTTTTTTAGTAAAAATAATTTTTCTTTTAAAAAAATTCGCTTTAAGCAAAAAAATTTTTGAAAAAAAATGTTTTTATCTGTTTAATATTGATCAAAAATAAAATATTAATGCATAGATTTTGTCGTTAAAATAATTTACTTCAAGGAAAAATTTATATTAATACGAAATAATCAATTTAAATTATATATTGATGCGGTTAAATAATATATTTATAAAAATAAACATAAAAAGAGAAGTTCTCCAAAATTTTAACAGAATTTCGCGAGCGAAGGTGACGAGCCAACGAGTAGAGTGAAACATGCTTCGTTCTTTAAGCGGGACACACATTAGCGATCATGGGTGAAAGACAAAAATGCAATTCATCAAAAAGTCAAAGTCAAAAATTTAGGTTGGACTGTTATTCGTTTTCTCTTTTTCAATGCGTTTTTGACAACTCCTAAACACCTACAGAACTGTCACTCCTACCTTGTAATTATTAAATCATGGGCATATTTTCATCTTAACTTAACTACAATCATAACGGTAGAGATTTGTCTCCCAAAGATTAATTTCATCAAAAAATTTGTGAGTAAATTCACAATATCTGTTCATACATTCCTATATACAACCACTGATTTTTGATCTTGTCTCAAAGTTTCATATTTATATTTAATAGGGCAATTTGACATCATCATACAAAGTTTAATAAAAACGCCAAATTATTTATTCCATTAATATACCAACTTCTATTTTATTTTTTTTTTGTTTTCTTTCTTGCAGATTCTCGATAAATTTCGCCAACGAAGAATGTAAAGGTCCACAAAACATTGCCTACCATTTCAAGTGGTTACTGCTCGAAAATGTCATTGTAGAAGCCTACAAGGACAACAACGTCTGGATGGATCACAAAGAGAGCGAATACAATAGATTTGATGGTCGGTTTAACAATACTAATAAGAAGCATAATAACACAATAACCAATGGCTTTCGTACAAATGTGGATACTAACAACGATTCGTATTCCATTTTAGGGCCTGCATTTGCCCTAGAATTCGCATTCCAAGATGATGGCATCTATGTATATCTGGTCGAAGACGGGGGACACAATTTGATAACTCAGTATGAGCCAGTATTTGAACTGTCCGATATACAATCAGTGCAAATTTGGGGTGAAGTGGAAAAGATCAATGAATTGACTTTTGCATATAAATAAGGCGAGTGAGGGAACAATATGAACGAAAAAAAAAAATCCATCCAGGAATTGCACATAATTCCAAATGAAATGTTAGTAAAATTGCTCAAATTGGCTTTATTGGTTATTAATTTGTTTTTTTTTTTTTGTTCTATTCTTAAAATTTATTTGCTGGCAGTATTTCTAGGCTTTTTTTAAGCTGATGTATTATTTTTTCCAAATGCATTTTCATGTTCCTAACAAAACGAAAATTAAACAATACAGCTGACAGTGAAAATCAAAATGAAAACAACGCACGCACGGTACTTGCTTCAACGTCACAAATCTGTTTTTTATGCGGCCATATTGAATGACAGCAATGTTTAAATTTTAAGCTTCAAATGCCTATCAAAGCAACTTATTTGAGATCAGATGAACGTGTCTAAAACGCATTGTCACGCACTAATTATAACTAGCATAAATATTCTTTTAAAATTAACCTTAACCAGCTTAAAGCCAAAGATTATTTTATATGAACCTTTAGTGAATTGTTTATACATTAATGTGTAGTTTATTAATTTAATTATAAGAAAAGTAAAAAAAAAAAAAATTAAATATTTGCAAAAAAAAAAAGTATACATTTCTAAGCTATTCATCTATCTGATTCCACTTCCTGCATTTTGTTTTCCAAAAAAAAAAAAAACAAAAACATGAATGCTTTTAACAAACGCACAACTGAACTAGTTTTAAGCAAAACTTAACTGAAATCATTCAGTATTAGTCTAATATACCAACAGTAAAATGTTGGTTTTAAATTTTAAACAAGAAAATCTCTTAAATGCTTTCAAAATTGAAACAAATATGAAAAGCAAAGCTGTTCCACATAAAACTTAAGCCATTTAGTATTATAATTTTAGTTTTTAAAATTTATAAAACTAACAAATTTCATGTTTCATTAAAATTACCTAAAAGCATTTTATTGCATTTCATAATATTAAATATTTATTGAAAACATTAGTTTTAAGAACGTTTCATATATACATATATGTTTATATGTAAATTGCCATGCAATATTTCTGTATAATTTAAGTTTATTTTTAATGAAAATAAAGTTGATAACGCCTTAAACCGAATGTTTGCTTTTATTAAGTTTTTATTTTGGAAAGTTTATTTTATTTGCATCATTTGCACGAAATTTAAATTTAACTAAAATTTTGCACCTTCTGTTTACAAATGTTCATAATCTTTGATTATTTTTTTTTTTATTATAACCGAAGATGTAGGTAGATGCTTATAAACAAGTCTATTTTAAAATCGTTTGGTTAGCTTCTTCAATATTTTACGGCATATTGAGAATGAAAGGAAATAATTCGTAAATTACCCTGCAAACATTCGCTTGGAAGATTTAAGAGTCATCCGTGAACGAATCGTCGAGGGGGGCCTTAAGCAATTCGGCGGGAAGAGTTGCAAATGAATCGCCCAGAAGGGTCCTTAGCGATTCGTAAATAGAAGAGTCGCGAACGAATGACTGAAAGAGATCGTAAGCGATTCGCTGGGAAGAGTCGCAAACGAATTGAGAAAAGAGATGACATTTTTTTCACACGTGTCAAAAGCTAAGCTTCACTTTACCGGTTTTTCAAAGCCTGCTCCATATTTCAACCATACCAGCCTGTTCAAAAAGAAAGGTTCATTCACACTGTGCACCGGACTTGGCTGTCCGATTCGAACATTTTTTTTTAGTAGGTTGCCACATGTGTCTATTACTGTGTTTACATGCCGAGTTAACTCGGGGTTTACTCGTAGTTAACCCTGCATGTAAACGAGAGTTGAGTTGAGTTTCGTTAAATCCAAGTAAACTCCACGAAACTTGCTGGATCTAGCTGAGTTCTATCTGTCAAAATGCATTATAGCATTTATTACTAAAGAAATGGCGAATGGAAGAGTTTTTGGAGTGCTCACAACACAACACACACAAACTGTTTGCAAATATATATGGCAAATGTCAAGTAAATTTGACAAGTCTAACTCAACTCGATGTTTTGCATATAAACAGCATCGAGTTAGCGTCGCCATGTTTTTAACTCAACGAAAACCCTAACCCCGAGTTAACTCGGCATGTAAACTCAGTATATTACTGTGTTACTGTGTCAGTATATTACTGTGTTTACATGCAGAGTTAACTCGGGGTTAGGTTTTTCGTTGAGTTAAAAACATGGCGACGCTAACTCGATGCTGTTTACATGCAAAACATCGAGTTGAGTTGGACTTGTCAAATTTACTTGCTTGTAGTTTTTCTTCAGATTCTTCCATTTGTTCTCAATATTTATTGCATTTTTGTCATGTATATTTCTTTTTTTAAATTCACTTTCAACAATTTTTTATATATCACTTCGTCTACACTTTTTCCATTATATTTAATATTTTCTTTTCTTCAAATATTTCTATTAAAAACAAGGTGTCGTGAGCACTCCAAAAAACTCTTCCAGCCGCCATTTCTTTAGTAATAAATGCCATAATGCATTTTGACAGATAGAACTCAGCTAGATCCAGCAAGTTTCGTGGAGTTTACTTGGATTTAACGAAACTCTACTAAACTCTCGTTTACATGGAGGGTTAACTACGAGTAAGCCCCGTGTTAACTCTGTATGTAAACACAGTATATGACAATATGTGACAGTGTTTTGTTTACAACAACTTTTTTCGTGTCTTCGATTTTTACGATGGAAGAAAAAATTGAGCCTGATGCACTCGCCTTATGCCTGGTTTGCGTGTCATACTCGTATACCCATGTCTCATCACCAGTAATGATGGATTCGATGAATGATTCGTCGTTTTCGACCATTTCCAGCATTCATGTCTTTCGCGATAGCAACTCGGTCTCTTTTTTGCATGAAATTGAGTTCTTTCGGTACCAACTTCGCAGCGACACGTCTCAAGCCCAATCCATTCTTCAAAATGTTCTGAACGCAACCAGTTGAAATGCCGACGTCCTCTGCTATCTCTTTAATCGTTAATTTGCGATTTTTGACCAACACTTCTTTGGTTTTTTCAACGTTTTCTTCGGTAGTCGAACACGATGGCCGCCCGGTACGAGGGTCGTCTAAACCACTTGTTTGCCTTCTGATACGATAGAGCAGAGTCAGCGTAACATTTCACCAACATTTCACGCGTATCAGCGCAGTTGAAACCATTTTTCACACAAAATTTGATACAAACTCGTTGCTCAATTTTTTCTTTCATCGCAAAAATCGAAGACACGAAAAAGTTGTTGTAAACAAAACACTGTCACTTCACCAAATGTCAACGAGAGACGCTGATATTTGGCAGCCTTGTCATAGACACATGTGGCAAAATTTTAGAATCGGACCGTTAAGTCCGGTTCACAGTGTGAATGAAACTTTCTTTTTGAACAAGGTGGTAGTCTATCTTCCAACAATCGCCGGAACGAGCAAATGAATATTTTCCAAATTTTTCAAGAATCGTGCATTCATCGCTTTGACTATCGAAATGCGACCCATCTTCCAACAATCGCTGGAATGGGCGAAGGAAGATTTTGAAATTTTTTTTTAGCTTTTTTTTTAATCGTCTTCTAAATGTTTGCACTGTAATTGGCTCGATAATCGGTTCTTAATCGTTTTGGTAATTGGTAATCGGTTGGTAATCACTTCGGTAATCGGTTAGTAATCGCTTCGGTAATCGGTAAACGGTGGCTAATTGCTTCGGTAATTGGTAATCGGTTTTTGTTGTTGTTTGAAGTGGGCCCATGCGCACCGCGAGCCTTAGGATCTATTGTGCATGACTTTGGTTTAGCTTTCCAGATTTAGGCTTTTATGAATTTCAGCAATGTTTCTGAAGGTGGCACTAATGCCCCCCAAAAGTGAGAAAGTCTTATGCAACAGATTGCCGAACATTCACATAGAATGTGTTCTGGAATTTCCTCCTCCTCCTCACAGAGTCTGCAGATATTTGAATTAGATAGTTCCATCTTTTTAAGATGGTATATAAGTGAACAGTGACCTGTGAAATAACTTGTTAGAATTCTAAGGTCTGCCTTGGTTAGCTTGAGTAAGTCTTTTGATTTAGCTCTACTAAGAGTTATAAATTTCTTAGCTTGCCTTTGTCCATTAATATTGCTCCAGAGGCACCGACATTTGTTATGTTCCCAGATCCTAACCCTTTCCGCAAAGTAGCCTTTAGCAACACTACAAAATGGCTCGGGGCCGATAAGAAGTCGAGATGCTCCTCTTTTGGCAAGGCAGTCCGCCTTTTCGTTGCCTTCGAAACCTTCGTGCCCTGGTACCCACCACAATTCTACTTTGTTGGTAATCGGTTAGTCATGGCTTTGGTAATTGGTTGGTAATCGCTTCAGTAATTGGTAATCGGTTGGTAATCACTTCGGTAATCGGTTATCGGTTGGTAATTGCATTGGTAATCAGTAATTGGTTCGGTAATCAGTTGCTAATCGCTTCGGTAGTTGGTAATCGGTTGGTCATTGCTTCGGTACTCGGTTGGTAATCGCTTCGGTAATCGGTAATCGGTTGGTTATCACTTCGGTAATCGGCAAATGGTTCGGTTATCGTTTGGTAATCACTTTGGTAGCCGGTAATTGGTTGCTTATCGCTTCGGTAATTGGTTCGTAATCGCTTCGGTAATCGGTAATGGGTTGGTAATTGCTTCGGTATTCGATTGGTTGTCACTTCGGTAATCGGTTGGTAATCGTTTCGGTAATTGGTAATTGGTTGGTAATCACTTTGGTAATCGGTTGGTGATCGCTTCGGTAATCGCTTCGGTAATTGGTTCGGCAATCAGTTGGTAATCGCTTCGGTAATTGGTTGGGTAATCGGTTGGTAATCGTCTCGGTAATAAAAAAAAGCTCGCCAAATATGTTTGCCTAACATAACCACGACATAAAAATGCTGTGCAATTCAACAGAAATGAACAGCTAACAGCGTGATGATATCGCTAACAGCGTGATGATATCACTAACAGCGTGATGATATCGCTAACAGCGTGATGATATCACTAACAGCGTGATGATAACGCGAATCAATAGCTTTGCTCTCTATCAAAACGTACTCAATGCGTTTAAAGAAGTTTTTACTTCAACATAAAATTGGTATTAATTGAAAAAGTATTTGATAGTTAAAATTCCCTTTTAGCAGATTTTCCTAAATATTTTAATCTATATTACAATTAAAAAATGTTAAAAAAAAATTTATTTTACTTCTTTTACTTGTTAGATAAATAGAGGAAGTAATTAAAAATTGCATCTAATTAAACTGAAATTTTCCTCAGTTCTTGCGAATAGCAGAAATGTTGCATCATAAGTACGTGTTAAAATTTTGCTTCAAATTTAAACCAAAACCATTTGGATATATTAAAAGAATATTTCCTTGAAATACTAAAATTGTATTGATTATTTGTTTTAAATAAAATTTATGGTTCCTCACGTCAAGAATTGGCGCACCCACCAAATGTTTACAACACCCAACAACATGGTTGGTGTAAAGAAAATGTGGCTACAAATATTTCATGAAATTCCACAGAATTTTAATACTTAATAAACTATGGATACTTTAAATATTGACAATATTGAACGCGTGATTCATAAACGTTTGTGAGAATAATAACAATTAAAACAATGAACAGCTTAAGAAACCATGATAAATCAATAAATATTCAGCGCTAGACACGTTCAAGCAGTTTGGTATTTTAGCAAAAATTTATGGCTTAAAATGCATGATGGCTTAAAATATCAATGAGAAAATCGTTCAATAACTTTTAACGTAGGTAAAAAATGACCGGCGAAATAAACAATGAATCTAAAAAGGATGAGCATGGTGGTAAGTATGTTTAGGCAAACTAGCCCCAAGGCAAAAATATGATAAGCAAAAAATATGACTACTGGGTTACGATTAGTAAGGAGCAGTATAGGGCGGAGTATAGGGAGGAGTAATTTCTAATGGAATTATTTTCTATTTTAATTCAAACTAACAGTTTATGTTTTATGTATTTAATTGCTGAGCAATGCTGCTTAGCATATCTTAACCAAAAATTTATTTTAAAAATTTTTTTACTTCTTTATTTTTACTTAAAAGCTTAAATTACAAAAAATTTCTTTTTTTATTTATAAATTTCATTTTTTTTTTTAAATACTATTAAATATTTATAACAATATAAAAGATATAAACTTACATTTTACTTACAGCAAGAAATGCGCGTATTAACTGCAATTTACACAAACATTTACGAAGTTGTACACAAATGCAATAAAAACGCATAAACAATACAAATAGTTTACATAAAGTATTGATAAATAATTTTAATTTTTTTTAACATAAAATAAAACTGCACACGTATGTATGTATGTAAATTACAAAAACAAGAAGGCTTGTGTCTAAACTGCTTAAGCTAGGGCTATATATATAAAAGACTTAAGTGTAAACTATTTGCACATATATGATGTGAAGTTTGTTTTTGATTTTATGTTTTGTTTTTTAATAAACTTAAATTTAGTTAAATATATAAATATGTAAATGAGATGTAAAATGAAAAACTTATATATATACATATATATATAAATATTACGGAATTCAAACGGAGTTTCAAATACATTCGCAGTTTTTATAGTTCTTTTTTATAGTCAACATATTTTAAGCAGCTGTGTCTTATTACTTTTTAGACTAGTTTATTTGTGTATTAATTTATCTTAATGTATTTTATACTTAGAATATTCAAGTGGTAAAATTGTCTGTCTAATTTGGTCTAAATATATAAATATAAAATACCGCTGTTTCTTATGCTTCTATCTTTCTTCAATTTAGCCAAAAGTAGATTTCTCCAGAATGTGTTTAATTAGTTTTAATTTATAAATAATATTTATGTGTGTGTAAAGATGTGTTTTTGTATGTTATATTTATTTATGTTTATTGGTTTTATAATCATTTTTCAATTTTAATGTGTCCCATTATTTCACCTGTTGTTGCATTCACAAATTGCGCTTGTCCTAGCTGCACAAAGTTTGCCAACGAAGTGGGCAAATTTAGAACAGTTGCATCATGACTGCCAATAGCTTTCAGGCTGGGATTGTTTGGATCGCTGGATTGGGTAATGGTAATTGTGTTATTGGCTAAATGCTCTAAATGCTGTGTGGTTACCACGCCAGCAGGTAGTTGAAGATGCATTATTTGTGGTTGTTGTTGCTGCTGCACAATTTGAATTTGTTGGTGCTGTTGCTGTGATGCTTGTTTTTGCTGCTGCTGTTGCAATTGTAATTCTTGCTGCTGCTGCTGCTGTGGAAGTGCTGCTTGTTCGGCATGTGTGGATTTTTGCTGCAATTTATTCTTGTCAGCCTGTAAATATTTTATATTATGCAATCGTAAAAAGTGGCGGAGAAGATTGAGTGAATGAATAAATAGCAAAAGTATTGAAAGTTTTTCTAATGTAAGAGTAAAAAGTAAGAAAATATTTTTAATCCCCCATAAAATAGAGTCTTGCACTTCGCACTATTTGCAAGAAATCATTTGAATTCTCAAAAAAATAATAATTGTAAAACAAATTTTCAAAGTACACTGAACTCTCTTTTTACACGGTCTGTTTTTGCACGATTTTGAAATAACACGGTCCATCAGCAAATTTTTTAAGACGAATTTTTCGGTTTTGTTCGATGAAAATTTTTTTTCACAAACAATATTTATGCTATATTCAAATCTGATCGGTTTATGCACACATATCAGACGTATCAACTGATGATTGCATTTTAAATGAAATTTGTAACAAACGTGCACGCTTGTGAAAAGTTGTGAAATTGATTTGTATTCCTCATTTTGATTAAAATTTTTGTTGTACACTAACTATATTTTTGACGTTGTACTCTTATATCGTTTTTTTTCTGTTTTTTTTTAATAAAAATTAATTGTTTTTGTTTAATATAATTGTAGGTTTTATTGAAATCATTACTTTTTTGCACAGTTTTGTGGTCAAAAATTTAAAAGTTTTCAAACTTACACGATTTTTCAAAGTTTTGGAACACATCTCTAAATTTATCAAATGTCGCTTGTATTTTTTTACACAAATTTTTTAAACACGTTTTACTTAGCAACGCATATACCATGTAAAAAGAGAGTTGAGTGTATCTAAAATCGACAGTTTGAAATTTTGGCTTGCAGGTTGCCACCCCTTAAAAAATTGCTGATAATGCAGAAAAACTCAAGTAGAAAAATCTGATTTAAATAATTTATCGATTTATTGTTAACTTTAATTGCGTCGAGCAATGTATCACAATCTTTAACCCTGCATTCGTAATATACGTAAATTTTACGTGTACTCCGCATAAGAAGTATACATAGGGTTAAACTGTCTTACGATTCTAGGGTTAATATTGCAGGTTTGAAGTGAAAATTTGTTTAGGCGCGTTGAGCGCTTTTTGGTAGAGGGCAAGACGATAGATTCGCGATATCATCACGCTGTTAGCACAACAGAAGTTATTGCTGTACAGCATTCCTCTTTAGGGATTATCTAGCATCGACCAAGCCGAAGACCGAAGCGATTACCGAACCGATTACCGAAGCAATTACCAACCGCTTAGCGAACTAATTACCGAGGCGATAAACAACCAATTACCGATTACCAATCGATTACCGAAGCCAATATCAACCGATTATCGATGCGATTGCCAAATACCGAAGCGATTACCAACTGATTACGGAAGTAATTACCAACCGATTACCAAACCAATTACCGATTAACGAAATAATTTCCAATTACCGAAGCGATTACAACCCAATACCGATTTCTGAAGCGATTACCAACCGATTACCGAAGCGATAACCAACCGATAACCGAAGCGATTACCAATTATCGAAGCGATTATCAACCGATTACCGGACCAATTACAGATTTTCGAAGCGATTACCGAAGCGTTTAAAAACCGATTACCTAAGCGATTACCAAACGATTACTGAAGCGATTACCGACCGATTACCGAAGCAATTACCAACCGATTAGCGAACTAATTACCGAAGCGATAACCAACCCATTACCGAACCGATTGCCAAAGCGATTACCCACCCATTACCGCTAACCGAAATGATTACCAACCGATAAAGATTATTAACCGATTACCGAAGCGATTACCAACCGATTACCAATTACCGAAGCCACCGATTTCTGAGCCAATTACCGATAACCCAACCAATGTAATTGTGTTACTACTTCGGAAATTCGTAACAGCTATGTTTTTTTCATAGTTATAAGTTTTCACTTCGGTCGGCAGGCCCCCCACTGCCTACTTTTTTTGCGTTTTTCTCGCTGTTATACTAAAAATGAAATCAAACCCGCCAGAGAGCTAAAAAGTATGAGAAACTAATACCATTTCAAAAATTTATTTTATTCAATGCCTTAAAAATGTCCTGAGAAAATTATAAATTTGTTTACTAATGATGAATATGCGCATAAAACCTTTGATTACGAATTTCATCGTGTAAACAGCAATTGTGTAAACAGCAGTGAACAAGAGAATTATCGGATAAAATCTTTCCTCTTTGCCTTGTTTAACAGAATTGTTGATGTGTTAATATGTATTAACCCAATAAACATCAAATCGTAGTCGGAATCGTTTCGAACTCGAAACGAATACAAGTTCTTGTATTCGCTATCGCGGATTCGAAACGAGTTCGCAAAATTTCGAATAAGCGAATCCGAGACTTTTTCGGGAGGACATATTAATTTTTTTCCCTGAAAACATTGTCGTATTGAGGCATTTATTCTTAATGCATTTCCAAAAATTTTACGTTGCTTACTATTTTTCAAGAACTGCCTAAACAATTTTTAAATACATACAAAACACATTGATTTTTAATTAAAAATGGGATTTTTAGTATTTTTTGTACTTCTTGTAGTACTTTATAATTTTTAAGCTAGTAATATACCTCCAACAGCTTTTACTTATGTTTAGAATTTATATTTTTCTTACTTTTTTATTTATAATTTTATTTTTTTTTTTATTCCTTGATAAAGGAAAATCCTTTTATAAAAATATTCATCCAAATCGGATGAGCGGATTTGGAGTTTTTCAAAATTTCTTTAGTGATTTGTACTACAGCGCCCTCTGGTGTTCAATATAGCGCAAAAAAGATAACTCAAAAATACTCACCGTATCAAAAAACTCCTATATATAAATTTTAATGCAAATCTGATAAACGGATTAAGAGTTTTTCGACATTTTTTTTAAATATTTGTACTACAGCGCCCTCTGGTATTCAAGATAGAACAGAATAGATAGGTTAAAAAAAAACTCACCGTACCCGAAAACCAGACAG
The DNA here is from genome assembly GCA_914767935.1 of Coremacera marginata. Classification (NCBI taxonomy): domain Eukaryota; kingdom Metazoa; phylum Arthropoda; class Insecta; order Diptera; family Sciomyzidae; genus Coremacera; species Coremacera marginata. Next base: position 11,542,916 of record OU612043.1, on the reverse strand, counting down.
GCAGACAGACAGACAAAAATTTTAAAAATGGGATTTTTGGACTCCGTGTCATTCAAAATGTCCAGCGCAAAAAGAATTGTAAAAAATTTTTTATGTACACTTTTTTTTCTTTTACAGTTTTATGTATACACTAGGTTAGAAGCACTAACGATCAAACTGTAATTATTTTTTTTACATTATTACAGTGCTTTTACCATATATACTGTCCTGAAAAATGTTCAGCCTGAAAGTATGCACATACATAAAAGGCAAGCATGTCACTGATAAGTATCAAATGAATTTTCTGTGCATACTTTCAGGTTGAACGTTTTTCAGGACAGTTTATGTTGGAAAAGCACTGCCCACATTTAATGGCAAAAATAATTACAGTTTGAGCGATATTAGATGCGGAGCATTATCATCATCATCGTTTCCTCGAGCTCCTAGGCGGAGCATAGGGCCTCAACAAACCCTTTCCATCTCGTTCTGTTTTGAGCCAGCTGTTTGAGTTGGCCCCAGGAATATCCCGACTCGGTAACCTCTTTTTCCAGGCATTGCCTCCATGTCAATTTAGGGCGTCCCCTTCTTCGGTTTCCTTGCGGGTTCCAGACGAGAGCTTAACGGCATACTTCGAAGGGTGGTTTACGCAAAGTGTGGCCTATCCAGCTCCATTTCCTCAGTTTGATCGTTTGCCTTATCGGAAGCATGTCACATTTTCTAAGCAAGCTGTCATTGCTTACAGTGTTGGGCCACCAAATTTTTAAAATGCGGCGAAGACAACGGTTGACGAAGCTCTGTATTTTGCTGTTTAGCGCCTCGGTCGTGAGCCAAGTCTCGCAACCATATAAAAGAACTGACAGCACGTTGGACTTAAAAATACGGAGCTTGGTATGGATAGAGAGTAGAGACGAGTTCCACCTTTAGCTTTTCCTATCCTTGCTTGTATGTCTTTTAACACGCTGTTGTTAGGGGATAGGATGCTGCCGGGATATGCTGCGGAGCATTATGCTTGCCTTTTATATATTAGGATATATAGAATAGAGTGACGGCCGTGGCGCAGTGTAAGAGTGCATGGCCCATACGCCAGAGAACCCTGGTTCAATTCCCACCTGACACAGAAAGTTTTTTCAATTGAATTAATTTTTCTGTTCGGCCGTCACCTCTCTGCAGACAATGGCAAGCCTCAGAGAGTAAAAACTACCATGAAAAGCTTCTTGAGAACACAAGCCGTTCGGAGTCGGCATAAAACTTGAAGGTTCAGTTCTCGCTCATTTGTGTTCAAACATTTCACAACACGCACAACGCAATTGATCATAAAATGCTCGGTCAAAGTCCTTTCAAGGGCTGAAATGGCCAATTCATTTTTTTTTTTTGTATAGAATAGATTTCAAGGTGATAATAGACTTCTTTTTATATTTAAAATTAATTTTCAATCAAACTCCTCTCCCTTCCGCCCACATAAACCATTTCTGGCTACGGGCTTGAACGAAAATGTAAAAAAATTCACCGAAAATATTACTAAAATTAAATAAAACTTTACTTTTAACTCAATGGCACATGAAAAGATAAACACACGTTATACAAAACAAAAGCGAAAAAGGGTAGCAGCCTGCAAGCCAACATTTTAGAATAAACATAATATAAAATTGGCAATTCGTGATATCTTTGGAATTCTGTTTGAGTTTGTATATATCATAAAAAGCAACATATCATAAATATTTATCTCGAATTTTCTATAAAAATGTTTCATTTATGAGCACAGGACAATTACACAATTTTAATTTTAAAATTTTTCAGAATAATTTACACTTTCTTAAGCAGACATTTCTGTAATGCGTCTGTACGCTCAAAAAGGACATTAATCATCCTATGACGTCGATGTCATTCAGAGTTTTGGTTAGGTCAAAATACAGCAGTGGTGGCAACCTGCAAGCCTCACCCCTATATCTATTTATCAATACTGAAAAGCAAGTTGAAGTTTGCTTCATCTGCAACTTCACATTTTAGGAAACATGAGCGAAAGATTTTTTTTATCATGACCTTTTTGATGTGGGTCATAAGGTCCAAGTTTGTTTTTGGTTTATCCCGTTGCGATTATCCAATGCTTTCCCATCATTAGAGTACAGTAAGATTTTAGATACTACTACATTTTAGAAAGTTAATTTTGCTTACCTTAGAAGCAGCATCCGAAGATCTGGCTTTTTCATGGATTAATTTATGCTGTTGATAGTAGATCTTATTGGCAAACGATTTATGGCAAATTTCACAGTTATAATTGCTTGAATTGGGTTGATCGGAATGAATGCTAGTGTTTGAATAATTTAAGTAAGTTAATCAAAAATACTCTCATACAGTCACTTAAAATATATGTTTGCAAATAAGTCAAATATGAACATACCGTTTATGTTTGTTGAGGTTATCTTTGCGCGAGAAAAGTTTCTGGCATACATCACAGTTGAACATCTTTTTGCCGGTGTGTGAGATGATGTGACGCAGCAGATGTTCCTTGCGACTGAAGTCTTTATTACAGCCTTCTTCGGTACATTTGAAGGGACGCACACCTGCATGGAGTTTAACGTGTTGCGTTAGATGTTCCTTTTTCTTGAACACGCGTCGGCATTGGCTGCATTCTAGTCCATCAGGACCAGTGCCATGAGCTTCGGTTATGATATTGACAATGCTGGTGTTTGGTGTATTGGTGCTGTTATTGGTGTCGGCAGTATCGCTGGGAAAATTTCGAACAGCAACAACTTCATCGCCATCGCTTACGGTGATATCCAGATATACAGTAGCTGTGCTTGGTGTAATGTGCGACTGCGTACTATTGTTGTTGGTAGTGGTGTTGTTGGTGGTAGTGGTGGTGGTTGTGGTTGCTGTTGTCGCAGGCTTGGCTGGACGCGTTACTCGCTTGAGCGGCAATGTTTTGCTTTTGGCAGCATGCGGTTGTTGTGGTACTTGTTGCGGCTGCTGCTGCACTTGACTGACAGCGTTTGTTACATGTTGCTGCTGTGTTGTTTGATTAATAGTGGGCAACACGTTTTGCTGCTCTATTTTTGTTGATTGTTGCTGTTGCGCTGTGTTTAATGCCTCGTGCTTTTTTGTCACCTGGTTGTGTGGCTGTGTTGGAATTATTCGACTTATGGTCACATTTTGTTTATTCAATACAGGTAGCTTTGGCTGTTGTTGTGATTTAGCAGCCGCCGCTTTGGTGGTTGTGATGCGCTGCACTGTGATGCCACCATGTTGGGTAGGCAGAGTTGTTGTTATGGTTGAAGTGGTTGACTGCTGCTGCTTCTGTTCCTGTTGCTTCTTCTGTTGCTGCTGCAGCTGTTGCAGTTTTCTTTGCTTCTGTTGTTGGTTTACTTGTTGCATAATTTGCTGCGTCAAATTTGTTGTTGGTGTGATTTCAATTCTGTCACTCCCCGGTTGCTGCAATAAGCGATATGTTTGCGGTTTGATGGCGCTCAACACATTTTGTTGTTGCTGTTGCTGATCCAAAAGATTATTAGAGAATACAGCAACATCTTCCAGTTGATCATTTGTCGATGTTGCTGCATCATGCGTGTTGTTAAGACCGATATTGTTGCTGTTCAAGTTGTTGGGAGACGTTAAAATTTGTTGCGATGTGATTTGCACATTTTGGGGAAGTTGTTTTTGTTGTTGCTGGAAATTGGTCTGTTGCAGCGTCTGCTGAAGTTGTTGATTTGTTGATGTGGCCGTTTGTAATGTTTGATTGCTTAACACCTGTGGTGCTAGTTGCAATGTTGCCGGTATTGATGTGGGCGTCAGCTGCATGATGGGTTGTCCATCAACGGTTTGAATTTGTGGTTGGAGCTAAAATAAAAAGACACAATTATTTATTAGTCAAATTAATTTAATCTTCTCATAGGTAGATCTTACAAACTGTGATAAGTTAACTTATAGTTTACTTATTTTTTTATTTTAACCCTTGAAAGAACTTTGATTTATTTCATTTAATCTTCATCAATTTTCTTCTAATTGATGCAAATTTTTGAAGTGTAAAAACTAATTGGAATTAATTTAATAGTCGACAATATATTACTAGGTAAAATAATTTCATCGAGAGGTATTCAAACAATAAATTAATTAAAGTCATACAGCAAGAAATCTATATATAAAGAGGCGTAGGCAAAACTGTTAGGAACCATTTTTTCCTGTGTTTCGCAACCGATTTTGATGATTTTTTAAAAAGAATCAGAGTAGGGAGAAGTGTAGCGAATAGTTTTTAAAGAAAAGGTCGAATTTCGACTCCTGACCTACTCTAGTAGTTGTAAGACTATAACAAAAAATTTACCTTCATTTGTAGTTGATATGTTGTTGGCAAAACAAAATTTTTGGCATCAATGTGCGCCACAATTTGTTGATCGGAGTTCTCGTCTTTAATGGTGATGGGCAAGTAGCACTTATTTGGCGACAACGTGCTATTTTGCTGCAGTTGTTGTGAAGATTGTTGCTGCAAAAAGGGGGCAAGATTTTGCAGCAATGCGGCTGTCGTAGCTTGTTGTTGCTGCTGTGCATTTGTTGCAGGTGCTGTCTGAAACTGCAGCTGTATCTGTGGTTGTGATACAACAGAAGAACTGGCAGCATTGAGTTGTGGTAGGGTTCCGGCTAATGATTGACTTGTTGGTGAGGTGATCACAAAATTTAATTTAGGTTTCTTGGTTTTGCTGGGGCTCAAAGCATCATTTATGTTGATGTGTTGTTGCTGCTGTTGTTGGTTTTGGGGTTGCAGCTGAGCTGTTAGCTGTTGTAATTGCTGCTGTAGTTGTTGCTGCTGCCACTGATGTTGCAACTGTTGTTGTATTTGCTGTTGCAATTGCTGTAGCTGCAACTGAGCAACATGTTGCTGGTTTTGCTGCTGCTGTTGGAATTGTTGTTGTTGCTGTTGAGTGGTTGCTTGCTGTTGTACTGACTGCTGCTGTTGTTGGAGTGTGTGCTGCTGTTGTTGCGATACTTGCTGCTGTTGCTGCACCGATTGCTGCTGCTGCTGTTCCGATTTTTTCTTTATGGGCGTAACTTTGATATTTGGTTTCATCCGTAAAAACTCTTCCAAGGCGCTAAAATGAATGTACGATACACGTTTATTAATTATTTTAAAATTATTACCTTTTTGTAAAATAAAGTAATTTTGTGCAACATGTAAAAGAAAAAACTTTGCATCTTACTTGTGTTTGGAATCCTTTTCTGTGGCTTGCTGCGAGCTAGCTGTATTGCTTGCTGCAATTGTATACTCAATGGGTTCAGTCTTGATGCCTACCTTATTGTCTAGCGTTATTGTGTACTGCTGAACTGGTTGTGTCTTGCTAGTCAGCGTGCTGGAATCAGTAGACTGCGGTTTCGAACATATTAACAGCTCAACATTTTACATTAATCAAATTAAAAATGCAACCATTACCTGTATACCAACAGCCTGCATAATCGAGCTGAGGAAGTCATTGTTACTCTGCTGCGCCAGCGACATCGCCTGCGTACCAGACGCCGGCGCCACTGATTGATTGGCAAATGTTTGCGCTGCAGCTGTAGCGGAAGCGTTTGTATTGACATTTTGATTCTGTTGCGCATTACTACTAGCATTGCCCTGCATGACGCTGAGACTTTTCCCACTGCCAGCAGCAACAGCATCCTTAATGTACACCTTGGCACCGTTCTGCTGTTGCGTCGCAGTATTCAAGCAGCTATTGAGCATTGATTGCGAATTTTTACAAATATTACGAAACTCTGCTATATTCTCCACATGCTGCACACATTGCGGACACAGCACTTTGGGCAGTCGATCTTTTTCGTCCACCTAGAAACGCAAAAAAAAACCAATTAATTCAGTTTTTTTTCATTGACAGCCTCTGAACGCACCACCAGCGGCAGACACTCAGCTATTTTCGAGCTTAGATCTTTGCTCTTTCCCTCCTCCGAGAAGATGTTGAGTTTTTCATCAGAACAGGCCGTGCACAGACGGCATAAATCGTAGAAATTCACGCAACGATAATTGGACATTGTGCAAGTTTCTCAAAATCAATAGATTTTCTTCAAATTTGAAAGGATATTTTGAATAAAGATGTATGAATTCATTTTAATTAGAGCTTCATCACTACACCAAACGCACGCACACACGTCTTTGAAATAATTAATGCAATCAATAAATAACACAAACAAGCATTGTAGCAGACTTTCAATATTTTTCTGCAAATTTCGTATAAAACTTCAAAGTGAAGCGCTTGAAGATGTTTAAATATTTACTTTTATTCTAGAAATTATGTATTCTAGGAATCTAAGCATTATGAATTTTCAGTGATTTACATTCTTGTTGCTTGGAACTTCTTTTATTGGCATTCACCTATTACATTCGTATTCTTCTACATTCCTTCAATTCACTTTATTTTGTCTTTCTATGGAATTTATAAACAACACAATTATAAACAACACAATTATAAACAATAAACAAATTTTAAATTATGCAATTTTATTATTTTGTTGCAATTTCTACACAAAACTTTCGTTTGACACAGAAGACGCCAAATATATTATTGCTGATTTGACATTTCGAAAATTCGAAAATCAATACAGTTTTTCGAACTTAATTTAATCAGAACTGCGGCTAAAGTTACGCTGGGTCTACACCAGACAATTGTCATAAATATATCATAATCTGTATTAATTGTCAAATTATTGTCAGCTGCAAGGAAATTGTCTGATTATGACGTAGTGGGCAAGACAATTGCAAAACAATAAATGACATTTGTTTCGTTATTGGACGTTTCATTTGAAAGTGGAAAAAAGAATAGAAAATAATAAAAAAGCGCGGTTTTTGGTTGTGAAACTTAAAAAAGAATATATGTTAAAAACGCGGGATTTTTATGTGATAGTTGTGAGATTAAAAAGTATAGTTTTACGCACAAAATTTAATTTTTTTTCGCTGTCCAACGATCTCCAAGTGCCACCACAAGCAGCACAAGTAAGTGCAGCGTTAATTTTTGTCAACACCCTCCATGTGCCACCACCAGCAAGACAGCAAGTGCAACGCAAATTTCTTGCTCCTTCGCAGGCCAACATCCTAAAAGTGCCACCACAAGCAGCACAAGTGCAGCGTTAATTTTTGTTAACATCATCCAAGTGCTGCCACCAGGAACACAGCAAGTGCAATGTATTTTTCTTGCTCCCTCCTTTCGTTGCACTTGCTTCAAAAATGTTTATGAAAAATTAAACTAATGCACCGGGAGATCGTTGGCCAACGAAAAAATTAAATTTTGTGCGGAAAACTTAACTTTCAACTTTCACACTGCCCAATTGATTGGTTGATTTATAAGGTTGTCGCAGGGATGATCGCACTCTCTTCTCAGTACCCATAATTATCAAAACCAGCCGATTTTGCGAATAACTACGAAAGAAAAACGGATGATAATAGAGAGCACTTGCAGATTTTCTATGAGCTGTCAACTTCGATTTGACAATTATGGGTACTCGCTCTCTCCCTTGCGACAACCTTATAAATCAACCTTGACACTGCCTTTCGGCTTCGAAGTGCTTTTTTTAAGTATTTTAACATTTCTCAGCATTTGTTCCAAAGAAACGTCAAAAATTGCCAGCAATTTGTCTGCCTGACAATTGAGACAATTGAGCTGCCGAGTGTGTTAGTAAAAAACGTGTGAGTGTATTGGGATTGTTAAGACATATTGTCTGGTGAAGACACTGCGTTGGTGATAATAATTTTTGGGAATGTTTTTTTAACAGGGTGAAAATGCAATAAAATTTAAATAAAGCAGATTTTATACGTGGCAATAAAAAGATATGTTAACCCAACGCAAGGCTAAATTCTGGGATATGCTAATGGCTATTACTAAAATACCCATCATTGTAATCACTTTGAGATGTGTCACAAAATAATTTGGTTTTGTTCCTTTTATATGTGAACTTTTTAAAGAAAAGCGCTAAATAATATAAAAATTAAACAATCGCAGTTTTTGCTGTTTGGCTTGAATTATTACTTCAATATATATATATATAAATAAAAGACATTTTTATATATGCCAATGCTATGAGCGACTTAAAGGACCAACCAAAATAGACGAGTTGCTCCTTAACGAGAAGAGACGAAAATGTTCGCTTCAATGCATTTCAATGTTGTTGCCTAAAATGAACAAACGTAATTAAATGAAGCTGAACGAAACTTAAACGTTTTGTTCCGTAAGAATCGAACTGCTAGCGTCTTAACTAGTCAGACGTTCGGCAAGTTGCAATCGTCTCGTTTCGTCTATTTATGTTTGGCCATATAACAGCAAATACATTTTAGGTTAACATAAGAAACAAATTTGAAATAAAAAAAGGTTTTTTTAAAAGATTTGGTGCGAATTTGTCTTTGAATCTTGCGTTTGTACGCACGAAGTTTTGATTTTCGGTGTCTGTGAGACTACGACGTCAGCTGCAGAGGCTTAAGTTGTTGGTCAAACAGTTTGACAATGCAAGTGTTCCCATTTTGAAAATTTTTAACTGGAACTTATAAAAATAACAACCCGTGTCCGGGTTTCGGCCGACCTCATCAGCTCTTGCCAGGCGCCTCTGGAACACCGATGCGAAAAATTCGCAATGTCAAAACGTTTTCTCTATAACATATGTTCTCTAAATTTTCAACAAATCTTCCATCAAAAAAAATTTTGTTTTATTATATCTATCTGTTTTAATTTAAAAATTGTCTTTATTAAATTTTTATATCCCAACGCGTACTGCGTAAGGGGTATATTAACTTTGTCATTCCGTTTGTAACGCCAAGATGGAGGCGTGGCAGGTATAGAAAAATATATATATTTTTGGTGAGCATCATCTCCTGAGTCGATTTCCGTGTGTCCGTCCGTCTGTCCGTCTGTCGACACGATTACAGCCGCAATTTTAAAGTTATCGCAATGAAATTCAAAATATAAGTTTATTTTTAAAAAAGGAAGATTAAGTTTGAGAATGGGCCAAATCGGATGAAAACCACGCCTACCTCCCATACAAAGTGACTTTATATTAACCGTAAAATGTCTTTAAAATCCACAAAAATGAAAGAATTGCCTAAAAATTTGGCATGTAAGCTTTGCTTTTCTGTCTTAATCCTGGCTATAAAATTTGGAAAAATCGGATGGAAACCACGCCTACCTCCCATACAAATTGGTTTTATTTTAAATGTAAAATCTCTTCAAAATCTGCAAAAATTAAAGAAATGTTTTCAAATTTTGCACATTAGCTTTGATATTTAATATAAACCAATTGCATGATATATGGCAAAATCAGATGAAAACCGCGCCCACTTCCCATATAAAATGGCTTTATTTTAAACGTAAAATCTCTTAAAAATCCACAAAAATGATTGAAATGTCTTGAAATTTTGCACATTAGCTTTGATATATAATATCAACCATCCCTATGATATATGGCAAAATTGGATCAAAATTGCGCCTACCTCCCATACAAAGTGACTTCATCAAAATCGGAAAACTTTCGAATATATAAAACTGAATATCATCGTGTATGTCGTAGCTAAAGACTTCGAAAATACTTCAATATGACCGTGGGGGGGGTATTTTAGCTTCGGTACCCTGTCGAAGCTCCATTCCTTACTAGTTTATAAATTTATTCAACAATCTTCTGTTCTTTTAAATTTTATGCAATGTGTTCAAATTGAAATCTGTTTTGAACATTTAGAAATTGTACTAAAAAAGTTGACGAGTTTTCACATTATCCAAACAATTTGATGAGTGTTCACATATTCAAATTGTCGTGAAATTCCTTACATGTCAAATTTTTTTGGTGACTTGTTCGACGAACAATTTGGTAATGTGAAATTTCGTACGGAACGCCATGTCGGATCGATCGATGCAATAATTAGGTTAAAATCAAATATTTTCAATTAGGTCTTCCACAACTTGAAATATGATGCTGTAACGTTATATTGTTTATAACCACCTTTCATTATTTTGCATACAAAAGTTTAATACGATGTAAAAGATCAGATATCACTTTGATGCATTTGAAGTTGTATCTTTGAATGTTTTTTTTAAATCGTAACTTTGGAGCATTTCTGAACGACATATACAACAGAGAAAGACAACAGGGAGCACACAAATGAGAATGATCGAAGAAATTTTCGTTCGTTCACTCAGTGAAAACGATCGTGTTAACGCTAAGCCCGAGCGAGAACAGTTTCAGCTTTCAAGAAGATAACATCGATCAATAACAAAAAAACTTTCTTGCTGCTCTAATAATTGATTAAGTTTTGGATGAAGGGGAAGAGGAATACAGTATATAAAAAAAAACACAGAATGCGAATCATTTGCCATTTTGATATATGCAACTTTGCGCTTTGTTTACCTTTTTCTTTATATGTTCACTCCACTACGTTTTTTTGAATGAGAAATATATTAAGTCAGATGAACGTGCTTCCACACTTACTACATGTGGGACGGACCAACAGAAATATTCAAAAACTTTTTGGTTTTCATCGTACATATCGAACGGATTTGATTTCACACTTCCAACATGTACATCCGACCCGTCAAGCTTATCCTACATGTAGGATAATTTTAAACGCCCTTTTCTGAACACTTTCTTTGTCTGTGAGTGCGAAAGGGCCAGGTATATTTCAGAAACAAGATAAATGCTTGCTGAAATTCACGCCGCCATTTGTGAAACAGATTTTGGGTTGTGCAGAAGTGTTCTGTTCTGTAGACCAAAGAATAAAAAAAGAGTTTCTGAAGTAAAATATATTAAGTGTTTTTAGTGAATTTAATTTGTGCTTAAAAGCTTTATAATGGCTGGACGTAATGAATGTCGCATCTATGTTGGAAATTTGCCGCCAGATATACGCACCAAAGATATTCAAGACTTGTTTCACAAGTTTGGAAAAGTTACATTTGTCGATCTGAAAAACCGGCGTGGTCCGCCATTTGCATTTGTAGAGTTCGAGGACGCTCGGTGAGAAATATAAATTTGCGCAGCAAATAGTTGGGTTGTATTGAAAGTTAACTAATTATTTTAATATCTTTGATGAAAAATCTATAGTGATGCAGATGATGCCGTTAAAGCTCGTGATGGTTACGACTACGACGGCTATAGACTACGTGTAGAATTCCCGCGTGGTGGCGGACCTGGTAGCTACCGTGGGAATAATCGCAATGGTGGTGGAGGTCGTGATGGTGGTGGTGGCCGGGATGGTGGGCGCGGAGGAGGTGGTGGCGGACGCGGTCCACCAACTAAACGTTCTCAGTATCGTGTTATGGTGACTGGTTTGCCACCATCTGGATCATGGCAGGACTTGAAGGACCATATGCGTGAGGCAGGCGATGTTTGCTTCGCTGATACATACAAGGATGGCACGGGTGTTGTAGAGTTTCTGCGGAATGAGGATATGAAATATGCCATTAAAAAATTGGACGATTCACGCTTCAGGTCACATGAGGTAAGCATTATATTTGGTGGTGCTGCATGTTTAAATTTGTAGGTTGAAATGTATTTTAAAAGCGGAAATGTATGTATGGTTTAATAATTTTTATGTTATGCTTGTTCATTGAATGCATTTGTTTTATGGATTTTTGCATATCCACGACATTAATTACCATAAAAAAAATATAGGCATTTAATCTGACCTCGGTTCATAACTAAACAAATAATTTCGTTGTCTAGGAAAAGAACAAAATATGTTGTAAGGTGCGAACCATAAGTATGACTCACCGCAAGCCTCAGCGAAATGGATTTATTTATAGATATTTTTATAAAATACAAGTCAAATCCTTATATTTGAGTAAATATTTCAAATGTTAAAAATCTATTTAAAATATAGCACATTTTAAAACGAGTAAAGCGGGGAGAAGGGGGTTTATTAGCAGACAACATGAACCACGATATGATAATTTCGAATGATATGATATAATTACAATTTTCTCAAAAGACCAATCCCAGTATCGAATCCTTTTAGCAAAGTTTGAAATCAAAGTCGTGAAATATTAATTAACCCTGTAGCTTCTAAGAATGTAAAAATAGACGCCCCCCTCCTCCCATACGATTTTTTGCTTAGCTCGACATAACATTTCAGCTCTGTAAATAGTTGCACTCAATTGCGGGACACCCTGTATATAAAACAGGGTTTTATATACAAACTGTATATAAAACATATATAAAATCACAACATAAAAAAATTGCAAATTTAATTCAGTCTACCACATTTACGCCGATGATACGGATTTTATTACAACAGCTAGAAAAAAAATTAGAAGACAGCATAAACCATGATATGAAGATATACTATAAATGGGCATGCGAAATTGGACGTGGCATTAATATATAAAAAACAAATTACATCATCTTTAGAACAAATCACAAAATCGAAATAAATATAAAAGTAAATATCAACAATATTGAAATCGAGAGAGTTTAACACAAAATATCTGGATATGGTTATCCATGAAAACCTAAACTATGAGCATCATATAAAATAATTTAAAAAAATTCCATTCTACCGATAATACGAGCGGTTAAAAAGATTTTTTGGCACACTTGAATAAAAAAATCAAACTTTTATACAAGGGATATATTCATTCCAAAATTCGGAACAACATATACAAATTCACAAACATAATACGCGACAAAAATACAACTTAGAAGTTCCAAAAGCCAGAACAACAAAACAACTGAAAAGTCTCAAATACAGCGCAATAAAACAATTCAACACACTACTTGATGAAATAAAAAACGCAACAACTATCTACTATATTTAACTATAATATATTTAAATCTCATCACTTCAGTCTAAAAATTGTTACATTTAATAAGCTTAAGATATAAAAAAAAAAAATGTTTTTCATTTCTTGTTAAATCTTTATTTATTCCTCTTTTCCTATACTGTTTCTTTTATATATTTTCTTATACACTAATCAAAAAACGGTCTTGAAATCTTATCCCTTAATTTTTAAAAAAAAAGAACTAAATTAGTTATTAATTAAATAGTTTTTAAAATCACTAATATATGTAAATCATACATAAAGGCTGATTACTATACACGTTGATTTGGCTTCTTCGGAAGATAGAAAAAAATTACACTTTGGAATCGTTATTCTATAATTTATGTGATTCGTATTATATATAAATAAAAATGACTTTCAAATAAATATGACTAAAAAGTAAGGTGTTTGGAGAAAATTATAAAAAAATCAATTTAACTAAATTTTGATTTATGGAGAGTGGTGACGCAAATCCATAAATTAATTTTGGAATATCGAGTTCTTATCAAAATGTATTAAGTCAAAATCAAAGAAAATTGTTCATTATACAGCGACAACAAATAATTCGTAGTCATTAAATGAACGTTGAAAGAAACTTATTTATCTCGGTATGATTTTATGTTGTTGCATGCAAAATATTATTTTGTCACGCCGAGTGTTCAGGATATCAATAATCTGCAATAATTAGGCTAACATGCTTAAAACTAAATGAGTTGGAAAAAGTATAATATTTGAATAATTCTTTTCTAGGGTGAGGTTTCCTACATACGAGTGCGTGAAGATAGCGGAGATGGCGAACGTGGTGGTGGACGTGGTGGTGGCCGTGATTATGGCAATAGGTAAGTTATTGAAAACTTCCCGCTTATTGTATACTTAATTTCATTGAATCTATTAAAAATCTATGAAATTTCTATTTTTTTCAGATCTCGATCTCGCTCATTCTCGCCACGCCCCAGACGACGTGGTACTCCAACATATTCGCCAGTGCGACGAACAACTTATTCAAGGTCACGTTCACGTTCTAGGTCAAACTTTTAAACAAAAGAAAAAAAAGGCAAACATAAACATTGCTTTTTCCCAAGATTTTTGCAAACATCTTAACAGCTACACTTTATACAAAAAAAGCTAAGATTTATTTTAAAACAAAATATACAGATTTGACATAAAGCTTAGAAATTAAAATAACACTACTATAATCATTATCACAAGCATCCAAAACAGTAATTTTAATTTTAAAAATTTTCAAATACAAATTAAAAAAAAAAAAATCAAATGCAAGACCATGAGCTTGGAAACAATTTAATGCCAAGTTTAACATTTAAAACATGTCTGCACAATGCAGCATTTCTCGTATAGTAAAACAACACTTTAATATATTTAATATTTAACCAAGTGTTATCAAGGAATTGTTTCGCTTCTAGTTGATACATAACATTTATTTAAAACAAAAGCTTATTGTTTTATATGAAATTTTGACTACTGCAAACATTCCTTGATGTCTGAATTAAAACAACTAAAAACAAAAAAATACATAAAGAGAACTTTGCAAAGTTATTTTATTTCACAAAGCTTGTTTCGTACACATAATCCAATTTGAAACGTTAGCTGAAGTCACCAAAATAGCACATAACAGTATCTTTTCCTTTTTTTTTTTATAAATCTTAATAATTTTATACATTATTTTAATCATTCTAAATACAAAATGTAATAAATTTACATCTAACCGTATTAATATATCACTATCTTTATCTCTTTCTTTTTCCACATATTCTGGAAATGTAATTTTGGTTAAGAGAGGGAGAGAGAGAGGGAGGAGGATTATGATGTTTAAGGATAAGGAAAGGATAAAGGAAGGAATTAATTAAGATAAAAAAAAGGATAAAAGTTTGAAATTTTTCATAACAAAATGTAAACGGAAAACAAAACTAAGTAGGAAACATTTAAGCTGCAGCCAACTCTGGCCCTCAAATATTCTACTCAAATTTGCAATGGATTAGGAGCTCTACGCGCATTAGGATTAACATATTTTGTGGAATTTTTTGGATAAATTTTTTAACCACCACTCACTGTAGACTGACTTGCATTTCTTTTATGGCTCACGTTGCAGCTCAAGTTATTATTTGGACCAATAGTGTGTGACCACTGGAAAGGATTTGTTTAATTTTTTTTTTTTGTAATTGTGTTCGCTTAGGACTGCGCGGGATGAACAGGATTTCCTTGCATTGTGGACTGCTTTTTATTATAGCGTAACTTGAATGTGTTGGATTCAGGAAAGTTTTTGAGACCAAACACTTGATAAATCTAAACATCAATTTTTTGTTACTTTGGGAGGAGCAATGCGCGCAATTCTTGGCCAAACGAACTTGTGCCTGGAAGACATGCAAGCAAATAAGTTACAAACTTACAAGCAATTTAAGTCTTTTCTGCAAAAACACGCTACACTGAAATATTTTTTAAATGAAAAATAATTATTTATTTTACAACTTATAGCCTTATTCTGGTGATTGAAAATAGTAAATTTATTGACAACTATAAAGATGTCTTATTCTAAAATGTAATTAAAAGTTCATAACATGACACAAATGTCAACACCATACAAAAAATATTCAGAACAAATAATTTTGCGAAACATTTTGTAAGTTTTCAACTCTATGAACCAAAAAATAGCACATAAAATACTAGCTTGTCAATGAATTTACAGTTACCAATCACCAGAATAAGGTTATAAATCTGGTTTAATGTCAATAAAAGTCTGGATACTACACCATTTTCAAAACTCAAATCAAGGCATTCGCTCAGTTTTGCCCGCCCACCCCTGCATTTCGTTGGATTTCATTCTGCTTGGAATGGATTGTGCCAAAATGCGTTCGCTCACTCACTCACTCAATTCGTCCGACAACCAACCCACCCGTCTTAACGTAGGATCTAATATTTGGATTATAAACTTCATTTTTGGATTATTCCCATTGACTTACATGGAACACCCCTTCGCCACTTCTACCAAAACTTAAACTGCAATAATTCGTTATTTTCGTAAGGAGTGGTGGTATGTTTCTTTTGATTTCTATTAATGTTTCGTTTCATATGATTTTTCCGTTATATTTTAACTTTTTTTTTAATAATTAAATGCATAAGTTTTTGCATGAACGAAAAAAAAAATGAAATGTTTACTGAATTCAGTCGGCAAAAAATTATTTAAAGTTCATTATATTTTCTCTTATATTATTTTTGTAGAAATATTGCTATGTTGTGCTTTAGGTACTGCATATTATAGCAATGTTTTTTCTTTTTTGTGTTTTGCGTAAAATGTTAATCTTACAAATGTATGCTCAATATTCATATTCCTGACAGGTGTTTATTGAGTGCTCCTTTTCTGAACCGGTTATATTTTATGCATATTTTAATAAATTCATGTAAATATACATAATTTATATTTTATAGAACTATGTTAATTTATAGGTACAAAATTTCAATAAATTCAACCATTTCATGTAATCTTCTATTTTTAACTCAATAAAATAAAAATATCTTCAAACTCGATAAATAAAAGTGATGCATCAAAGATGAATTTTTTAATTTGATTACAGGGGCTTTACTCTCTATTGCGATGCGATAAAAAAAATTCGCAAAATTGATTTGATTGTACGGATTTGTTTTTGCATCGAATTTCATTTTCGCATAGCATTGATTGGCGCATCGCAATACAGAGTAGGGCCCCAGGACTATCATGAGTAAAGGGAATTTCCGTTTTTTAAGATAAAGTTAAAAAACCTTTTGAAATTTTTAATGCAGATTTATTCATCAACCGTCAATATTCACTTGTATTTTAAAAACAGATATTTCCGATTCCGGGAGATAGAGATGAAAATGATCATGAAAAAATTACTATTTTGCTTATATACCTAAAAAAAAAAATGTACATTGAAGAATCAACGTTTTCAGTTCAGATGGCGAAAATTTGTTTTGGAGATGGTATTAATCAATAGTTATATCTTGTATGGAGGGAAGCCGCATTGAAGGTATTGATTGATATCGTACCTTGTACAAGAATATTAGCAAAATTATTTGCTAGTGTACCCCAAGTACACTAGATAGGGGTAACGCATCAAAAAATTCTGTGCTTATACACCAAACAAAGAACTGCACAAGCCTACACTTGAAACCTATTTTCAAGTACTTGCTTAAAATACAAGTTCAAGCTCGCTTG
This sequence comes from Coremacera marginata, assembly GCA_914767935.1. Classification (NCBI taxonomy): domain Eukaryota; kingdom Metazoa; phylum Arthropoda; class Insecta; order Diptera; family Sciomyzidae; genus Coremacera; species Coremacera marginata. The sequence goes on along the minus strand of OU612043.1, from coordinate 11,525,966 downwards.
AGCTTGATAATTTTCAATCAAGCATGACTTGTGATTGAATATAAATAAGCCCACGACAGCTTGCGACTTGTAAGTATGCTAGCTTAAAAGCGAACGGCACGAAGTCATAAGTAAAGGGGAAAAAATCTATGCCTTTGACAAAAAGCTTGAAATTGAAGGCAAGTATCCAATATAAAAGTAAGTATCCAAAAAATTCGATGTGCTTGTATAGGACAAGCTCAAGCGTATTTGGACCCTTTTAAGGGTTCCGGGGGCTCCGTTGTTGATAGTTTTAGGGGTAGCTGATTTCGAAATTGATGTCAAAATCAGAGACACAACTGTTGTGCAACTTTTTTGGAATTGGTTAAAAGCAATGTTTTAAAATCGGTTTAAATGCATTTTAGTTATTAATAACTGTTATTTTTAAGAAATATTTTTTTTTGGTTGCCGCATAGCTTTTATTTTTGAGGAATAAATTTTTAGGTTGACAACAACAGTTATTGTATGAAATTAAATTTTTTTGGTTATTCTAAAAAGTTGACATTTTATTTTGGGATACGTGCGCTGGCAGAATTAGAGGATCGCTGATTTAAAAATTAAAAATTTTTTTGACACGGGTATACCCTGAAAATTGTTTTTATTTACTACATTTTGCACATGGCAGTATTAGACAGTCGCTGATTTCGAATTTGATGTTAGAATTTTAAAAATTTTTTTGGGACGCTGGGTTAGACCCAAAAAAGCAACCTTATCAGACCAGGATTTCGACCTGGAAAGTCCACCATAGACCAGATTTTCACGCTACGACAAATCCTGGCAAAAACCCACGAAAATCAAATTGACACGATCTCTTTGCTGCGTTCGATAGACCGAGAAGGGATTGCCTATACGCAACAATGTCTGAGTACGGTATACGTGCAAAGTTGATTAGGCTTGAATTAGGCAAAATGACGTTGAGCAACACACGCAGATCCGTCAAGGTAGGAAATGATCTCTCCGAAACCTTAAATACCGAAAGAGGTTTCAGACAAGGCGATCGACTGTCTTGCGATCTCTTCAACATCATCATAGAGGGGATCGTACGAAAGGCCGGTGTGCATCGTAATGGTACCATTTTCTACAAAGGTGTCCAGCTCCTTGCGTACGCTTATGATGTTGATATTGTTGGCAGAACTAAGAGAGATGTTACCGCTGCTTTCACCGCTATCGAAAAGGAATCAGCCAAAGTGGCGTTGACGATAAATGAGGGTAAAACAAAGTATATGCTGTCTACAAAGAAGGCAGCGCGGCGTTTAGACTCCCACATTTCATCCGGCAGCTATAACTTTGAAGTAGCCAAGGAGTTCGTATATCTTGTCACCGCCATTAATAACAACAACGAAGTCAGTCTGGAGATAAAGCGAATAACAATAAAGCAACCAATTTCCAGAGCCTTCTCTCAATCGATAAAACTAACACTCTACAAAACGCTCGTTCTACCTGTGCTGCTTTATGGCGCTGAGGCAAGGGTAGTTTTGCAAACTGACGCAGCTACTCTGTGGGTGTTCGAGAGAAAAGTTTTTCGCAAAATTTTCGGTTCTGTTCGGGGCGGCAATGACTATCGCATCTGAATGAACCACGAGCTGTATGAGCTCTACGAAGACATTGACGTAGTTCGGAGTATAACTGTGCAGCGACTACGCTGGCTGGGTCATGTCCTCGAGGCGAGGGTCGTTAGTCAACGACGACGAGGCAGACCATGCCGGGAGTAGAGCTCCCTTCCGGTTTTTTATGAGTACCGTACTCTCTTTTTTATATTTTTTTTTTATGTATTTTTTGTTTGTTTTTTTTGTTGGTCAGTTTCCATTTGATTCCCACGAGTGTAGGGACAATGGAAGGTTCACCCCCACAGAGGTCTCTGTGTGCGGGTAAGGCTAAATAGTATCGGAGGCGCCTGGTATTCGATGCGCTCCATGAGAGACTGGACTAGTTTTGATGGGCCGCATGACACCTTGATTCAGCCCATCTACATGTTTATAAAAACCAAAAAGAAGTTATGTGGATAGAACGAAAAATTTGGCTTCTTTGGTTTCAAAGCCATCGTAGTAAGCAAAGGTTTGAAAGCAGGAATATCTCTTGGCTTAACTCTTACTTAGCATTTAAAATCAATAATGAAACTTCGGTACCTTTACAAGTTTTTATTTGTATGTTTAATTTCTAAAATTTATTTAAAAGCCATCACCATGCACAGCAACAAAGAAGAATTGAAGATGATATGCCGTCGACCTCTAGTGGTATCAGAGGGAGATCTTTGAAGACGCTTCTTGTACGAATCTATAACTATATATTTTTAGTATTTCGATCGAGTTTCGTTAAGATCGGTACATTTTTATTTGTACCTCCCATACAAAATCTTGTAAAACATTAATATAGGTCCAATAGAGGTACCCTTAGGATCTGACCGATTTCAACCATTTTCAGTACACATCTATAAGTCTATTTGCTTAGCCTTTTGACCGAGTTCCGTTAAGTTCGGCCAAGCCTCTTTTGTAACTCCCATACAGAATCATGTAAAGAATTATAGGTTCAATTGAGGTACCCTAAGGGACTGACCAATTTCAAGAATTTTTGAAACTTTTTTCTTAATTAGCTTAAACTAAACAAGTATACAAGTTGTCAATCTTTTGTATGGGTCACCGCACTAGGCTGCGTGCCAAGCTCTAGTAACACTGCAGCCAAACCAATGAAGGTAATTTTTAGTTTAAGGGGCTACCCCCACACTGCTAACGCAAAAATAGGCAATTTTGCTATTGCAATGAATTGAAAAATGCCAAAAAACCAATAAAAAGGCACTTAACACACACAAAAAGACTAAATACGCATTAAAACGGAGTTTGTGGCTTAAAACGTTTCATTTTGAGAACACGGCTGGCTTTACACAACCACTCCATAGATATTTTACAAACACTTTATATTTTTTAAGAACAACATTAAACCAACACGACTGATATATTTACCTTGAATTTGTGTTGAGTAGTTGGCATAAAACACGATAAATTCACTCGACAAACAATTTTTTGAAACAACATTTTTACCACTGTTTTGGAATTGCAACACAATGTATGATATGTTATGTCTGAACGCTTCGCTGTATCATGAAAAACTATGCGGCAATGAAAGCAACACTTGGTTATATGTAAGCGCGCTGTTAAAATTTCACAGGAGAAACGCTTCACCCACCGAAATGCTTTACCACATCGCACCATACATCAATATATATAAGAATATATAGTAAAATCTATAATATCAAAGCTATGATATCAAACTTTATTGATCTGAGATAAATTTTTGGTGAAATAGACAAGATTAAAGATTTCGTTAAAATGTGAGGTGGGCGTGTTAGTGGGCAGATTTGGTTAATTTTTCTAGCAACTTGTTTTCGCTACGAAACAAATATGTTTCTTTGGGAAATATAACAAATTAACGATTTCAGTTATATACAAGGTGGGCGTGTCATTTATCCGATTTTAAGAAAATTGTGTGCAAACATATCTTTATTTTAATTTATTCTCTCGTATGCCTTCTAAAACTAATGTCTTGATTCTAGGTGAATTCCATCTACACTGGCGATCAAAACTGAGTGGATGTTTCATAATTCAGTATTTATCAACCTGCCAATTCTTTAATATTAAACAAAAATTTATAAAAATTTCACCATTTATTTTTTAAAGTATTTACAACAAACCCTTGTTTTCAGAACAATTCATGTAAAACAAAATCAAAAATTACAACAACAAAACTTAAAAATGCGGCATTCACTCAGTTTTGCACTTTTCGATCAGCATCAAAAGATCACTTGTTTGTGTTCGTTATAACGGTTATTTTTATAAGGAGTCACTTCTGATCTATTCAGTTATCGATTTTAACATATTGAGTCAACTTTCATTTATGTAAAAAAATTCTGTGAGGAGTAAACTTTTTTGCGAAAAATGAAAAAAAGTGATATCGAAAACAGTGTTGTTGCGATGAAAAAGAATGGGTTTTCATTTCGAAAAATTTGAAAGAACTCAAAATAAGTCAAAGTATTGGTATTGCTGTGAAAAAAAGAAAGCAAATTGCTTCTACACCTAACCTTGGTGGTCGGCAAAAACTACTGTCGAACTCAGACGCAAGTCTTATGGCACAAAGAATCAAAAATTATTCAAAGAATGATTGCGAAACACCATTTTTACCGGGTAAATCTCTAAACAAAGATGTTAGTGCATCAACAGCCTAAATAAATAAATATTGTATTCCAAATTTTGTATAGTTTTTATAGGGTTAAAAAATCTCTAAAGCATCGCAGTCTCTAATAAAATAAACGCACAGCACACTTTCGTTACAAACGACCGTAGAAAAGTGTCCACGCTGCTGCTACTGATTAAAAGCAACACTGAGCGTCACAACTACACTCATAGCACAACTCTCACGCATGCAATCAATAGAGTTGCCATTGCCATTCACTTTGAACAGTACATTTCTGCTACTTTTTCTTGTGCTCTTTTTGCTACCCATCGTTTTTGGCCGTATTGTTCGTAGGCTTTCATTCGATTAACTTCAGCTGCAAAGAATCAGTTGTTGGCTATTTGTGTGCGTTGTTGGACGTATTACTTGGAAGCGTATCACCAACTGGTACTCAAATATTAATATTAATTGTTCGGTTTAACAATTCAACTTGGATTTGTTTTCATATTGTTTGTTTTTTTTTTCGGTCGTGTCGTGCGTGAGGCTGTGTGTGTCTCTTGATGTTTGCTGCTGTTGTGCGGTGTTTGTTGTGTAAAAAAATAAAGAAAAATTGAGAAAAAAAAAAAAAAATAAAATATAAAAAACACAAACTGAGAAAATTACATGCGGCGAAGAAGTTAGTTTATTTTGTTGTATCATCTAGTTTTATCACCTTCTTAAAAAAAAAAACGACGACGACATTGTTTTTCTTTTTTTTTTTTTTTTTTTTTTTGTTGTGTTGTGTTGTGCTGCTTGCAGACACCAATTTAATGAACAGCAACAACAACAAAAAATAACGCTGAGTGTATGCATAACCGGTATAAAGTGAATTAAAAAAAATACAAAAAAGAACAAAACAAAATAATTGCATTAATTTTTTGTTTACCTTTATTTTGGGCTAAAAATCACAAAAAAAAAAAAAAAAAAAATGTAAAGCTAATATAAATATTTCAGACTAAAATTTGGCGCGTTTCGTCATCGGTTTTTGAACCTCAAATTATGTTAGTGGTAGTTTTCACTGATGCAAAATCCAGCTAAAGTGCCGCAAACTCAATGCAAATCAAGCTGTGTATTAAACCAAGTATTATTTTAAAATGTGGTTAGATATATATAATTTTTGCTTATATTTTTTTTTTTTTTTTTTTTTTTTTGCAATAAAATGTGCTCTGTTCTTTATTCTTCGTTGAATAAGTTTGAGTTACTTGCATAGTTTAAGCAAATTCAGCGAATTTATGTATGTAGCTACATATGTTTGTATGTTTTAAAAAGCCAAGTAATTTTTTGACCTAAGGGCATTTCATAAAGTGAGTTTTTGCAGTACTTAATTTAATTTTAAGCAAGTTGAGCATCAAATTCTGTTGATGTTAACAAGGACATTAGAATTAATTTAAAAGAGCTACTTCAGGGGATCAGTACTGCGTTCGTTTTACATACAAAATTAGACATTTTCAGGTATCTGTTTATCCGATTGATTATGGTTATTCAGATAGCTCAACTCAAGAGCTATTTAGAGAAGAGATTTAGATTTATTTAATAGTTAATCAGTACAATAAGAACCAAGTTCTTTTTAAGTACAAAGCTTACGGACCTGATAATTTTTACAGAACAGAAAAATAAAATAATATGACTTACAGTTAAAAAGTAATTGTTAAATGCAATTTAATGGAATTTAAAAACAGTTAAATGTAATTTCAAAGCATTTTTAGAAAGATATATTTAACTTTATATCATTACATATTAAGAAAAAAAAAAACATAATCACAAAAATTAAAAGAAGAAATCGAAGGTATACATTAGACTGTCAGCCTTACCAATAAGAGCCGCACACTTTCTCTTAAAATCGGTTTTACTTAAAACTGACTACTTTTTTAAAGCTATACACTATTTGTTTGCTACCAATAAAAAACGGGTCGAACATTATTTAGCTAAAATAGGGATATTTTAAAGACATGACAACTCTGTCAATTTTGATAGAATTTCGTATAATTTTGAACACTTTTCGGAAAATGAAAATATTTGAAACAAGTAAAAAATTCAGGAAAAAATTTATTAAGATGAAAAAATATGAAAGGTAGAGGTAAGGTAAATCATAATTTTCAGAAAAATACAAATTTTAATTGGAGTGAGGAGCACAAGGTGGTCCTCAGGTAATGACAAAAAGTGTCTTGGACAGCTCGAAAAATGTCAACGAAACAATTTGGCAAAAGGACAAGACGAAGAGCCAAATTTCTGGCCTGTGGACCAGGGATGATATTGGCTTTACTGTAAAAGGGCCAAAATTCATATAAAAATAGGGCCAATTTGACATTAATAGGGCTTTAAGATTTAAAAATTGTAACTCAATATCAGAGGCCGTACCAATTATGCATTTTAGAATAAAAAGCAAAAAATAATAATTATATTTTGACTTTTAAAATTTTGAGCAAAAAGTAATAATTATTTCTAGTTTTTATTTGTTAGGGCAAAAATAAAAAGCAAAATTTAACCGATAATTTTTTGAGCACTAAATAACTGGTAAGTTTTGATTTTTATTTTTTAAGGCAAAAATAAAAAGCAAAATGTGGATCTAAGGATACGGTTGAACCAAAGTTTTACTAATTTTAAGGCAGGAAATGCACACTCCACGCATGATGACGATGATGATGATGACTCACTTAGAACTGTAATTTAAATGATTAAATGAAATCACTTCCATCTTAAATCAAAAATTTTGGGTGAAAGAGATATAGTTTCAGGGTATTCTATCAAAATATTTTATTTCACGCTTTGTTTCTAAAAGTTAAAAAGACGCCAAAATTAATCTATAGATAAAGTGTTTCTAAAAGAAAATTTTAAAAAATAAAAAAATAAAAAATAAAAAATAAAAATTGTAAAGCTTTTCCACAAAAACCACACACCAGATATTTCCATCTTGAAATAGTCGTAGAATGTCAGAATTGAATAAGCAATTTAATGAAGACTCTCCGTCAAGTCTTGCAAGAAGTCTAATTAATGAAGCGGGACTTCGGTTTACTCTTTTCATCTAAACTCAACTTGTGAAATAAACAAAGCTTGTTGAAATTACTAAAAAGTATGCTCTTAATGGGACAATGACTGTATTTAACAAAACTTGTTTTACTGAGAACAATTTTAAAGGCGTAGGAAATCTCGCCTTTACATAAAATACAAACAATAAAAATAACATAAGAAATGAAATGAAAAATCATCCAACATTTTTCATACGAAATTGGGGTGATTGAAATAAAAAATGAATGGGAAATTCAAAGGAAAAATCACCGAAAAAATTGAACAATTTTGCACATTTTTTAACGAAATTTCGCTTTTTGCTGAGGGTTTTTTTTTATACAAAAATCACCTACTCTTTTGGATGCAGTTTCGCTTTCTGTTTTTAACTGATAGTTCACATTGACTACTAGTGAAATGATAATTATAACTCTATTTTATTTTTATCACTTTATCCTTGTTTTTTAAAAATTTTAAATAATTAACTTTAATCGGTCGAGGGCTAACCGTCACCTCTTTCCCCCCTGCGGTTGTCTTACTTTTACATGATCACAAAAATAGAACTTTTTTCTTTCTCCAGATATTTCTATTTAGGAAATAAATCAAAGATAGCTTACAATTGGCTTCCAGAAATTACGAACGAAAAAAATTACAAAAAACCCGAAATTTTCCACACAAACTCGGGCTTAATTCGTCGAAAAACAATTACCGAAATTTCTACCGATTATGTAATTTTTCGGATGTTTGTATCAATAAAATTAGGATATTTTTTGCAAATACTTGAAAAGGAAGAAAGCCCCGAAAAATAAGCTTGTAATTTAGGGCCGAAAAAAAATCGGCCATTTTCGCCAAATTAAAAATAAAAAAACGCCCGATTTTTTGTTTACCGAAAAGTTAAGAAATTTCAAATTCATTACGATAAAATGGTTCGCCCTTTTACGGAAGGTAAAAGAATATTGTTCCGTAAAAGAGCAAATCATTTTATCATAAAAAAACACCATCTGAACCTTATCCGTACATAATGTCCATGGACCCCTTGGTCCTCATGAATTACATCAAAAAACAAATAAAATTAATGAAATCTTTGCAGATATTTTTACAGCGGAATATTAATTTACTACTCAAATCTGTTCTTTTATACTTTGATAATCTTATTTGGAAATAAAGACCGAAAAACTGCTGAATACTTCGGTCGTAATTTCCATTTTCTTTCGAGTCTTATTTCCAAACCATTCGAGCATTATTTCTTTCTTTCGGGCTCAATTGCCATTTCAAATTCGGGCGTTTTTTCCGAAATTTAATGCTTTCAAAATTTCGGGCTTTTTTGCCATTTTTTTCGGGCGTAAGTTCTAGAAGCCTTATAATACTTGTTCGTCGTCGTTGTGACGGCGGATATTGGTTGTGTCATTTTATTTTTGTCAAGCACTACAACGCCGCTGATTTGCATTTTGAAACATTTTTGCAAACAAATTTTTAACATTTTTTCGCTTTTATTGTGTAAAAATTTTTTATTCTTTTCGTTTGGTGGATTTTTCATTTTATTTTTTCGGCGGTTTTTCTTTGGCATATTGAAATCATATACATTAACCAGTAAGCTTTTCTTTTAAAAAATTCCTTCATAAAAAATGAATAAGAAGGGCCTCGGGGCTTTTGAAATGAAAAAGGGCCCAAAAAAGCCCTAAAAGCCCCCAAATATCATCCCTGCTGTGGACTGCTTATGAATAGTCGGCTCCTGCGAATAGGTGCAAAGAGATGTAAGCTTGCATGAAGCTGGCAGCCAAGAGAGCCAGCACATCATATAAGAGTGAGTTGTCTACCACGGGTGGTGGGTCAAAGTCAAACTCGCCATCCATTGAAGATATGGCAATGGCTGCGGTAAATGATTCTATATAGTCACAGTTGTGCAAATACATATTCCAGTGCGGCTATATTAATATTTTTGAGATGTATTTTTACTCTCGTAATTTAAAAGAAAAAAGGCATTACCTACGCAAAACTTCTTGCAAATCTCGCAAAATATGCACATAACTTTATTTAAGCATCTATCTATAGCGGCTCCACGATTTGTTGAAGATTTCATTTTTGTATAAATCTTGTCCAAAATATAAAGCGCTGTTTCCTTATCGAACCTATAAGAGTTTCAATTAATATCGTTGGAAACCGACGTCAAGGGTTGATCAATGCGACAGCCAGAAACGGTGCAATTATGGAATATATCAGTAAAGAATCCCTAACTGGCTGCCGCAAAATATTATCAACTGATTTCTGTGGAGGTACCTGTGCAACTTGATGAACTCACTCAATGAAAAAATCCTTTCGTTCCCGATACGTTTTTGGTTTTCTTATAGCCCGATAGACCGTCAGAATTTCTCTGTCGATAAATGAACTTTCATTGTCCATAATGTTTAATTTTTCAATTTTAATATAATTTAAAATTATCTGTCAAAATATTTGTTGATTGTTAAAAAGTAGCCAGTTTTAAAATAAAATACATGGAAAATCTGTGTATTTTCTGAGCTGGCTATTTTTTAAATTTAAAACAGGCTTTAAGTTTTTATTGGTACCGTTTTTGCTTAATGTTCAACATTTTCACAAATGTTGTACATTAAAATCCCTTTTTGTTAAGGCTGTGTATCTTTGCTCCATACATTTTGCAAAAGTATCTCAGATTCTCCCTTCGCAGGCAGATTCTGAATACAGCATATTTGACTGAGTGGGCGCCACCTAAAAGGGAAATTTTTGAGGCACTTTTTTTTCTGAATAATTTGGACATGTTTGAATAATTTCATCATTGATTGCACTATTCCTTTGAAGTATCTCAGGAACGATTTTAAATTGATGCCATTTAGTTTGAAATTTTTTTAAAACATCTATATGCCAGATAACAGAAGATGTGCCCACAGAAGCTTTTGTTAGCCGATCCAAGTACTTGGACAAGCAATGAAATGTACTAACACGTTAAAGAAACTGTAAATGATGACATCGTTCAATGGAAAAATAACAACCAACGAAACCGAGAAACAAATGCTTCTCCAAGTCGTAGAACCGTAGACACCAAAAAGTCTTCCCTATAAATATTAAAAAAAAAAAGGAAATTCAACAAAAATGAAGAGAAAAAACATATTAAAGTTTATTTTCTCAAAACAGATATTTTGAAAATTAAATTAAGCAAAAAAAAAAAAATGCAACGGAAATAAATTATTAAATTTTTTTTATTTTACAATAAAGGCAATAAAATTGTCTTCAATGTAAATTAAATTTTTTTCTGATAGTGTCACTTACCGTGACGTGGCAAGTGATTGAATTCAAAAAAACTAAAAAAAAAATTAACAAATTTCAAGTTCGCAGGTTGAATTCTCCTACAAATTAAACCGTTGTCATGTAAATAACTACACAGTTGGATTAAGCGTATAATTTTGGTTCTGAATCGAATAAAGTTTTTTTTTATTTTTGCCAATAAATAGTGATTAAAAATCAATAAAAATCAATAAAAAAAAAACCTTACCAATTAGTGATAACCGTAGCGATAACCAACCGACTACCGAATCGATTACCAACCCATTACCGATTACCGAGGCGATTAGCAATCGATTACCGATTACCAAATCGATAACCAACCGATTACCGAAGCGATAACCAATCAATTACTGAACCAATTACCGAAGCAATAAGCAAGCGATTACCGAAGTGATTTTCAACTGATTACCGTTTACCGATGTGATTACCAATCGATTATGGATTACCAATCGATTACCGAAGTGATTACCAACCCATTACTGATTACCGAAGCAATTACCAACCGATTACCTTACCAATTAGTGATGATTACCGTAGCGACCGACTACCGAATCGATTACCAACCCATTACCGAGGCGATTAGCAATCGATTACCAAATCGATAACCAACCAATTACTGAACCAATTACTGATTACCGAAGCTATTACCAACCGATTACCGTACCAATTAGTAATTACCGAAGCGATAACCAACCGACTACCGAATCGATTACCAACCCATTACCGATTACCGAGGCGATTACCAACCCATGGTTAGAGTAAGATATCTCCATTCGCCATATAAAGTGTTATACAAATGAAGAGTTTCTCGTGCAAATTCTCCAAATTTGTCACCATCGATTAGGTGTCGGGACTTTATAGCATTTAAAATTTTCCTAAAGCGACTAAGTAGGTCTCCATCAAGTTTCCTAATGTTTTTTGTTGTTTCCATATTTTGAAAAAAACGCCGAGCAGTGTTGCCGTCATTGCTGTTTCCCGAACCTTTTTTTCGAAAAATCCACTCGTAGCCCAATTGCATCCCTGTATTCGTTTTGAATTCTTTGTTTTTCTGCTTTTTCTGAATTCTTCCTTTATTTTTGCTTGTTCTTCTTGTTTTTTGATTTGAAATCAAATGTGGAATTTTTAAATTAAAATGTTCCATGAACCTAATTCTAGCATGAAGAGGTGGAAGTCCATGTTCAGACATAGCCTCAATATCATCAGGAGACTCATGCATAGCCTCAATTGTTCTATTGCCTTGGCTGAATTGGGCTTGTGTCGCATACCATAATGTCATATTGTCATATTTAGAATGTACAAACTTATGCTTAGTGCATAAGTAAATTATGAAAACACAATACATATCAGGAAACATCGTAATTTTTTCTTCAAATGACAAGTTTGTTCAACGTCCGGCAAAGACCGGCAGAATATCATATATGGATGTAAAGAGGATACTCCAAGGATTTATTTTATGCATGTCAATCACGAATCTTTTGGAATCTTTACTTTTTATCCTTACCTAAGTCTCAAAAATCGTTAAAAATAAGGGTTAACTGACCATAGCTATTGTGGTCAAACAGTAAACGATTTGAAAATTTTAGTGATTTTTATCACTAGAGCTTACAATAATACCCTTGTTCAAGGAAAAAACAGCAATCAAATATCTTGAATCGTTTATTTAAAGCTTCTCTTCAAAAATATATATTAAAGAACGCACACGAAACAGAATTTAACAAACATTTTAGATACCTTGCCGATGTCATGCATGCGTTTGTTAATTCCATATTTATTGATACCATCTATTTTTTTGACACTCAAAAAAACGCATTTGTGGGCATTGCTAATTTTCTTCGTACCAACAACACCACAAACGCATTCACAATACAAACACACCGATGCTGGAGACACCTTGTGGCAAATAAAAGCAAATTTTTGTAAGTTGCAGCATAGCAAATACACAATCCTCTATCTGTTGATAGATGGTGACGATCTACTGCAGCATAGCTTCTGTTATAAGTAACATTAAATTAACAACTGCTTTTAACAAGTCTTTGTGGCCTGGTGGATAGTGTATTGAGCTCTAATTCAAGTGAACCCGGGTTCGATATCCACGGCGGGCCAAAAAATATTTTTAATATTTAAGATTAAAGCATTAAATATTCTTGTTGTAATAAGTGCTAGCAACAAAGAAACCATAAAATTTCCAAGAAAAAATCAAAATCTGTCGAACATTTTTCAGATTTCACTCCAAGCAAATCACAGAACGAGAAGTAAAAAGCTTCGCTTCAATAAAAAAAAGTGCCTCAAAAATTACTCTTTTAGGTGGCGCCCACTCAGTTTTTACAAATTGCAAGTTCCTACAGTCTAGCCACGAAGGGATGAGAATTTCGTAGTTCTTTTCAAGATTTAAGCAAGGCACACAGTAGTCTGTTTTGCCTGGGTTAGAGGAGTTCAGAATAATTGTGTGACCGCAACCATTACCTATCCAATTTCCAGATTTCCAGATCTCAGTCTGAGAGCTGCTGTGTTAGCACATTCTCTGGCAAAGAGAAATATATCAAGAGGAGGAAGTTGAAGCATGACATTCAAAGCGTTAGTTGGTGTTGTGGACAATGCCCCAGTAATACATAGACTTGCACTGCTTTGCACCTTTGCAAATTTCTGAAGTGCAGTTGTCTTATCAAGGGCCCTCCACCACACCAGTGAGCCATAAGTAAGTATGGGGCGGACAATTGCTGTATAAATCCAGCGTACTATTTTGGGGGAACCCCATTATTTACCTATCAATTTTTAACAATCAAAAAGAGCTATGTTTGTCTTCCTAACACGTTCCTTTATAGCATCATTCCACATAAGCTCTTATCCAGAATAACGTCTAGGTATTTCGTACTGTAACTAAAGATCAACCTCGTACCGTTTAGACGCGGAGGTATTAAGTTGGGTAGTTTATATTTCCTAGTGAAAAGTATGAGATCCGTTTTCTCCGGGTTAGCACTTAAATTACAAGAGGATGCCCATCTTGAAAGGATTGAGAGTGCTCTCCCCATGAGTTGAGGGAGAGTCTGACGAAATTTTCCGTTAAATACGATTGCGATATGATCAGCATAAGTAATAATAAGGTAGCCTTCTCCATGCATGATGCGCAACAGTTGGTTAACCGTCACGGACCAAAGAGGCGGATACAAGAATCCCCCCCTGCGGAGTACCTCTTCTCATGAACCGACGAGTACAGGACGTCCCCAGCTCTGAGTTCACCACACTGCCCAAGAGCATCTGATGTATGAAGCTCACGAGAGAATCCTCCACTCCCAGTTCCGACAAGGCAAAGGTAACAGCACATGGAAGGACGTTATTGAATGCTTCTGCTATGTCTAGAAAAGCAGCAAGCGCAACACAGAAGAGCTGTGTCTGTAGATCTGCCTTTAATATAGGCATGTTGGCATTTCTGAAGCCTATCAAGTTTTGGCTTAAGAAGAGTCAGTATAGAGTCCACAAAAGTTTCTGTTAAGTTTTATTTTTTTTTTTTTGAGCGTATGTGTATTAATTTAAGTAATGTATATACGATTTAACATATCTATATATGCAGAGATTTCAATTGCTTTATTAATCTTAGCAGCAAATTCTTAATTGTAAAAAACACTTTATTTCAATAAATTAATTGCTGATGCATTGATTGCGCTTGATTTGCATAAGGATGCGTTTAAATTGAATGACATCAGATGCTTATAATACGTTGGTAATTATTTTGATAAGAACATTTTTTATTAAATTTAATAAAAATAATAAAATTTTATAATAAATAAATAAGTTAGCAGGTGATGATTTTATACATAAGAGTTAATAACTTAGAGGCACTTAAAAATTTTGAGGAAAAGTGACGAGTGCTAAGGAAAAAATTGTTAAAGTTGCATGCAAAAAGCGCAATAAAATTAAATAATTTATTATAGTAGAAAAAGAAACACAGTTATTGGAGAAAGTGCGAGAAAAGTCTTGACAACAACAAAATTTGGAGTGCAGTCTCTTCAGAAATTGGTAAGTTTTCAACAGGTTTTAAATATGAACATACATATATTTTAAGCAAAAATATTTCTCATAATTTTGTCGAAAATTGGTTCTTAGTCTTTAAATTCGTAGGTCCACCTGTTCTATTTTTTAGAATTCTTTGCCAAAGTTTTACCTTCCATTACGTCTTTTAGGCCCTATAGCTTTTAACCAAGACAAGACCAACCAGGCTATAAGTTGGTAAGGTAATTTTGCTTAGGAAAGCATGCAGATTACGAAAATATAATCAAATCTTCGATTTTGTTTCAAATTTTTTAACGCGAGCAATGGTACTGTAGTAGTGCGTTTGACTGGCATCCGAGACTTGCCGAAAATACGGTTCGTATTTCCGCTTGTTAAGTTAAGTTTTAATAATGTGTTCATTTATCAATCTGCAATAACAATAACATTACAAATTTCATAATTAACAGTACGTTCAAAAAGTCCGTAGGATAAGTAAGAAAAGAACAAAATTTTTTTATAAAACTCAATTATATTAATCAACATAATTGCCTTCGAGAGCGATACAACGAGTATAGCGATTTTCCAACTTTTCGATACCACTTTTATGGTACGATTTCTCTTTCTCGTCAAAATAGGCCTCAGTTTCAGCGATTACTTCATCATTGGACTTGAATTTCTTTCCAGCAAGCATTCTCTTGAGATCTGAAAACAGGAAAAAGTCGCTGGGGCCAAAATCTGGAGAATACGGTGGGTGGGTAAGCAATTCGAAGCCCAATTCATTCAATTTTGCCATTGTTCTCATCGATTTGTGACACGGAGCATTGTCTTGGTGAAACAACACTTTTTTCTTTTGCAACTGTGGCCGTTTCTTGGCGATTTCAGACTTCAATCGATCCAAAAGTGCACAGGAATAGTCGCGCTGTTGATGGTGGTTCCTTTTTGGCGATAGTCGATGAATCTTATTCCTTTCGCATCCCAAAATACAGACCCATCACCTTCCAAGCCGACTGTTGGGTCTTTGCTCGCATTGGATTCGGTTCGTCGACTGCTGTCCACTCAGCTGACTGTCTTTTGGATTCTGGTGTGTAATAGTGAAGCCAGTTTCATCCATTGTCACATATCGGCAATAGAATTCGATTTTATTGTGGTTTAACAGCGTCAAACACTTCTCTGAAGCATCAATTAGTTGTTTTTGGTTGACTATGAGCTCACGTGGCACCCACTTTACACAGAGCTTTCGCATACCCAAATGTTCGTGTAAAATAGTAAAAACACTACCATCTGATATCTTTACAATGTCAGCAAGCTCGTGCACCTTCAATTCGATTGCGATCGTTCATAACCAATTTGTGGATTTTTTTTGATGATTTTGTGGAATAACAGTCTGATTTGGGCATACACTGCGCTCTGTAGCATTTGTTCTGGTACGACCACGTTTAAATTCAGCAATCCACTTTTCTACCATTTATCTCGATGGAGCAGAGTCCGGATAATGTTTATCAAGCCATTGTTTGGTTTCTAGTGTATTTTGTTTTTTCAGCAAAAAGCAATGCTTTATCAAAACTCGAAATTCACTTTTTTCCATTTTTTTTTTTTTAAATAACAATAGTTGCACACAAAATGCTATTATAACTCACGAATCAATTGTAAGATTGTTGTCAAATTTTTATACGTATCGTTTGAAGGTTGGTACTAAATAAAAATCATATGAAAAAAATCTAGTCACGCCTATGGACTTTTTGAACGTACTGTTAAATCACTATTTATCATAAACTTGCCCGTGCGTTGCTACACCCGACAGTTATATTGAAAAATAATAAATATATTCAAAATTTTTATTAGACCCCTTATTTTGACACCACTCGCATTGTCCAATTCCCGTTTCAGTTTTTCAGTAGCGGACTTTAACATTTATGTCTATTCGATATCAAAAATTTGGCTTGTATGGACGGAGTTACGTCTCCTTGGCTTATGTCCGTTCCAGTTTATCATCAAGTGGTAACTCCATTCTGAGTTTCAATGTTCTGTGACTTTTACTTCCATAGCTATTTTTTATCGAAAATTTGGCTTGTATGGGCGGAGTTACATCCCCTTGTCTAATGCCCGTCCCAGTATTCTAGTAGAAATGCCCGGCCAATGAGCAACTCCTTGCTGAGTTTCATTGTTATGCGATATTTAGTTCCAAAGCTGTTCGATATAAAAAATTTGAATTATATGGCCGGTGCCACTCCCCCTTGTTTAAAGCTCGTTCAAATATTCTAGTCAAAGAACACGATTAAATAGCAAGTTTGTACCGAGTTTCATTGATATGCGGTTTATAGTTCGAAATTTATATCGAAAATGTAAGCTGCTGAAAAGTGCCAAGTCCCTCGTCCATCGCTCATAAAATATTACCAGTGGAACGGCAAATTGACATCGAACACCGAGTTTCGAGGCAGTGCGACCTATAACTCCAAAGCTAGTCGCTATTGCAAATTTCGTTTGTATGGGAGCTGGCACGCCCCTTTGCCCAATGCCTACCCTTCTTTTACAATGGGGACAAAACTTTACAGAAACACTCACAAGACTTTGCTACAGTTTCCTGGAAATTTCATAAAAATTGGTCTTAGTGGTTTGGAAGTCTATACTCGACATGCACACCCACATATATACATAGATCCATCTTAATGTACTTATATAAATAGATTATACTCAACAAAAGTCTTCGGTCGGTTGTTACAAACGATTACTTCTTTCATTGAATGCCTCAGAGAAATCTTCCTTAAGAGAAGAAGAAAAGATAAGGCTAAGGAAAACATTTCACCCAATGAAATGTATAAGATACAAGAATACCTTCTGGGTATGAAAGTGGAATGCTTTTCATTCCACTTCTGTTTTTTTTTTTTTTTTTTTTTTTTTTTTTTTTTTTGGATGTTGACCGCAATGAAACACAGACTTAATCAACTGATTTCGTTTTTAACCTAAAATTAGCTCAGTTCTTCTCATCTTATTGTGTTTGTTTTAAATAAGGTGAGTGTGACAGACAAACCTGGCAAGCTGTGTGTAGTTATTATTATGTATTTATTTATTTATTCGCCAAACAAGGCATTTACTTATTCTAGGTGTTTTTTTTTCCTTCTCCTTCTCCCTTTTTTTGGTGAAAAATCGTGTCATTCAAGGTGGGCGTAATCCGCCCACCTGATTGACATGATCTAATATTACACGTCAAAATAGGAGAAAAAAAGAGAAAGTAAAAATAAAAATATACTTATATCTTAACATTCTAAAAATATTTAATTAAAAAAGAGTGGGGTGGTGAGTTAAGGGGTAGTAGGGGTGAGAAATAGGAATTCAGAATGGTTTCCCAAGTGAGTTTAAAAGAAAGACGGGGAAAAAGGTATTAGGATGGGAAAAGATACTTTGAGAGGTTTCGTTTAAATGTGTGCTTGGACATGGGTGGCAAATAACACTCGCTAATATTATTGAATTCTCTACAGCATCTATTGATGGGCTCATTACCTCCGTAGACGGTATGATGCTGATATTCAGTTAACAGCCGTGTATGCCTCGTTCGCCTTATTGGATCAGTAAATTTTATCTTGCTTGATATAAATTCGCTGTCAGTAATTCCACTAATAACATCGAAAGTGAAACATGAACTAAGTAATGTTCTTCTCGATGATAAGGGCATTAAATTAAGGAGGCTAAGTCTTTGTTCATAGGGTGTCAGGTTACTGTAATCACGGCGATTGTAGGTGTCTCTCAATGCAAAAAGCAAGAATTGTTTTTGAATGGTTTCTAGTCTTTCCTTGTGTGATTCAAACGCAGGGTTCCAAATAATGCATCCATATTCGAGGAGAGGGCGCACTAACGCACAGAATAATGACTTAGTGACCCATACATTTTTGAACTCTTTTGCACGTCGTTTTATGAACCCAAGTTGTTTGCTAGCCCTAGACAAGATTTTATCATAATGTAGATTGAAACGCAATTTATTATCCAAGATAACTCCAAGATCTACGATATGATTTACTCTAGATAATTCACTGTTGTTGAGGGAGTATATATTATTTGCTATTAAATTTTTACGAGAGAAGGTAATAATGTAGCATTTGCTAACATTCAGGCAGATATTATTTTGAATGCACCAATGTTCAAGAGATACGAGCTTCGACTGTAAGAAATTTATATCATGCTCCGATTTAATGACATGATACATTTTTAGGTCGTCCGCATACATCAGATGATGGATATCATTCAATATGTCAGATAAATCTGAGATGAAAATGTTGAAGAGAAGTGAACCAAGGTGGCTTCCTTGTGGTACTCCGGATGTAACGGAAATTTGTTTAGATAAGGTCCCTTGAAATTTAACGAGCTGTGATCTGCCTTGGAGATATGACTTTAGCCAGTTGAGAAGAGATCCTGTGATACCAAACTTTTCTAATTTGGAAGCCAAGATAGCATGATCCACACGATCAAAGGCTTTGCTAAAGTCCGTATAAACTGCATCGACTTGATGTCCTTTTTCCATTTTACTTAAAACATCAGATACCAATATCATTAAATTTGTGGTGGTTGATCTACCTTTACGGAAACCATGCTGCTGTTCATTAAGTAAAGGATTTATAATGCTTGTAAGTTTATCACATATTATCTTTTCAAAAAGTTTTGGAATAGCCGATAATATAGCAATACCTCTATAATTTTCAACAGATCTTTTGTCACCATTTTTATAAATTGGGGTAAGATGGGATGATTTCCAATAAGAGGGAAAAATACCTTGGTACAAAGATTTATTAAAAATTATGAGCAAAGGCATGATCAGTGGGTCCTTGCATTGAATTATTAAGCTTGGGGGTATGAGGTCAGGGCCAGGTCCCTTACCTGGGTCGAGGTCGTGGATTGCTTTGATTATCTCATCTCGTGTAAGACAAATATGATTTATCGTGTGTAATGCATTTGGATAGTGAGGAGGATTGGAAGTTTGGTTTCCTGGAACACAAAAAACTTCTTTGAAATGATCTGCAAAAAGATTGCAAATCTCTTGCAGGTTTGAAGAGATAATGTTACCTTTAAACATCGACGTAGGATAACCGTTGGATTTACGCTTAACATTAACGTAGTCAAAGAATTTTTTGGGTTCTTGAACAATATTTTCTCCTATTAGGTTTATGTATAGTTGATATGCTTTTTTTGACTCAGTAGAGAATAATGTAGCCAGCTCATTGTATCTGATTTTTACTTCTTCGCTCACATTAATGCCTTTTATGACAAATTTGTAAAGTTTATTTCTTTGATTTCTTATATGTCTAAGATTTTGGTCTAGCCAATGTTCCGAAAGTTTATTTTTTTTCTTTATCTTTGGCACATGTCTATCAATAATTGTGAGCACACGCTCGTAGAAAAGTGAAACTGAACTTTTAATTCAATTTGAAATTAATTCAATTGAATACAGAAAGAGTTGATACCTTCTTTCGTTCAAATCGATTCAGCCGTTCTCTTAATGTTGTTATATTTTTCAATATTGTGAGCATTGAAGGTAGGCGTGGCAAATATTCTTAGAGTTCATAGCCATCTAAATGTAATCAGAATTTTGTTATCCTAATTTTGTTTATATCGATTCAGTCGGTCACTTCTTATTTAATTTTTTTTCAATATAGTAGGTTCTCGTGTTGTTATATATTCTCACCTTCTTCTACCGCGTGGCAGGTAGGTGTGCTCAATTTTGTATAACTTTTGTTTTTTTTTTTCTTTAAATAACATCGATGGTGTTTTTTTCCGTTCAAATTTCTTAAGTATTGCTTGCTATTTAAGGTTTTCGTGTTTATTAGGCGTCGAAAGTGGGCGTGGCAAATTGAATATAGCCTTTGTCTCGACTGATTACCACAGCTATTTGATAGAAAAAGAATTATTGAAAAAGCACCTGCTGTTCTCAAGCTTTGCGGTCCCGAACATACGTGTTACCATTTTATACAATAGAAATAAAAATGATAAGAATACAAATTGTTATTTTCTTTTTACAGGTTGTCACCGTTAATCTTATTGTATACATTTAGTAAATTTTAGATTTCCTAACGAGCGCACGATTTCCGATCAAAATAATGGAAGTCTTGATATTTTTGATCAATTCATACGATTTAGTTTTTGCCGTGTATATATTTGCTGAACTTTTTTAAAAGTCTCTTTCAACGAAACTTTGGAATCCAACATTACCGAGTTAAAATTTTTTAAAATACAAAAGTAAAATACACCATTGAATGTAATATTGAAATACGAGTAACAATTGCAAGTTACTTTCTTTCAGTGGCTTTTATCCAGCTAAGTAAAAATCGCTCTTAATCATATCTAAAATCGCTTTATCTCCAAATTGCTTTACCACTAAAACTTGCTTTAAGTAACAGTAACATTTTGTCTCTCTAACCTTTACAGTTAATCGTTTCTGTAGCGTTACGTTATGTTAACACACCCTCTCCGACAATTGTCTGAACTATACCCTTTAATAGCTTGGTGTAAGCTGACCTTAGATTTGTTTTGCCTAACATAAATAACTCCGTTCACACGGCTCCGTTCATGCTGGAATAGTCAAGCAATCCCTCGCTTTATAAGTCAAGGTCAACATTTTCATACAACGCACATGCTGTTACGTCTATGCTAACTTCCACCCTGTATCATATGCTTCTCGTCCCGTATTTTAGAACGCAATTGGATTTGCTTTCCACACGACTAACTACTGACTGAGCTCATTATCGTTCTTAATTTTGTTAACAGTATATTATACGACAAACGGGAATCGGTGCTGCTGCTGTCATGCTTATGGAGCAACATTTTACGCCTGAGTCTTGCAATTAATTTAAGCGGTGCTCTTTATAACCAAATTCAAACAGAACCCAACACCGAAAACGACACCAACAACGTAATCGAATACAACCTAGCCTTAAATAAACTATGAACCAACCCAAACCAAGGCTGCAGCTTGATGTCGCAGGCCTATAAATATTGCAAGCCGACGCAACAGAAGCAGTACGGGTTGCTGTGGCTTTCGTATAAAAAAAAAGAAAAAGACAGAAACAACTAAATTGGTCACTTTTGGGTGGTGTTGCTGTTGGTGTCGTGGTGATGAGGGCGTAATGCTGTGTAACCCGATATCGGTAGTTCGTGGCAGCAGCAACGCAAGTAGAAGTTGACAACTTCTACCTGAAGTGAAATATAGACGTCGTTATTGTTGTTGTTCATATGGTTGGAACTGATATAGCTGTTGATGATGACTCTAATGTTGTTTTGATGACTATGATAATGATGATGCAACGCGTGCGACTTAAAGGACCTCCAAGCGGGGCGCACTATGGCGCATCATGTCACAAGGATTTGTTACAAACGCAAACACACAGACACACACCATAGAGTGACATTCAAAGGCCATCATCTGCTGAATGGTTTCGATATTGTCGTCGACAGAGCAAATAAATAACCACAAGCTGTGCTATTACTGCTGCATGCGTTGCTAATTTGTGTGCTTTCATAAAGGCCAGTGGCAGGCAACCTTTGAAAGTTATTCACATGCATCCCTTAGTGAAGGCGGCCTGGCCTGTTTCTGTTTCTGGACAACCAGCAGCAGTTCAAGCTGCATGAAGCAGAATTGAGTGCTTGTTGCTTGGTTGACTGTGAAAGTTATGGCTATTTGCCAATTGTTGTCAGGCATCAAGTTAGGTAATTGATAGGCTGAGGTTTTGACTGTGATTGTTTTCACGACGACGAAGAAGTAGCAGCTAGTTTATTTGAACTGTACATGCGTTAGACGACAGCAGGAGTTCACAATTGTGAGATATTTGGAGAGATGACGTCAAAAAGTGCAATATTGAGATTTGTATAAGCTCGAATGTTAACATTTAAATAGACGTTGTGTGGCTAATTCTTGGGCAAATAAAAAAAGTAGAGATATTGTTTAAGGAGGTGTTTGGTTGTTAAATAGCGAGCAAAAAATATAAACGAATTGCCTATTTCAGGATTCGAAAGGACTTTGGCCGAGTTACTATTGATCAATTTGTGTTGTGCATGTTGTTAAATCTATATCTATATCTATATCTATATCTATATCTATATCTATATCTATATCTATATCTATATCTATATCTATATCTATATCTATATCTATATCTATATCTATATCTATATCTATATCTATATCTATATCTATATCTATATCTATATCTATATCTATATCTATATCTATATCTATATCTATATCTATATCTATATCTATATCTATATCTATATCTATATCTATATCTATATCTATATCTATATCTATATCTATATCTATATCTATATCTATATCTATATCTATATCTATATCTATATCTATATCTATATCTATATCTATATCTATATCTATATCTATATCTATATCTATATCTATATCTATATCTATATCTATATCTATATCTATATCTATATCTATATCTATATCTATATCTATATCTATATCTATATCTATATCTATATCTATATCTATATCTATATCTATATCTATATCTATATCTATATCTATATCTATATCTATATCTATATCTATATCTATATCTATATCTATATCTATATCTATATCTATATCTATATCTATATCTATATCTATATCTATATCTATATCTATATCTATATCTATATCTATATCTATATCTATATCTATATCTATATCTATATCTATATCTATATCTATATCTATATCTATATCTATATCTATATCTATATCTATATCTATATCTATATCTATATCTATATCTATATCTATATCTATATCTATATCTATATCTATATCTATATCTATATCTATATCTATATCTATATCTATATCTATATCTATATCTATATCTATATCTATATCTATATCTATATCTATATCTATATCTATATCTATATCTATATCTATATCTATATCTATATCTATATCTATATCTATATCTATATCTATATCTATATCTATATCTATATCTATATCTATATCTATATCTATATCTATATCTATATCTATATCTATATCTATATCTATATCTATATCTATATCTATATCTATATCTATATCTATATCTATATCTATATCTATATCTATATCTATATCTATATCTATATCTATATCTATATCTATATCTATATCTATATCTATATCTATATCTATATCTATATCTATATCTATATCTATATCTATATCTATATCTATATCTATATCTATATCTATATCTATATCTATATCTATATCTATATCTATATCTATATCTATATCTATATCTATATCTATATCTATATCTATATCTATATCTATATCTATATCTATATCTATATCTATATCTATATCTATATCTATATCTATATCTATATCTATATCTATATCTATATCTATATCTATATCTATATCTATATCTATATCTATATCTATATCTATATCTATATCTATATCTATATCTATATCTATATCTATATCTATATCTATATCTATATCTATATCTATATCTATATCTATATCTATATCTATATCTATATCTATATCTATATCTATATCTATATCTATATCTATATCTATATCTATATCTATATCTATATCTATATCTATATCTATATCTATATCTATATCTATATCTATATCTATATATATATCTATATCTATATCTATATCTATGTCTATATCTATATCTATATCTATATCTATATCTATATCTATATCTATATCTATATCTATGTCTATATCTATATCTATATCTATATCTATATCTATATCTATATCTATATCTATATCTATATCTATATCTATATCTATATCTATATCTATATCTATTTCTATTTCTATTTAAAATACGCAAAGTACATTTAAAATTAATTTCATTAATTAAACTGTATACGTATAATTTACAATACTAACGTTCTAACAAGCTCTTTCTACCTATCTATTTAATTTATTATATATTTCATTGTCAACTGAAATAATTGTTAACTCTTTCGAAGTGGAATGCTATTCCGTAGAATAGTGTAATAATCAGAATTTAATTGTCAAGTATACGAGAAATAAAAAAATGTATCCACTTGGAAACTATTTCAATTAAAAATTTAATGTTTACACTTGAGTGTAAAGCTGTGCATTCACGTATGTGTGTGTGTGTGTGTGTGTAATGTGAATAAGTACGAATGGGCCAGCGAAGGCAACCTACAGAGTACAGCATAAACCACTCAAGATGTCAATTAGTTCTGACAGTTTCATTGCAATTGTCAAGTTATACCGTTACGCAGAATAGTTAAAAATACAAATTCACTATCGCCTTAACACAGCTAAACGAATTTGATTTCCTAGTGCTTGATGGACATGTTGAAATGTTGGACAAAACGTGGCAAGACTTGGTTGACCAACACATTAGCAACAAATTCGTAACAAATAATGTTTGAATGTTATAATTATAATGTAGCAAGTCGTTGTTTGAAATATAAGCCTTTTGAGGTTTAAAATTTCTATTATTGTTATATTATCTTCAATTTAATTTCATTATTTTTTGAGATAATTATTGGCACAGAATAGTTTTGGTTACGTCTAAAATAAGATAAGAGGCTTTTTTAACCTGGAAGCTAATGTTTTTAGAAGCTCCATTTTACACAAGAAAACTGTAATAAACTTTTAATTCTTGTGCTCGAATTTAATATATTAGAAAAAAGGCTCTTTTAACTTGGAAACTTATTTCTTCAGAAGCTCTATCTTACACAAGAAAACCTTAATATTTTTAATCCTCTTTCTCCACCGTAATTGACCATTTAATAACATTTCAATGAAAACTAGAAAATCTTTGATCATTGTACTTTGTACTTTGATCATTGGAACTTTTTTGAGTTAAGTGAACTTCTTAGACAAAAATCTTGAATATTTTGACAAAAATGTTCCACTTGTACATATGTATAGGTTCCACTTGGACTAGATTTTGAACTAGTTGGATAATAGATAAAAAAATTCATGATTTTAGTCCAAGAAGATCTCTGATCCTATTAAAGATAGAATGTCATAATTATTTTCAAAAATATTACAAGTGAAACATATTTGTCAAAAAGTTCAATATTTGTGTTCAAGGAGTCCACTTAACCCAAAAAGCTCCAATCACTCAACTAGTTCTGAAAATAGTGTATTTGTCCAAATAGATCCAATTTTACAAAACAATATTGTCCAAGGAATCTACTTAGCACAAAAAAGTTCAAATGATCCAACTTGCTGCAAAAATATTAAAAGTGGAAACCATTTGATCAAGTGGAACATATTTGTCAAGAAATATTTAAATATCAATGAGTCCACTAAGCCCAAAAAGTGCCAAACTAGTTTCAAAAATATAGCAATTGGAACCTATATGTCGAAGTGGCACGTGTTGGACAAAAAAACCCAGATTTTGATCGAAGGAGTCCATTAAACCTAAAAAAGTTGCAATGCCCCGAGTAAACCTATTTATCGAAAAACTTTTATTCAAGGAGTGACCTAAAAAGTTCCAAAAATACTTCAATTGGAACCTATATGTTGAAATGGAAAGTATTTATCAAAAAATCAAAGAGTTTTGTCCAAAGAGTCCACAGAACCTAAAAAACAGTTTTATTGATCCAACTACTACCATATATAATCCATGTGGAACCTAAATCTTTGTCCTAAATCTAGAAAGAACCTAGCCTACAGTAAGCATAAAAGTTTCAATGGATTCTACTGGGAAGTCAATTTTTCTCTAAACTGCTCATATTTCATTCCTGCCTTTTATTTCCGTGAGCGGCTCATGAGCTTTCCCATGAGCATAAAAAGTCTCATGTACGTTCTCGTCCACAAGCGCGTACGTTTTGGTTGGCACACGTAATGAGATCTCATTTCAAAACGTCTCAACAGAACGCACGCGCTCGTAGACGAGAGACCTTTTTGATTGGTACGCTCATAAAGGTACGCGAGCGTATCTTTCGTACTCTGAAACAGAGATTTATAGAATAAACGAACTTGTACATTGAATCAATTCAGTGATATTTTGGTTCATTGTAAGTTAGTACTCAAAACGTACATATTCAATTTAAACCAACTCAAATTTAATCTTAGAGCGAGATCAAAAAGATTTTGTCACTAGAAATGCTTGCTTCCTAGTTTGTGCTCCAAAACCTAAACATTTTTAAAAAAAATTGATTTTGTCGGTAAACTTGACTTATTTAAATTGATTTAATGAACCACATACAAACAAGGTTGATTTATAAGGTTGTCGCAGGGCTGATCGCACTCTCTTCTCAGTACCCATAATTGTCAAAACCAGCCAATTTTGCGAATGAATACGAAAGAAAAACGGATGATAAAAGAGAGCACTTGCAGATTTTCTATGTGCTGTCAACTTCGATTTGACAATAATGGGTACTCGCTCTCTCCCTTGCGACAACCTTATAAATGAACCTTGGTGTGAGCAAGCGTCAATCAATATTTTCAGAGAGAGTTAAAGAGAGTAAAAAATCGCGATATACTTCAATCATTTGACTGATGTATGAACACCTACTTTCACACGTATTCTTATTCTCTTGCGCTTAGTCGCTATTGAGACAGCAGCGACACAACATCAACACAGAGCTTTTTATGAAACTCCACAGCGAGAAATTAAGTGTTTGAAGATGACAAATGAAAGTATGTATAAAAATTTTATTATGATTTCAAACGCTTTTGAAGAATTTCAATGCGTCTTATGTTATGTTTCGTTCCAAAGCCATAAGAAAACTAATATGAAGAAGCATTATAAAAATATAAAAAGAAAAAAGCAATTTTTTTTGCATAAAATAAAGAATTGGATTTCTA
Organism: Coremacera marginata; assembly: GCA_914767935.1. NCBI lineage: Eukaryota > Metazoa > Arthropoda > Insecta > Diptera > Sciomyzidae > Coremacera > Coremacera marginata. The sequence goes on along the minus strand of OU612043.1, from coordinate 11,498,653 downwards.
AAATGGAAGAAAACTTGGATGATAGCAATGTAAGAAACAAACAAATTACATTAAAAATGGCATTATCTAAATTAATAGGCTAGAATAGTGTAAAAAAATGTAGTCCTTTCTCAGATGGAGCATTTATTTAAGATATTTGCGTTAAAATATTGCAAAAACTTGATAGTGAAGCAGCCATAACTATAGCAACGTTACCGTTATCTCACAATATCATTGTCCGCCGCACTGTACAAATTAGCAAATATATTGATTCTGAAATTTAAAACAAATTAAACGATTGCAGAGTTTTTTCCATATGCATGGACGAGTGCACGGACATAAATGATCTTTATCAATTGGTGGCTTGCATTCGGTGTATAGACAATTTTTTTCCGATCTAAAGTTCATCTGCTCTAGGCAGCGCAATTCATTAAAGACAGACAATTTAAAAAATATTTGACTTATAAGAAATTGCGATGAAAGCATTATTATTAATATTAAAGTACGCATAGAACACAACTTAAATTTCATCACATTTTTCTTGTTTCTTTACAAGCTGTAACTTCTTAACCCTCATCGGTCTCCGATCGGAAATGCATCGAATCGGCCCCATTGTATCAATTTGATACACATTCAAAAAAAAAGTTAAGAAAATCTTTTTAAAAATTAAAAAACCAGATTATTTAATATTTTTGTAGTTCTATTTTATTGTTTTCATAAATGCTATCCTAAAATGTGGAAAGTAGCAACAATTATTCCCATTGCAAAAAAAGCTAGAGCATCTGAACCCTCTGACTTTCGGCCTATAAGCTTGTTATCATCTCTTTCTAAAGTCTGTGAGTCACTAATGGCAGATCAGATCTCGCATTACCTTTGCGTTAATAAGCTCCTGTCTCCCTTTCAGTCTGGTTTTCGTTCTGGACATAGTTGCTCAACTGCAGTTGCTAAAATCTTAGACGACATTCGAATATCCTTTGATAAAGAACATCTTACCTTACTCTGCCGTTTGGATTTTACCAAAGCATTTGATACTGTAGATCATTATCTTTTATGTTCAAAGCTTGAGTCATTCTTTAGCTTTTCTTCGACTGCAGTCAAACTTATTAAAAATTATCTCAATGGGAGATCCCAAAGAGTGAAGATTGACAGTAGTTACTCGAATTATAAATACCTTAACAGCGGAGTGCCACAGGGCTCAGTTCTTGGGCCACTTCTCTTTGCAATTTTTATTAATGATATCTTTACCATTCCGAAAAATGTAATAATGCATGCATATGCGGATGATCTCCAGCTTTATATGTCTCGTCCTATTGGTCTCAGCGAATATCTTTGCTTCAGAGTTAATGAAGACCTAGATTCAATTAATAAGTGGGCGTTAAGTAACAAGCTAAAACTAAATCCGTTAAAATCTTTTGTGTTGCCAATTTCAAAAAGTCGTTACTCAGATGAAGATATCCCAGCTGTATATATAAGAACTACACCACTGAAGTCTGTTGAAAAAATAACCAACCTTGGGTATCGGATTAATACATCACTTTCATGTGTAGACCATATTAACTATGTTGTAAGTAAAATCTACTTTGTCTTAAGAAATCTGCGAATGACTGCTCAGATCACACCAACAGAAACTCGCCGTAAGCTAGTAATACAGTTGATTATGCCTTTTATAAATTATTTTGAAGTGGTTTTTAGTAATCTAGATTCACATTCGTTACATAAACTGCAAGTAGCGTTAAACTATGCGGCCCGTTATGTGTATGGACTCAGAAGATTTAGCCATGTTACTGGTCTAAGCAACCGTATACTTGGATGCAATATAGAAAATTATTTAAAAGCAAGAAATTGTATATTTCTGCATAAGCTGATACACTCAAGAACTCCAAACTATCTATATTCTAAAATTCAGTTTTGTTTATCATCTAGAAGCTTAAATCTTGTAGTTCCTCGCTTTAAATATCTGAACTCCTCAAGACTTTTTTTCGTAAGCACCATTAGACTGTGGAACTCCTTGCCGAGGTATCTTAAATCTATTTCAAATGCACAATACTTCAAGCAATTAATATCTGCACATTTTTCTTAAATTCTCGTTTCTCTTTTACTTTCTCGCTTTTTTTTTTCTTTTCTACGTTTCACATTTTTTCTTTAATACTTCACTTCAGTATATATAAGTTCGTGTTGATTTCATTATTTTAATTAATTTAAATTGATTTTGGAGTTAAACTTAAGTAATTTTTAAATATAAATGTAGTATCTTTGTTTCTTTCTCATTATGATTTTATGCTTGTTCGAGATATATAGTATACTATTTTATTGTACGCAAAAGAATAACTCTTTCTTATGTACTAATTAATAATAAATGCAAATTACTCAAATATAAATTTAGAAAATACATTTATAAGTAATGAAAATTTGAAAGAGAAAAATGTCAAAAATGCTTATTTTTGTGGCTATGTGCCTTTATTAGCGCATTTTTCGCAAATATCATAATGATGATCATTACAAACATAATTCTTACAATTATCACAACGGTTTGAATACAAATTTTTATTGTTTTTATATGTACATATGTAGCAACGGCTGCGTTTCGTAGTTTTGGCAAATGGGTAATCGCCGGTAGTGCTTCAATATTGAGCCTTCGACGCTGATATTTCCGCTTTTCTATGTGTTTTTGCACAAGAGCCATTTCAAGCTCCTCAATAAATATTCGACGACGTATATTTTTATCGGTTTTGTTGTTTTTTCAAGCCGGAAATAGCGAAATATACGTTATCTATGCATTCAATGCACTCACGTTGCAAAATACTGCCATTGGCCACCGATTTATCTTCCTTTTGCAGGTGTAGGTAGCCACCATTTGGTCCATAGTGCCCACACCACTCTTAGTTTTGTAATAATCCTGAATTAGATTCGGTTTCTTCCCAGCATTGTCACTTATAACGACGGCATTGTGCCATGTACTGAGCAGCAAAATGACAGTAAAATGGCTTGTAATTTGTGGTCATATACAATAACGCTCGAATATACAGGTTTTTTCCTCATATCCAACAATACTGGAGGAATTTCGGTCCTATTTTTCCGTTTAGTTCCCAGAATAGTCATTCGGCGTTTATGTAACTCTTTAGACAGTTCATAAGATGTGACGAAGTTGTCGCATGTGATATTCCTCTCCGACAGCCCATTTATCAAATCCAAGACAACACGGCGTCCAATATTGCGCTCTGGAGCGGTGTTGCGATTGCGACCAACATAAATTTGCGTGTTGTAAACATACCAGGTAGCTGAATCGGCCAAAATCCAAATTTTTATGCCGTATTTAGCCGGTTTCGATGGTATGTATTGTCGAAACGGGCTGCGTCCACGAAATGGAACTAGCTGTTCATCTACTGTAACATTTTTGCCTGGAATGTATACAACTTGCAAATTATGGTTCCATTTTTCATATATGGTGCGTATCGGTGCCAATTTATCACGGACAGAAGCAGTATTGGGATAATGTTCTTCTTTATCGTCAAATCTGATATATCCATGAATTTTCGGTTATTTTCAAATGGCTCCGTTGAATATTGGATTTTTTTTATTTTTTGACAAATATTTTGCTGTTGCATTTCTGGCAATTTCTGGGCTCAACATCGTACTCATCAGAATGCTCACTCATTTCTGCAACGCATTCTTCCTCCATTGTGAAATCATCGTGACTATCTACTGGAGATTATTCTGCTTCACTTGCAGATTCGGAATCCATATCATATTCGTCTCTTTGACGGTTGTCATGTAGATTTTTTTGCATTTTTTTTAAATCAATTGAATGTATGTATAACGCAATGAAAGTACGCGGTAGATAAAAATCACTTCAAAATTCACTAAAATCACTTCAAACAAACTTCAAACAAATTCAATTCAATCTTCACTCGTGTGTGTTCAAGAACATACTGAAAACAAACAAATGAAATAAAACGAGCCTAACTCAAAAACACAACTGCAATAACCATCGGCAGATGTATTGTATCAAGTTGATACGAGGGACCTATTCGTAACTATTTCGTCTCAGGTAAAACCAGAAATGCCCGAACTTTAAAAACTCATTAGCCCGATTCTACAGGCAAATTCATGCTATTTTCCCAAAAAATAGCGGTTCTTTCCAACGGGCAGTTTTTTTTTTATTCAACTTGAAAGACAAAAATTGTATCAAATTGATAGGAGGGACCGATGAGGGTTAAACAAGTGAACATACGATTTTTAAAATTCTTTTGACTTAGTTACACAAAAAGAAAGATTGCCTAAAATTAATATTTTTGAATTTAGTTGAATTTTTGAATTTGAATAGATTTTTTTTTAGTGCTGCTCACCAACACACGCTCATTACTATTTTTGACAGGCTTACCTTAAAAAAAGAAAAAATCATATATATATCTTATTATTTCACCATTCATTCTCTACTAATAAACTAAAGCACACAATTCCAGCGACACACTTACACAAAGCTTTTAGAAACAAACTAAAACTTTTATTATAGAAACAAAATCGTTTTAATGTTGGTTTTATTATTAGTTTATTGAACAAACAGTTTTATGCATGTAATGCAAGTGAGTGTGTGTGCGTGAGTGTTTGTGTGTGTATTAGGGAGTCGAAAGGCTTTCATAATCCCAGAATTTTTGGGATTGAAAATTAATTTCTGGATTTCTGAATTTTTGCCCCTGAATTTTTGCTGAATTATAAACGCTATTCCCAAATTTTCTATAAATGAAGAAGATGAAGACTTTTAGAAGATTTATTAAACCTTAGCAGAAGCTTTTCTTATGGGATTCGATACAAAACGTTATAGTTTTAAGAATATTTCCATAACTATTTGAAATATTTAAATGCCGGGATACCGTAAATAAAATTCCAGCATTGTCCGGGATGCCGAGATTGAACTCCCTGTATGTGGGTGTGTGCGTGTGTATGAAATAATATCATCAAAACAAGCATCATTTTAACCCAGTTGAGGATTTACTAACTTAGGTTATGAATGTTTGCGTCATTATAACTAGAATATGTGTTTTGGAAAAGGTTAACATAAACAGCAGCAGTGTGCTATATATCAACATAGAAACATGCAGATGAATATTGCAAGATAAACAAAAGTGTAACAGTTTTGACATAGTTTGTCGAAAATGTGGCACAGCTAAAACTTTTAGCGTAGAATATAAAACTTCACGTGTGAAAAGTTCAACTTAAACACTGCTAAGCTTGCTGAATGGCCTTAAAAGTTTAGAATACTTAAACGTTTAGAATATTTAGTCTAAAAGTGTTATAAATAGTCTAAAATTATGTAGTCTAAAATTATGATAGCTTTTATACTTAAATCGGCTGCTGAAGTGGGGTGATGTGTAACACGTTTTTATTTGCTCCAATAAAAGTGTTAAGAAATTGAATTTTTGATTGATTTTAAGGCCTATCCAATTCGAAGTGAGTGTTTTCATGGCTGTTGAATATTTTAAGAAATGGATGAAATAGTACAAAAATTTGATATATGGTTTTTTGGTATTTTTCAAATTTTCAAATTCAAGCAATAATAGTCATATCTCGAAAATCTATCTGATTCGCAATGCACACACACACACGTTGAGATTAAAAAAAAACTAATGGTTAACTTCAATAGAATATATGAATGACTATTTGTCGGAAATATCCATATCGCAGTGGCAGTTCTCACAAATAAAATAGCTCACAAAAAATATAAAATTTGCTTGCATTTGGTGCACTCAAGTTAATTTTTGTGATTTAAATGTTTTGGCAAGAAATTGAAACAAATCATGCAAAAATCACGATCTTCTTCGGATGACGACGAAGTGCTCCGGATTGGCGTCCGAGCACCTGCAGCTTTCTTTGCCGTTTGTTTGGTTTTCTTTTCCATATTTTTTTTTTTTTTTGATATCTCCTGCAACTGTAAACGTTTCTGTGGCGTTGTTAGAACACAGCTTTTCATTGACTTCCTACCACGATTGTATTTTGGTATGGGCTGAATCGTATGAACTGGGCCGATTTCTTTGAATGTCGTTGATGAGATTGCAATTCAGAGCTTGACGTTGTTGCCTTTTTAATGCCAATTATAATGTGTAAGATGTGTTACACATCACCCCAGTGTAAGTCCCTTTTTTGTCTTATTGATGGAATTTTACCTCAACGTATGAAAATGTCAAATCTTTTGTTATATTTAAAGCTATTAAGAACCACATTTTACATCTACTCACTTTTAAAACCTGAAGAAAATTTTAATCGAAACGCTATCTTTTGTAGATTAAAAAAACAACTTTTTAAGCAATAATTTTTCACGCTTTTTTAAGAACTCCAATGAAATGTGTGTCTGCCTACTTCCAACACTTATGAAAAACTAGATGCTGTCAAAAGAAACATATCTACTGCTATTCATTCACTCATATGTTAACATTTTATGCAAAAAATCGCCGTGTTACACATCAACCCATGTTACACATTACCCCACCACACCCTAAATTTTTACAAAATGAAACTAGTACAACCAGAGTTATCACCATCAAAATGGTTTCCATTGAGCAAATAATCCAAAAGTAAATAAAATCAAAATAATTGAACGAAACTAAGTAAATTGCCTTGTGGGAATTTGAATGGAAGCGTAAAAAAATAAGAAAATTAGGACAAACTTAAATAGTTGTTATGAGTCGGTTAGGCAATCGTGGAAACATGGACAGCCAAGTGTGTGAACATAATAATCGTAACATTATTTGAAACTGTTTACAATCTGAGACCCAAATTCATTGGACAATAACTGATTTTGTCCTTTTAGAAATGCACGTTCAGCATTTTGACAAGTATTTTTTTTAAAGACGTAATTTTTTTTTTATCTCAAAATTTTCATGTGTGTGTTTTTTTCCCGCATTAACAAATTTAATATATGTATATTTATGTCTTTTTTTTGGGCGGTGAATGGGTGGAGGGAGAGATGTTAAAATATGAGCAGGGTGAGCTGTTCACATGAAGAGCCATTTTAAGACGTTGAGAGCCATAGTGTATATAATATTTTGTTTTTTTTTTTTTTGTTTTTTTTTTGTAATAAGAAGATGGAATCTGTCTGATTAATTTAAAAGCAATGCATTTTCCATTTTCAAGAAAAAGAAAGAAAATAGGAACAAACACTGTTAAACTTTAACTTATTTCTTTTCTCCCTTAGAACGCATAGCAACAAAAAAATTGTTTTTTTTTTTATGTCACAGTTGTTATTCTAATACGAATTTCCAGTCTTATTTAGCAGATCTTATGAACCAAAACAAATTTCTTGTTATCATTCATGAATAATAAAATATATTCTATTATTCAAGCACTTACTAGAGGTCAAATAGTTGTAAATTGCCTATAAATATGTGAATTTGTTATTGTTGGTGTGCTTTTATTTTCGTACTTTTTTTCAAGTTTAGATTCAATTTACAGCGAGTACTTCAACTTTTACAAATGAATGTTGACTTAAATTGAGCTACGAACCAGAGATATAAAACAAGCGCTTCGCTTCATAAAGCACTCTACTTCTTCACTACTTCGTTTAGTTTTCACAACCATTCGCAATCCTCAAAAAATTGTGTTTGCTTCGCATCATGTCAGAATTATACGGTAGGGCCGAGTCGCTTAGTGCCCTCACGCGTCAACGAATAGTGAATAATGAGAATGCCGGCTAGTTGTCAAAACGACGAATTTCGTAGAAATTGCAAACAAAGTAAATAAATAATGTTTCACTTGTGTTAAATTTGTGATAATTTGAGTGAAAATATTATAAAAACAATGTAATAAAAACTATAAAATGTGAAATAAGTCTAAATAATGCAAGAAAACTTGCAGCAATTCTAACCTAAAATCAACTGCGAAACGTGAACATAAAGAAACTTGAGATGAACAGCTGATTTTGACAACTAGCCGGCATTTTCTCTGCCATCTACTTCATTCTTCTCCGAGTCGGCCCTACCTTAATAATTCTGCCATGCTTCGCATTGACTCACTCGATTTTTATATGTCGAGTGCGAACTATGCTCTCACTCTCTAATCTACAATATGCGTTTGCTTCGATCCAAGGTTGATTTATAAGGTTGTCGCAGGGCTGATCGCACTCTCTTCTTAGTACCCATAATTGTCAAAACCAGAAAATTTTGCGAATGACTACGAAAGAAGAACAGATGATAATAGAGAGCACTTGCAGATTTTCTATGAGCTGTCAACTTCGATTTGACAATTATTGGTACTCGCTCTCTCCCTTGCGACAACCTTATAAATCAACCTTGCTTCGATTCTCATGCTGAGAGTTGTGCGAGTCAACGAACAAACATAGTAGGTGTTCACACATCAGTCAAATGATTGAAATATATCGCGATTTTTTACTCTCTTTAACTCTCTCTGAAAATTTTGATTGACGCTTGCTCACACACGATTTTTTGATTGAAGCTCCGACGCAGGCATTTGTTACTTTTCTGCTACCTACTATTTTGTGAATCCATATCGTGCTGTGTGCACTACTTTATTTGGGTGTTTCTTTTATTAAGTTGTTTTGTGTGCATAAAAATTTTACAAAATGGAAAATAATAGCGGAAATATAGTTGATCTTTTAGGCTTAAAATTGATCACATTGAAAATCAATACGCCAGAAATTATACCAATTTGAATAAACACCGGATGCAAGTCATAAAAAAAATAGAATTAATAGAATTAACTGAAGAAACTACACCTCTTTTTCTCTTCAAAAAAACTGCCTTTGTTTTCAGTTAACTACTTTTCTTTATAAAGGGTGGTCAAATTTTAAGGGCCGATGTTGATTTTGAATAAAACACAAATTATTTAGGAAATTTTTGTCATTTGTTTTTATTATGATAATATTGGTATGGTTCAATTATGTATGGAATAAAAAATCGGCCAAATGGCCGCCGCGACTTCGGCGGTACACTTCCATCCGATGGTCCAAATTTGCGATGACGCTGAGGCATAAGTGAGGTTCTATGCCGTTAATGTGCCGAATTATCTCATCCTTTAGCTCTTGAATTGTTGCTGACTTATCGACGTACACCTTTTCTTTCAAATAACCACAAAGAAAGAAGTCCAACGGTGTCAAATCACATGATATTGGCGGCCAATTGACATCGCCACCACGTGAGATAACATGGTCATCGAATTTGTCGCGCAAAAGAGCCATTGTTTCGTTAGCTGTGTGGCAAGTGACACCGTCCTGTTGAAACCACATATCGTCCACATCCATATCTTCCAATTCGGGCCATAAAAAGTTCGTTATCATCTCACGATAGCGAACACCATTCACAGTAACTGCCTGACCGGCCTCATTTTGGAAAAAATACGGCCCGTCGATGCTGCCAGCCCATAAACCGCACCAAACAGTCACCCTTTCTGGGTCACTCTCCTACACACCTGGTTTGCTCAAATTTTTGCACGATTTATCCGATTGTACACACATTTGGACGATTAAATTGACCAAAAAAATCACGAAGTGCACGATATGCATTTTGATTTGAACGCCTATTTTTATAATAAGCCTGAATAACTTTAACGCGTTGCTCGATTGTGTATATCTCCATGGTTCAAATTATGTTAGTCTGAAATTGAGAAATGTCAAATGAAATGCAGAAAAAAAACTTGACGTTTAGGTGTGGTTCACATTCAACATCGGCACCTAAAATTTAACCACACTTTATAATTGCCTATTAAAAAGCAGACATGTAAAATAATGCAACCCTTTGACTGATTGATGCAGGTCTGGAGCTCAATCAAAATTTTGGCTGACGAGAGAAGATTTTGGAGTTCATTTTCGCTCTGAGATAAAATTAATTTTTTTTTTACATAGGAAAGCAACAACAAATTTTGATTGATTCAATCAATTGACTGACGTATGAACACCTCCATAGCGAATATAGTGAAAATTTTACCTGCTTCGCGATTCAGCTGAGAGTTGTGCGAGTCAAGGAACAAAATTAGCATGTTGCTTTGCATTCCATTGTCGCCGCATGTCTTATACTACGTTCACACTGAGAGTTAAATGCGCATTTATAAAATCGAATGTATATATTTGTCTCTTTTACTCCTACAAGGAGCATACGGCCACGCATTCTTAAAAAAACCATTATATAAAGCAAGAATCGTAAATAATATAATACACTGGTGGCAATTCCCATAAACTCACATTAATTTTCTCAAATTTTTTCATTTATTTTCAAAAAAAGTTATTTCAGGCAAAACAAATGTATTTGGATATTTATATTTCAATATAAAAACTCATTTAAAAAGACAAATTCAAATATTTTTAATTTTTTGTACTCATTTTTAAACTAAAAGAAATATTTTAAAGTGGCAATTCACATAAACTCACTATATTAATCTTAAGATAAATTGATAAATAAACTTAATTTTCATAGTTGACAAACTTCAAATACTTATTTCAATAATCGGTACTGTTTCCGTTACGTCTTAGAACCTGGGTCAACCTTTTTGGCATGGATAATACAAGGTTTTGCAAAGTTTGAGTCGAAATTCCAGCCCAGACCTCTTTTATTGCAATTTTCAGGGTATTCACTGAATGAAATTGCCGTCCTTTTGCGTAAACACCACGAGCAAGGATTCCCCAAAGGTTCTCTATAGGGTTCAAGTCTGGGCTTCGGGCGGGCCAATCAAGAACATTAATATTTTTCTCGCAAAAAAAGTTCATTGTTTCTCTGGAGCGGTGAATTGCGGCGTTGTCCTGCTGAAAAATGAAGTCTGGACCACAAAGTTCCTCTGCCCTCTCTATCATCATCGTTTCCAGGAGTTCGCAGTAGATGGAGGAGTTCATTCTTTGAGGAACCCATGCAATTTCCGTCATTACACTAATGCCAAAACCGGCCCAAACCATTACTCCACCGCCTGACGATGCTCGACTCATGCAGACTTCTTTTTCGACCAACTTATCATGCCAATAATATTGAAAGCCATCAGGACCATCTAAATTAAAGCGTTTTTCGTCACTAAATAAAACTTTGGACCACTGTTCACGCCAATGAATATATTTTTCCGCAAATTCCAATCTCTTGGCTTTATGAGCATTAGTCAATGGAGGTTTTTTGAGGCGTTTGGTGTAAACAACTCGGTCTGATTTCTTCAAAATTTGTCGAACACGTCTGCTCTTTATTGGCAAATCGAGACTTCGCACAATCTCTGCCGACATCATCTTCTCTTTCGTGGCTAATCGGATTATCTCTCGTTTTTGCCTTGGGGTAACTTTAGTATTTCGGTCATATCTCACGTTTTTACCATAAGAATCGCGTAGTTTTAAATAATTACAAATTAAGGTTTGATATCTTCCAATTTTTACCGCTATTTCACGCGTCGATAGCCCTACTTCATTAAATGCCTCAATTTTAGCTTTTTCTTCAGGCGACAGCAACTTTCCTCTCGGCATTTTCACAATTCTAAAAGAGATGAAACGAACACAGGCTCTGTAGCCACAAAAAAGACTAAAACACTATAAAAAGTCATTTCTTACCTAGAATTAGCAAAATTTTCGTTAAACTAAGCAATTCAATTAGCTGAATTTATATGAACTGCCACGTTGAAGCACTGCGAAAACATTAGTTCAGTTGAATTTTTGTACGATCACTCAAATGACACGATCACTAAATAACGGTACACATACGGTTATTTTCAGTAAACCAACAAAAACTAATCTCTAAGCAAACTTTCTTTTTTAATGCCAAAATAGAGAAGATAAGCTCTCTTTTTTGAATTACGCAAAACTGAGTTTATGGGAATTGCCACTAGTGTATCTAATGTAATATCATTCAATGAATATAACTGAATTTGTCAATAACTAAGGGGGGAGGCATTTTTGAGACACACAAATAGAGGGGTCTATTACCTCCCATTATCCACATTTTTAGGGGGACGTCGAAACACGTGCTTAACTGTCCACTGTAAGTCAAATTTTAAGTCAAACACGTGCTTCTGCCCCTCCCTAAAAATATGGTTAATGGGGGCAGATATACCCCCCTATTGGTGTGCCTCAAAAATGATTTCTCCTATAGCAACCCCCAATAAATCGTTAGATTTTACCTATTTTGCTTCCCCTTCAAGATATGAAACACCATAAAATCGAAAGATATTGAAAAATCCTCGAAAATCCTCGAAAAATAGGTAAAAATTAACCATTTTTTGTGAGTTTCTAAGGGTGCATGCATTTTTGAGACGCACGAATAGAGGGGTCTATCAGCCCCGATTTTGCACATTTTTAGGGGCGAAACATCGAAACACGTGTTTAACTATCCACTGTTAGTCAAATTTTAAGTCAAACACGTGTTTCGGCTCCTCCCTAAAAATATGGTGAATGGGGGCAGATATACCCCCTATTTATGTGTCTCAAAAATGCTTCCTCCTATAATAACTTCCAGAAAATGGTTTGATTTTAACTATTTTGCTTCCCCTTCGAGAGATGAAACAACATAAAATCGAAAGATATCGAAAAATCCTCCAAAAAATGGAAACAGTGCCATATCTCGAAGGGGAAGCAAAATAGATAAAAATTAACCATTTTTTGGGGCTTTCTTAGGGGGGAAGTATTTCTGAGACGCACAAAAAGAGGGGTCTATTAGCTCCCATCATGCACATTTTTAGGGAGAGCCATCGAAACACGTGTTTAACTGTCCACTGTAAGTAAAATTTTAAGTCAAACACATGTTTTTTCTGCCCCCCTTATAAATATTGCAAATGGGGGGCAGATAGACCCCTCTATTTGTATTCGGATTCGGATTCAGCGACATATTTTTACCTAGACTTGGCCCCAGCACCGAATTCGTAAAAAAACAGAAAACAAACAAACTCCCATAGAAACGAACGATAAAAAATTATGACATCAAAATGAAACTCACTCAGTTCTCACTGTATATAACGTTATCATTGAAAAGAGTGCATAATTTTCAAATAATCTGAGTGAGGAGAAAAAAAAAGAGCGAGCTCATATATCGGCTTATGCTCTGCAAAAGCTCATGCTGTGAACAGCAACGAATGATAAATGCAAATAAACGATTCGCTTGCTCATTCGGAGATTAACATTTCATTTCAAATGAAAAAAACAAAACAAAATTCACTGAGTTGAGTTGTATTGAGGTCAGTGAGGGATATTTTACTCCTCAATGATAAGTATTTACGAACTCTGCATAGAACACAAAAAGAAAAAACTTTTTTCTTAATTTTTCTTTAATTTAAATATATACAACCAACGCATGTCTGTCTGGCACTTTTGCACAAGAACATTTTTATGAATATTTTAAATTTAGTTTTAGGAACATTTTTTTTTTTTTCTTTTAAGTGTGCAAAATAATTGATTTTGTTAACAGACTATTAAGTTGTGTAATAAATCAAACGACGCATAAATGTGGCATAACTTTTGCTCAACTCTTCGTTCACGCTATACTTAAGTGCGCCTTATTCCGAATACAAATTTTTTTTTTTTAACTCTTGAAACAAAGTTTATGTTATTTAAATTGAAACACAATAAACAACAAAGTGTGTGTGTGTGGTTTTTTTTTTTGCTTTAATTTTTTTTAAGTGAACATATTATAGGCACATGCTTGACTGACAGAGCCAGCCCCTTTTTCATTATTTACGTCATATTTTAATAGAAATTTGTGCGTATTTTATATGCGATAAAAAAAGTTATAACTGTGAGTTTGGCGCCATTTAATTGATGCGACAAGCAACGCGTTCAACATAATAGAAATATTTCATTAACGCTTATCTCTATGTGAATGAGCTAAGTTTTATTTTTGTTTTTTTTTTTCTCTCAATTAACTATACAACTTGCTTCTAGTAACAGTAGCTTATCTTTAATTTAATATTATAAATAGCTGATGAGCATTTGATTTAAAAATAAGCATTAACTAAAAGTCAAACATTTATGTTGACAACCAATTTAAATTTATAATTCTAAATCTTTTTTTAAGTCTCAAATTGATTTAAAGTTACGCCTTTGAGCTGCTTAACATGAGCTCGTATTTGTTCGTACACACCTGTTCTTTATGTTGCTATTAAAATGCAACGATGTGGCAACATTATTTATGAGCTCTCAACTTCATGGCTCTGGTTTACACTGAACGGTTACAGCTTGCTTTCACATAAATAACATAAATTTAATAAAAAGCCTGATAAAATTTAAGAGTCGCAGGTAGTCGTTAAGCCAAGCCTACTAAATCTTTTAAGCTATTCTCATTATATTAAAAATGTGCTCCAATGTGTACAAATGTGTTTAAATGTGCACATGTGCGTAGAGTCATGCTCAATAGTAATTAGTTTTGCTTAATAATTTAAAATCAATTTATTTATTAATTTATTGAAACAAACAATTTAAATTAAAACTTAATTCTATGCGTTATAGAAAAATTTATGTTTTATTTATATTAAAATTTTAATCAAACTTAAGCTTTTGTAGCTCGTAGATCGTAAGCTTTAAAACCTATAAACTGTCAGTTGCAATTGCTTATCAAAAGCATGTTATGTCATAAAAAAAAAAAAAAAATCTAACCAACTTTATTTGGCTTGAATTATTCATAAAAGTCATTTGGCGTTTGTTGTTTTAGAGTTGGTTGTTTATTTATGTCATGACAACAACTCTAAAAATAGCAATCAATAAATACGAATTGGATTGGAGAGTCAAAAAATATGAACTTTTTATGTACTGCAGAAAATATATTGACTTGGCTTATTAATAAAACAAGATAATTAAAAAAACATCAATTACCTGACAAATTAAGCACAAATGAATTTATTTATTTATTTATCTATACCACCCTATAGGAACAAACTAACTTGTTTTTAAAAACAACAAGTTAAAAAACTATTTTGAAATAAACCAGTATATGAAGTACTTTGAAATATATTAAGGCGGCATCCACTTCAATTGTAAATAGTTTTATTTGCATTATATATGAAATAATTGAAATACTACTTAAAAACAAGTGATTGATAAACTACTTTGAATTATATTAAGGCGGCAACTACTCTGATTTTGACATGTTTTAATTGCAAATTTTTCATAGATTACAAGTTTATATAAATTTAACCATGTTATTTCATCAAATATTAACTTTAGGCCATCAGTAATAGTTTTCAATTGGTTATTTTAAAGCAATTAAAAAAATAATTTAAATGTAACTAATTTAACAAGTAGTTGAAAATATATGCAGACGAAAGTCAATTGACTTATTTAGCGGACATCACCATACAAAATATGTTAGTTCGTTCTATGCAAAAAAGTCAGAATTTCAACTAGTTGTGTTTGATAAAAAAAACTACTTTTTCAACTACTATTAAATTAGTTGATTTTCCTACAGGGGAGTGATGACCAAACGCACACAACTTAAGCTGCTTGCGTGTATGTGTAACGTTTAAGGCTTCTCACTGAAGGAAATAGAACGTTAAAGCATTTTGAAAGCTTCATAAAAGCTTTATGTACAAAAATAATAAAAAATAGACGCGAATAGAAAAATTATGAAATCACAATCTAATTTTTTATTATTTCTTTTATATGTTTATTATTTACTATTATATTATTATTGCAAATATTATTATATTTATCATTATGTATATTATGTATACATTTACATTACATTACAATAATAAATTACTAAATTATAAGTTAATTAAAGGCACTACAAAATCTGTATTTCCTGTGCCATAAATATTTTAGAATTGATTATAAGTTTTTTCATGACTATAGTATTGAAAATTTAGTATAAGAAATGTTGACAGGTGATAAACTTATACGGCTTATACCATTAATAAGAGTTTTGCCCATCTTAATATTTTACACTATATGTCAAGAAATGTCCAAAACAAGCGACCTTCATCTTCGGATTATAAAGCAGAGCTACGCATTCCTACACAACCGCAAACTCGGCACTTATGTCTATGTATTTGTGCATTGAAAAGCTTTGTGTTGTCAAAAGAAAAGATGGTTGCGCGGAGTAAAGCTTCTAAAAAAGGTGGTTGCGCAGAAGTGGCGGCCGTGGCGTAGTGGGTAGAGTGTGTGACTCTTACGCCAGAGAACCCAGGTTCGAATCCTCCATCTGACACAGAAAATTTTTTCAATTTAATTAATTTTTCTGTTCGGCCGTCACCTCTTTGCAGACAATGGCAAACCTCAGAGCGTAAAAACTGCCATGAAAAGCTTCTTGAGAACACAAGCCGTTCGGAGTCGGCGTAAAACATGTAGGTCCAGTTCTCGATCATTTGTGTGCAAACATTTCACATCACACACAACACAATTGATCATAAGAAGCGCTCGGTCAAAGTCCTTTCAAGGGCTGAAATGGCCATTTCCGTTTTTCGGTTGCGCAGAATAAAGTTTTTAAAAGTTGCTTTGATACACTTGTAAAATATTTAGATTTTTTAGTGAATGGTAATGTTTATTATTTATAATAATGTTTGCAAGCAAAACAATAAGCGAAAATGCGCATCTGAAAGCTCTAGCAGCGCACGTGTTTTTTATTACGTTTGAAGAAAATGCGCATTGACATCCTCCCTCATGAGTTTTCAAATCATACTGAAAGCTATAGCAGCGTACGTGTGCTTAAATACGTGTGCCGGCAGAGAAAGATCTTTGCCCACGCTGCCGCCAGACGATTAGCTCTGTTATAAACAGCGTGGCCGCTTTGGTAGAATTCTACCAAATGTGGTAGATTTTTTTCTCCAAATCGGGTTTTGGTAGTTTGGTAAATTTCTTTTTAATTTGGTTGATTTTGGTAGATTTATTTTTATTTTTGAAGACATTAAAAATTGTTTGCATATAAAACTCACAGATATGAAATAAAAACTTTAATCATTAACTTTGGCGCACCCCGTTAAAATTTTTAACATAGATTAATAGCATCTTTGTGTAAAACGAAGCCTTCGTCTTAAGCCTCGTTCGTTTTCGGACGATATCGGACAATATTGGCTTGATGTATTTCTTCCTTGCGTCGTCGTCTACTGTTACGTTGCTTACGTTGCTCAAATACTCTTAACATTATTACCGGATCGTTAAAGTCCAGCATATTGCGTAAAACTGACAAAAACCTTAAACTTAAAATTTAAAATTTAAAAATTTAAAATTTTTTTCATCAGCTGTTTCGTTTATTTTGTTAATTGGATAATTGTTTGTTTACTTCTGCTGCAAATTCAGTTTTAGGATTTATGTACTGTGAAAATTAAATAATATTAGAAACGTTTTCGGCGATTGCACCAAAGACTGGAGTGCCTTTTGCCAGCTCTGGACTCTTTCCCATTTCTAGCAATCCAAATTGTTGTTTTCTGTGTACTAAAAATATAGAAAGTATTTGTGTATTCTTAGATGAAAATAAATTATATTCTATTTACCTTTTCTTCATAGCAACTTCCATTTTAAAAATGTTCACAACGATGGCAATTTACTAATCGTCAAATTTTGACATTTCTTTCGTAATTTTTTTCTTACACAAAGCCAATTTCATACTAAGGTTACGTTATCGTTCTTTACTGGAACAGCTGTTCTCGTTTATGCACGAAATCGACGTGTCGTTCGTTTTACACAAAGATGCTATAAATTTTCTTTGGCAAGTTCTTTATTCAAAATGAAAGCTGTGTTCAAGAAGAAGTCTGCTAGCAGTTTTGATTTTTATTTTTTCAAAAATCATCGGTTTTTTGCCGTAAGTTTTTGTCATGGCGAAATATCTACCCAAAACTAGAGTGAAAACTAAAGGCCTCCGAAGTTGTGGATTGGATATTAACCGTGTTTTTTTCGTTTTTCGGTTCAGGTTCAATTTCAAACTTTACTCGCAAAATAAAAACAACAAATGAACCTGCACTTCAAGTTCAAGCAAATTGTACTGTTTGGGTTTCGTTCGCCCAGAATGTTGGGTTGAACCTGAATCTTTATGCCAAAAAAATTCCCACTTTATTATGTGCGTCAAAAAATCACAAAAATTGTTTTGTATATTAATGAAAAAAATCAGCTTTTTTTATTAAACGATGGACTACATGTCATCTTTAAAAATACAAAGTTTTAGAAATCGACTAAAAAAAATAGCGCATTTAAGTGATTTTTCCAGCGATTTTTTTGTTTGGTAGATTTTTTTTCATTTGGTAGATTGTTTTAGTGTTTTTGGTAGCTTAAATTTTGTTTGAGTGGCAACCCTGGTTATAAAGGCATTTATACTTCTAGATCCTCCTATGCGATACTCTTCGGCAAGCAAACATTTTCATTATTCAAACATTATTTATTACATTTGTTAATTGTACTTACTTTCTTTCCCCTTATTTTTTCATTTAACATCAACAAAAGTTAAAATAAATATATATACTTAGTAACATTTTTCAACATTTTTAATAAGGTCTTGTTTAGACAAAATTTATCGTAAAACAAAATAAATATAAAATAAACTATCTTAAACTTGCAAGCTATGAAAACAATGATGGCTTACATGAATAAAAAACGGTGCGTTTCTTAAGTATCAAATTTAAACAAATATAACAGAACTACGCATCGCATCGCTTCCTTATTTTATTCTTACCGGTGTACAAACACAACGTAATTATTTTTAAATCCAGCGAACAAAGCGACATGACCCTACCTGATTCGAGTCTGCCTGCAGACTGAAAGCTTTTTTGCAGCGGAAGAATTTATATACGTATACATTTTTGAAAAAGCTCTTTGCTCGCGAGCTGTTTATGTCAGGGATGATATTGACTTAGTTGTAAAAGGGCCAAAATTTATACAAAAATAGGGCATTTTTGACAAGAATGGGGCCCTTAGTGGCAATACAATATTAAAGACTTTCTATTTGAATATTCTGCCATGACCACATATATCCAAATAGATTTCGAATTGACTGTATTCAGTTTTCCAGATTTTTTTTTTTTTTCATTTCACTGTTCGACCTAAGCAGGGAAGTTTAATTATTTGTCACAAAAATAGCACATTTTAGTTTAAAAGATCTGCTTTCAGAATCAGAAATTGTGGGTCAGAGCAATATTACTTAATTCTTTCTTTTAAATATATTTGATTTCATATATAGAGGTACCATTGCATTTTAGAAAAAAAGACTTGTGCATTGATTGCAAACGTCAAAAATTTTTCATTGGAAAAGTCAAAAATATGTCAAAAAATAATCAAAAATTCTCAAAAAAAATTTGTAACAAATCCATTTATTTAATAAGTTAATAATACAAATAAAAATAGCAAAGCATTTCCACAGAAAACCGCAAATCGGATTGATATATTCTTCGATAAAGAGTCTTAAGAGTATTCTTTCGAGTTCTTGGTTATATAAATAAGAATTTCAGAAAGATATGATTGATAAATTTAACAAAGCGTCTGCATTAAGACTTGTAAGAAGACGAAACAAAGATGCGGGTTGAAATGGGCATGATACCAAAATAAAATTAGTTCTACCAAGATAACATATTAAGGAATGGCGGAATTTAATAAAGAATAATTTCATGAATGTTATACAATTTTGGAATATAGAGCCTTAAGTAACAAAATTAGTTAAATCAAAACTAATTAAAGGTGGGAAAAAACCAATTTCTATGCAAATAATTGTTTGCATAAAATTGCAAAATAGTTGTGAATAAAATTTAAAGGTTTCTCTAAGATAATATCATAAAATAATAAGTTTTTAATAACTTTCAATTTTTGGGTCACAGTGGACTTTTCTTTGGAAATGCCCATATAGGATATCATTCGTCGGAAATTGTTTTTGTACAGATAAAATAACAAAAAAATGGGTGAAAGTTCATTGGAAAATAAACGACATTAAATATTTAATCAGTTAAGGCTACTTAAGACTACGATGGAGCCTTTTTTACGGGTTCGCCTTTTCATCTATATGCATTATAAAATGCTGTAAGGAATGTATCGTACTTGAAGCTGTCCACTTCAAAATTCCTCCTTTGGGATTGAATTACTTTGGGATACTATTATAAGTAAAATCGATTCGAAAATTTAGACATTCTTTTGGAGGGTGTGAAATCAATCAGAAATCTTCATACTTCCTCCATTATAGTAGATATCAAATGTTTGTAAGGAATTTTCCTGTAGATGTCAATCAATACTAAAAAAAATAGTGGTTCTTCTGCATAATACTAACATGGTGGCTTTATATAAAATATAAGAACATCAGTTTTTCAAACATTTTTTTCAGTTTTAATAGATTTTTTTTATATAAGCCTATGGGCTTATATAGCTTAAATAAAGCTTAAATATAACTTAAAAAAAAACAAAATTGAGGAGAATTGTTCAAGGTTTTTGTTTTTCTATAGCTATAATTTCAAAAAATTCAACATAACTTATTTTATTCAGATCGATTCAAAATCATTTTATTAAAAATTGAACATAGTACTTACATAGATAATATTTTTTCAGAAGAATTTTTCAAAAGGGCCTAAAATGAATCAAAAGGGCTTCCGGGCTTATGAAATGAAAAAGGGCTCAAAACTGCCCTAAAAGCCCCCAAATATCATCCCTGGTTTGTGTTCGTAGCTGATCTATACTCTATACTATTAAATAAAAGGAGACTCACGTATGTGCGGCCGCGCAGAAGTGGAAAACGGCCGGCGCTATTTGAATAATTTTTTTGTCTTGGATAGCTATGGTCGAAAATTATGATATAGGCTATATATATTTGCTAATTATTATGGAAATAATTAATTAAAATTAAAAGAGCATAACCATACAATTTCTTTATTCTTATCCTTACTTACTGAGCTCTTTGTGAGCTCCATTTAATGCTTAACAGGTTGTGCGCAAAGCTAGTAAAATACAACAATTTATTATTTAACGGTCATTCAATAAGTCCGTAGGATAAGTAAAAAAAAAACAAAATTTTGATAAAACTTGATTATATTATTCAACATAGTTACCTTCGAGAGCGATACAACGAGTTAAGTGATTTTCCAACTTTTCGATACCGCTTTTATAGTACGTTTTCTCTTTCTCGTCAGAATATGCCTCAGTTTCAGCGATTACTTCATCATTAAACTTGAATTTCTTTCCAGCAAACATTCTCTTGAGATCTGAAAACAGGACAAAGAAGTTGGGGGCTAAATCTGGAGAATGCGCTGGGTGGGTAAGCAATTCGAAGCCCAATTCATTAAATTTTGCTATCGTTATCATCGATTTGTGACACGGTGCATTGTCTTGGTGAAACAACACTTTTTTCTTTTGCAAATGTGGACGTTTCTTGGCGATTTCAGACTTCAATCGATCCAGAAGTGCACAGGAATAGTCGCTGTTGATGATGGTTCATTTCTGGAGATAGTCGATGAATATTATTCCTTTCGCATCCCAAAATACAGACGCCATCACCTTCCAAGCCGACTGTTGGGTCTTTGCTCGCTTTGGATTCGGTTCGTCGACTGCTGCCCACTCAGCTGACTGTCTTTTGGATTCTGGTGTGTAGTAGTGAAGCCATGTTTCATTCACTGGCACATATCAACGATAGAATTCGATTTTATTGCGGTTTAACAGCGCCAAACACTCCTCTGAAGCATCAATTCGTTGTTGTTTTTGGTCGACTGTGAACTCACGCGGCACCCACTCTGCACAGAGCTTTCGCATACCCAAATGTTCGTGTAAAATGGTTAAAACACTACCATCTGACATCTTTACAATGTCAGCTGGCTCGTGCACCTTCAATTTGCGATCGTTCATAACCAATTTGTGGATTTTTTTGATGTTTTGTGGAATAACAGTCTGATTTGGGCGTCCACTGCGCTCTGCATCATTTGTGCTGGTACGACCACGTTTAAATTCAGCAATCCACCTTTTTACCATTTGTCTCGATGGAACAGAGTCCGGATAATGTTTATCAAGCCATTGTTTGGTTTCCACTGTATTTTGTTTTTTCATCAAAAAGCAATGCTTTATCAAAACTTGAAATTCACTTTTTTTCCATTATTTTGTTCAATAACAATAGTTGCACACAAAATGCTATAACTCACGAATCAATTGTCAGATTATTGTCAAATTTTTATACGTATCGTTTGAAGGTTGGTACATAATAAAAATCATATGAAAAAAATTCTAGCAACGCCATCTATGTGTCACCCTATGGACTTTTTGAACGTACTGTTAGTTCATTTATCTCCCAAATTGATTCCCAAAAGTGTCAAATATATGAGCTACCCCTATTATTTTTTGCCTTTCTCTAAACACGTATCTGTTCCGTATCTGCTTCCTTTCAGGAAGTCCCAATACAAAAAACACAAAAAAGGGGCTGTTTTCTGCTTGCCTGGTAGTTAAATCAGAAATGTAGGCATTAACAGTTATAACCTTAACAGTGACATAACATTGCTTGACATTAACAGTGCTGATGCGAATTCATACCTTTTTCCTAAAGAAGTTTTCGCAGCAAAATTCGAAATGTAAAAAATCGAAAAAAAAAACATTTGCTTAACTATGTGTTAATTTCCTTAGCAACAGCGAAACGCACACCTTATTGTGGCATGTATAAAAGCTACACCACTTAAAGTCCAATCAATTAACAACTTAAGAACCTAAAGTGTGAAATATTATTAATATTGTTTACCACTCTTTATTGAAACGTATTTGATGCAGACATAGTGGAGTATGGGGTGATTCCTTATGGGGCGATTCGAAGGCGGCTTTTTAATCGACAAACAGATGGTGTGTGCCGATTTGTTTTTCTAGGCTGTTTTACAAGATATATCGTAGCGTAAATATTTGGTCGCTGGTAGATTTTCTAATTCTGAAGCCACATTGATAGGGTGCACAGCCACGCAAATGATGCCGAAGGTGGCGATATTTTATTATAATAGTATTATATATGCTCTTTTTTCTATTTCTTTATACTCTGTCTATAAAACCTATTACTTTAATAAATTTCTCAATCCTTCTTTCTCTTCACTTCTAACCTTTTGTTTTTTCTCTTCTAACTTAAATGCTTGTTGTGCCTTTATATGTTTAGTTTTTCATGTCAGTATTAAATAACACTCTTTTTAGCACTGAAGAAAATCATAAAGCTATGATTGGTGTTCTTTGCAAGCAACGCTCTGGCCTAAAGATCGTACACTTTAACGCAAGAAGTCTTAATGATTTTAAGATGGACTGCGCTAAATATGTTTTTGAAAACTCTTCCGTTGACATTATTTGCGTGTCAGAAACCTGGTTTCACGAAGATATAAGCGATTCTTTGTTGAATATAAAAAATTTTAATCTATTTCGACACGACAGAACTAATAAAAAAGGCGGTGGCGTTGCAATCTATTGCAAAAAACATCTCAACGTAAAAGTGATAGGTAAATCAAGTGGTTCAGATATTGAATATCTGAATGTTGAAATTTTTAATAATAATACGAAAGTTTTTCTCTCGTGTGTGTACAACCCTAACCGTAACTGCAGCTTAGAACCTCTTCTCTCCGATATATCTTCCCTTGCCATAGATTTCCAGCATTTCATCTTGTGTGGGGATTTTAACTTAAATATTCTTGTAAATGATAATCTTTGTTTGAATTTTATAGATAATTTGGCTCAAGTAGGTCTTCATGTTGTTAACAACACTACTCCTACGAGGTTTGCCAAAAGTGCATGTCCAAGTTTAATTGATGTTTTTGTTGTCTCAGATATATCATTAGTATTGCTTTTCGACCAACTATCATTTGTGTCAGACCATGATCTTATTTTCTGTACATTTGACATTAATCTCTCAGTAGAAGCTATTGATGCCACTTTTTCCTATCGAAATTTCAAGTCTATTGATTATGAATCCCTTTATATTGATTTGTGTCATATTAATTGGAGTGATTGTTGGTATCTTAGCTCGGTAGACGACAAGTTAGAATTTTTTATAAATAAAATATCCGATCTCTTTGACAAGCATGTTCCTCTTTCCACTTGCCGTATCAAAAACATTTCTTGCCCCTGGTTCACGTCCTCTGTTCGAATGGCATTAAAAAAGCGCAGCAAAACCTACAGCAGATGGAAGCGAAATCCTTCTGCACTGAACTGTGAGGTATATAAAATAGCAAGAAATGAAGCCACTTCAGCCGTCAGACTATCAAAAAAAACTTTTTATCTGTCCAAGCTAAGTCCCTCACTACCATCGAAACAGTTGTGGAATAATCTAAAAAGCATCGGTATTTCCAATAAAGTGATTGATTCTACCCAAATAGATCCCAATATTCTAAACGATTTCTTTATCTCAAGCTCGGAGCCCAATGAATCCTTCAACGAGGCCAATTACGCTAGATCTGCTTCTGACTTCCCGACAGAGTTCAATTTTATGGCGGTAAGTGAACCAGATGTGGAGCGCTCTATAGCTAAAATAAAGTCAAATGCTACAGGTGAAGATGGAATCTCCATTAAGTTTCTGAAACTCTTACTCACATGTGCTCAGCCCGCTAGCACACATAATAAACCACAGCTTTACAACCTCGTGTTACCCTGCAATCTGGAAGGTAGCAACTATTATTCCAATTGCTAAAAAACCCAATGCTAGCGAGCCGGCTGACTTTAGACCCATAAGTATGCTGTCATCAATCTCAAAGGTTTGTGAATATATAATGGCGGAGCAGATTTCGAACCACATATATTCATTCGATCTTATGTCAGATCATCAGTCGGGTTTTCGACCTGGCCACAGCTGTTCTACTGCTATCGTAAAAATATTGGATGATGTTAGAATATCATACGATAAGGGACATGTCACTCTGCTCTGCCTTCTAGACTTCTCCAAAGCCTTCGATACCATGAACCATAATATACTTTGTACTAAACTCAAGTATAACTTTGGATTTTCTAATAATTCAGTTCGACTTTTATATAGTTATCTAAGCGGCAGAAGACAGAGAGTGAAAGTAGGCAATAATTTTTCATCGTATATCTAATGGAGTTCCTCAGGGCTCGGTTCTTGGCCCTCTTCTTTTTACTATGTTCTTGAATGACATTTTCGACAAGTGCAACAACGTCACAATGCATGTATATGCTGACGATCTTCAGCTGTATTTGTCCAGACCTGTTGGGCTAATAGAAGACTTATGTGTTAGATTAAATGAAGACTTGAACATTGTAACGGAATGGGCTTGTACTAATCAACTCAAACTAAACCCCCTGAAGTCGTACGTCTTACCGATCTCTAAAACTGCCTTATCAAATCTCGATCTTCCCCCAATTTTTCTCAGCGACATTGGCTTAAAAGTTGTAACAAAGGCAACCAATCTTGGTTTCCGGATAAATTCTTCTCTCTCTTGTGAAGATCACATTAATTCTTGTGTGAGTAAGATCTATTTCGTCCTAAGAAACCTGAGAAAGACTGCGGCATTTATTCCCACCGAAACGAGACGCAAACTATTCTTGCAGTTACTGTTGCCCACTATAACTTACTCGGAAGTTGTTTATAGCAATCTTGATTCACGATCATCTCACAAGCTCCTAGTTGCTCTTAATAATGCCGCCCGTTATGTCTATGGATTAATGAAGTTTAGCCATGTGTCTCTTTTCAGGACAAAATTACTTTGTTGTTGCCCATTTCGCTACCTTGAAGCGAGAAATTGTTTATTTTTGCATAAGATTTTATACTCGCACTGCCCACACTATCTTTTTGAAAAAATTCAGTTCTGCAGGTCAAGCCGCAGTATGAACCTCTTGATCCCAAATTACTGTTACACAAACTCCAGCAGGCTTTTCTTCGTCAGTGCAATAAGACTATGGAATTCTTTGCCGAACAGCATTAAAGCTGTTTCCAACCATAGTGCCTTCAAGCGTCTAATTTTTGAACATTTCTCCTAACTCTTTTCTGTATCTTTTCGCTCCCTACTTTCTCCTATTTTCTCTTCTATATAACTTATTTTAAATATGTTAAGTCCTCTTTCAAATTCATTCTACATCATTTGTTGTTATTTCCTCTTATTATTTTTATCTGATTTTTTATAATTCAAACTCACTTTATTAACTTATTTTTATTGATTTATATAATTTATAAAATAAGATAGTTGATCATTATTAAATCTAATTGTTATTTATCTTTTTTGCGGCATTCAAAAGAAATAATTCTTATATGCCAACATATTTTGAACAATAAATCTAAATCTAAATCTAAATCTAAATCAATCAGTTGGCTTACGATGGAGATATCCGATATTTGTCTAATTTCAATTTAATTTTGAAAACTTTTGTATCGAAATCGATAATATTGAGTTTTAATCGATCCCGAAGATGGTTAAAAATAACTATCGATTATGTCAAACATTATAAAAAAAAAATACTATTAATACAGCTTTCTATTGATGCATGGAGATGAGTATGAGAACTTTTGAGAGTTTACAACAACAATGTTTATTATTTTTATTGCCAAACAACAATGGCCATTGCCTTGCCAACAACAATAAGTTACAACTTAACAAACATCAACGTACAAATATTTACATACAAACAAACACACACTTAAAAATATGCGTGTATTCCCAATAAACATTGTGGCGAGGGGTGATTCGTTAACGAATAGCCTGTGAATCGTTTTTTTAAAGTTTTCGAATAGTTTCATACCGACTTCATCAGAGGTTGGTTTGATGCTTAAAGAAAGCACCAATTGAAATCATGACTTTCCTAAACTCCATTTAAGATGTTTTGAAACAAAAAAACAATTTTGTCCGACTTTTGAATTTACAAATTTTTTTAAGAAAAGTATTTTTTATTAACTTTCTATTGCTAAAACGTCATTTAAGCGAATATTTTTTTTTAAACTTTATGTTTTTTTTTTTAAATTTTAAGTGAAAACAAGAAAAATATAAATTTTCATAAATTTTTATATGAAAAAATTTTGTGAATTATTTTTTCTTCTGTTATGTTAATTCGTGCTTATTTTTTATAAACAGTGGTGCATAACAATAAGAACAGTTGTCTTTTCAAATTTAACGGCCATTTGAAAACTTTTTTAAAAAAGTACGAATGGGGAATGAAAGAGAATACAAAAATATGTTTTTGGAAAAAAGCAACAACAAAAACAACAAGTGGCGTTTACCGTTGAGCCGAAATCGTTTTTTTTTAGCGGTGCACAACTATAAGAACAATTCCATATCAGTAGTGTGTAGTCGATTTTCTGAAGAGGAACACCGTTTTTTTGAGCAACAATAAAAAATATATATAATGACACGTGGTAAATACCTTTCTGAAATCGAAAAAGGCCAAATATATGCTTTTCAAGCTGATGGACACTCGTTACGAGAAATTGCAAGAAAAGTTGTACGCTCAGTAACAGTTGTGCGGAATTTTTTGCAAAAAAAAGAAGAATATGGTGCAAATAAAAGAGGAGGACCAAAGCCCAAGCTAAGTTCGAGGGATAAGCGTCGAATTGTACAATCAGCAAGCAATTCAATGAAGAGCTCTAGCAAAATATCTAAGGAATTAGGCTTAAATGTATCACGTTGGACGGTAGCTCGAGCACTGAAGCAGTCTGGAACTATCATAAGGCAAGTTCTCAAGACAGCACCAAGGTTGCTTCAGCGGCACAAGAAAGCGCGTCTCGATTTCGCAAAAAATAATATGACAACGGACTGGAAAAAGGTGGACGCGTTCTTTAAAGTATTTCAATAATCAAAAAACATCCTCTTTTGTTTTTTAGGTTATTTTTTCGGATGAAAAAAAATTCAATTTGGATGGCCCTGATGGATTCAAGTGTTATTGGAGGGATTTACGTACAGAGCCGCGATTTTTTTCCAAACGAAACTTTGGGGGTGGCTCTCTCATGGTTTGGGGTGCTTTCAGCTTTGAAGGAACCCTGGAATTAGCTTTCCAGAGCACCAGAATGAATTCTGCTGAGTACATTCAGACGTTGCAAATTAATCTTTTGCCTTTTCTTCAAAGAAAGAGAAGCTCCAAATGGATTTTTCAGCAGGACAATGCGCCCGTACACAAAAGTCAAGAGACGCGAGAATGGATGCAAACAAAAAAAGTCAAATGTTTAGACTGGCCTGCCTGTTCTCCGGACATGAACCCCATAGAAAATGTTTGGGGATTACTCGTGAAACGTGTTTACGCCGAAAACACTCAATACAACAGTGTTACAGAACTTAAAGTTTCCGTCATTCGAGAGTGGGAGTCTTTTGAAATAAATCAGCTACGGGATCTAATTATTTCAATGCCCAATCGAATTTTCGAGCTTACTCGACAAGGCGGAGGACCCACACATTATTAAAATTCAAAAAATTTTAATTTATATAACTTTAAAATATTTTTACTATGCTAATATCATATTGTTCTTATAGTTATGCACCATTCAAAATACAATGATTTCGGTCTAACTGAAAAAGCCACTTCTTATTGTTGTTGTTGTTTTTTTCCAAAAATATATTTCTTTCACCTCTTTCTTTCCCCATCTGTAGTTTTTTCAAAAACTGTTTCAATGGCTATAAAATTGAAAAAGATTGTTGTTCTTATTGTTATGCACCACAGTGTATAAATAATTTCCACTTATAATTTGTTCAAGATTTTCATATGAGTAAGTTCTCGTTAACAAATTGATTTTTGTTGTTTTGGCGACTTGTTAACGAATTGCTTTTTATAGTTTTGGTGACTCGTTAACGATTGCTTTTTATAGATTTTGGTGACTCGTTAACGAATTGTTTTTTGTGAAGCGAAGCTTTTTACTCCTCGTTCTGTGATTTGCTTGGAGTGAAATCTGAAAAATTTTCGACAGATTTTTTCTTGGAAATTTGATGGTTTCTTTGTTGTTAGTGCTTATTACAACAAGAAAATTTTAAACTTTAATATTAAATACTAAAAATGTTTTATTGCCTGCCCGTGGGGATCGGACGAACGTCCTCTTAAACGAGAGTCCAACGCACTACCCTGTAGGAAAATCAACTAATTTAAAAGTAGTTGATAAAGTAGTTTTTTGTCAACCACAACTAGTTGAAATTCTGACTTTTTTCCATAGAACGAACTAACTTATTTTGTATGGTGATGTCCGCTAAATAAGTCAATTGACTGTCGTCTGCATATATTTTCAACTACTTGTTAAATTAGTTACATTTAAATTATTTTTTTAATTGCTTTAAAATAACCAATTGAAAACTATTACTGATGGCCAAAAGTTAATAATATTTGATGAAATAACATGGTGAAATATATATAAGCTTGTAATCTAATAAAAATTTTCAATTAAAACATGCCAACATCAGAGTAGTTGCCGCCTTAATATAATTCAAAGTAGTTTATCAATCACTGGTTTTTAAGCAGTATTTCAATTACTTCATATATTGAAGTGGATGCCGCCTTAATATAATTCAAAGTAGTGCATATACTGGTTTATTTTAAACTAGTTTTTTAATTAGTTGTTTTTAAAAACAAGTTAGTTTGTTCCTATAGGGTATCCACTAGGCCACAAAGACATGTTAGAAGCAGTTGTTAATTCAATGCTAATTATAACAGAAGCTATGCTGCAGTAGATCGTCACCATCTATCAATAGATAGAGGATTGTGTATTTGCTATGCTACAACTATCAAAAATTTGCTTTCATTTGCCACAAGGTGTCTCCAGCATCGGCTTGTTTGTATTGTGAATGCGTTTGTGGTGCTGTTGGCATAGAGTGTAAATTATTATCTAGAGATTGCATCAACTCTGCTAAATCTCTGGCATGTGTTTACAGAGTTACTTTACTTAAAAACGTGAAGGAAAAAAACTCTGTTAACCTCTGTAATTGACATAATTTACAGTCTATGCTGTTGGTACGAAGAAAATTAGCAATGCCCACAAGTGCATAGAGTGTAAATTATTATCTAGAGATTGCATCAACTCTGCTAAATCTCTGGCATGTGTTTACAGAGTTATTTCACTTAAAAACATGAAGAAGAAAAAACTCTGTTAACCTCTGTTAACACATGCCAGAGATTTAACAGAGTTGATGCAATCTCTAGATAATAATTTATACTCTATGACAAGTGCGTTGACAAGTGCGTTTTTAAGTGTCAAAAAAATAGATGATATCTATAAATATGGAATTAACAAACGCATGCATAAGTCAGTGCAGCCAAGTTCACAACCATGTGTGGAGAGTAAAAATGGAGAGTCGCTGGCATTATATGCCCGTATATGTAATTGGCGTGGAAATTTGAGATACAACAATAAAAAATAGGCAGTAAATATGTTTTCTGTATATATGTATACATGTATTAAGCTATCAAATCTATGTAACTGCGAAAAAGCTTCGCTTCTTTCGTGTGTCCAACGACGCACCTGTGTTTTTTTTTAGTTTTGGTGATTCGTTAACGAATTGCTTTTTATACTTTTGGCGACGCGTTAACGAATTGCTTTCTTCGGTTTTGACGATTCTTTAACGAAGGAGGAATTTCTCCCGCTCGCGATATTATAAATGAATCGCTACTAATAATTGCTAATGAATGAAATGTACGAGAATGTGATTCGTAAACGATAACATTAGTGAATCATTTTGTTTGTGGGGTTTGTCTTTGAAATGAGGATTTTTTTCTTTGCTAATCATTTGTATTCGGTTCTTTTTTATTTACCATTATATTCAAAGCTGCCACACTTTCAGCAACTCATACAAAATTAACACCTTTTTGTTTATGTTTACCGCAACAAAAGCAACTAAAATTACAAGAACAACATTAACAGCAACAATGGGGAAAACAAAATCAACAGCAATATTAATAAAACAAGCTTAACAATGTTTAGTTTAAGTAAACATTCACATTTCGCTGACAGCGCTGTCAAAATTCATACTAAAATCAAGGAAATTTAAGATTTTATTTATTTGCACATGCCATGCGATATTGTTGATGTTGTTGTTGTTAAATTGTTGTTTAGACCATATGCCACACGCACCAA
Organism: Coremacera marginata; assembly: GCA_914767935.1. NCBI lineage: Eukaryota > Metazoa > Arthropoda > Insecta > Diptera > Sciomyzidae > Coremacera > Coremacera marginata. The sequence goes on along the minus strand of OU612043.1, from coordinate 11,467,829 downwards.
GGTGTAAAAACGCAAAAGCAGCATTTTATAGACGACGATTTGTGGGTTAAATTAAAATTTTACTCAACGGCTGATTAACAAGAATATGTTGCTTGTTTAGAACGTTTTTTGTTTTATAGCAAAATTATTCGCTCACATTTTTGGCTTAATTCAAGCATTTGCACAAGCCGCGTAGTTACAAAACACACACAATTACACACTCACACTCACACACACACACCCCAACAACAGATACAACTTGATTGCCTACTAATTTTAGGATTTTGAGGATTATCTTGTTTACATCGAGCTGAAATATGTGTTGCTGCATTTGCGGCATCTTTATGTGAATGCCGGAAAAGTTTTAAGGATTTTCTTCAAAAATTCATTGCAATATAAAGCATTGAGCTGAACTAAATAGTTGTGGATTTGTAGCCGGTTTTATGTTAGCTACTTAAAATTGCATTTTTGAGGCCTACAAATATTATTTGGCAGGCATTTAGTTATTTATATTGGAATTTTAATTCGTGTGTTGTTGAAATTTCGGCGAAAATTTTTTTGCTGATTTGAATGAGATCAAAAAGGAATAATTTGGCAAAGTTGAAAAATTTTGAAAAAAAACTGCTTTTAACGACTGGCTGTAAAACAAATAAGTCTGAGTTGAAGAAATTTACTGTTTTTTTTTAAATCCTCTGTGAGTTCTTTGAAAAAAGTTTTCCAAAAAATCGAGTTTAAATTTTAAAACATCAGTTGGCACAGACAGAATATCAGGCAGGGGAAAAAATTAATACACACTATACCAGTGGAGCCCAAGAAATTTGTCAATGATTTAAAAAACAAGAAAACGCGTTTGCGTTTGTCAAAAAATTAAACAAAATAAAAAACAATAATCAATGCAATAAGAACACAAGTCATGAATTACTTACTTACTAACTTACTTAGGTGGCAATAAAAACCCGTGTTCGGGTTTCAGCCGACCTCATCAGCTCTCGCCAGGCGCCTCTGCTTTGCGCGCGCCTTCTCCAATCGGATACACCAAGTGCGGTTAGGGCTTCCTCGGCTTGGTCTCCCTCGTCGTCGTTGACCAGTGACCTTCGCCTCGAGCACCTTTTTCGCTGGAGCTCGTCGTCCATACGATGGACACTACCCAGCCAGCGTAGTCGCTGCACAGTTATACGCCGAACTACTTCAATGTCTTCGTAGAGCTCATACAGCTCGTGGTTCATTCGAATGCGATAGTCATCGCCGACTCGAACAGGACCGAAGATTTTGCAAAGAACTTTTCTCTCGAACACCCCCAGAGCGGCTGCGTCAGTTTGCGAAACTACCCTGACGCGTCTTGTGTTAGTTTTGTCGAACGAGAGAGGGCTCTGTAACTTAGTTGCTTACTGAGCCCGTAGTAGCACCTATTACCAATTATTGTTCTTCGCTTTATCTTCAGGCTGACTTCGTTGCTGTTATTAATGGCGGTGCCAAGGTATACAAACTCCTTAACTACTTCAAAGTTATAGCTGCCGGATGAAACGTGGGTTGTTTGTAGACAGCATATAATTTGTTTACCCTCATTTATCGTCAAACCCACTTTGGCTGATTGCTTTTCGATAGCGTTGAAAGAAAATGGTGCCATTACGATGCACACCGGTCTTTCGTACGATCCCCTCCATGATGATGTTGAAGAGATCGCAAGACAGTGGATCGCCTTGTCTGAAACCTCTTTTGGTATTGAAGGTTTTGGAGAGGTCATTTCCTACCTTGATGGAGCTGCATGTGTTGCTCAACGTCATCCTGCAAAGTCTAATCAACTTTGCAGGTATACCGAACTCAGACATTGTTGCGGCAATCGGCAATCCCTTCTCGGGCTATCGAACGCAGCTTTCGACAATCGGCAAATAGATGATGTGTGCCAATTTGATTTACGTGAGTTTTTTCCAGGTTTTATCGTAGCGTGAAAATCTGGTCTATGGTGGACTTTCCAGGTCGAAAGCCACACTGATAAGGTGCAATCAGTGTTTTCGACACAAAAGTAATGCGACAATCAGCTTTAGTAAGGTTGCGAACATAGTGAACGCAGGTTCAGACAGGAAGGCAGATCATATCAGATTTTCACATTGGAGCAATAAAAACAGCAAGTCATACATCTCTTTTGCTCTAGTGTGTTTTCTGTTCTAATCTGCTTGCCTACACTATGTTTGCAACCTTAGATTAACAACCTTAGGTTCACTATGTTCACTTAACTTAACCTTAGGTTGCGAACATAGTGACAGGCTGGTTCAGACAGGCAGGCAGGTCATATCAGATTTTCACATTGGAGCAATAAAGAAAGCAAGTCATACATCTCTTTTGCTCTAGTGTTTTTTCTGTTCTAATCTGCTTGCCTGTCTGAACCGGCGTACACTATGTTTGCAACCTTAGATTTACAACCTTAGGCTCACTATGTTCACTTAACTTAACCTTAGGTTGCGAACATAGTGACAGTCAGGTTCAGACATCAGATTTTCACATTGGGGCAATAAAGACAGCAAGTCATACATCTCTTTTGCTCTAATGTCTTTTCTGATCTGATCTGCTTGCCAGTCTGAACCGGCGTTCATTCTGTTCGCAACCTAAGACAGTATTTTAGTGCAGAGTTTTAAAAAAATCTATTTTTTTTTTGCATACCATATTTTCGAAGATTAGACCTTTAAGAATATATACTCCAAAGGAATTTCTAAAATTTCGTTTATTTACGGTGTTATAGCTATTTTAGTGACGCCTGCTACTAGTCACTCTGACTTTGACTGCCTGTAACTTTGCTGAAATCTCTAAACGCATTTTTCTCGAAACTACTTTTCCAATCGATTCGGTTTGACATGATATCGCAAGTTCTAATGGACCGACTAACTTAAAATTACATATGTGTGTGCATTTTTTTATATATGCCTCTATGGCCCGGACTGGAATTATGTAGAATTTTGTTTTTTAATATTTTAAAAATATTCAAACCTTTGAAAAAAGGGGAAAAATTAGTTCTTTTTCGAACAGTCGCAATTTCGCAAAAAAAATTTTTATACCCCAACGCGTACTGCGTAAGGGGTAAATTAACTTTGTTAATTTCGTTTGTAACGCCAAGAAGGAGGCGTGGCAGGTATAGAAATATATATATATTTTTGATCAGCATCATCTCCTGAGTCGATTTCCGTGTGTCCGTCTGTCTGTCCGTCTGTCCAAATGTCGACACGATTACAGCCGTAATTTTAAAGCTATCGCGATGAAATTCAAAATATAAGTTAATTTTTAAAAAAGAAAAATCAAGTTCGGAAATGGGCCAAATCGGATGAAAACTACGCCTACCTCCCGTACAAAGTGACTTCATTTTAACAGTTGAATCTCTTAGAAATCCACAAAAATTAAACAAATGCCTTGAAATTTGGCATGTAAACTTTGATCTTTAATATAAATGCTGACTATGAAATTTGGAAAAATCGGATGAAAACCACGCCTACCTCCCATACAAAGCGTCTTTATTTTAAATGTAAAATCTCTTAAAAATCCACAAAAATTAAAGAAATGTCTTAAAATTTTGCACATAAGCTTTGATATTTAATATAAGCCATCTCTATAATATATGGCAAAATCGGCTGAAAAGCACGCCCACTTCCCATGCAAAGTGGCTTTATTTCAAACGTAAAATCACTTAAAAATCCACAAAAACTAAAGAAATGTATTGAAATTTTGCACTTAAGCTTTGATATATAATATGAACCACCTCTATGATATTTGGCAAAATCGGATCAAAGCCACGCCTACCTCCCATAGAAAGTGACGTTATCAAAATAGGAAAACTTTCGTTAATATATAAAACTGAATGTCATAGTGTATGTCGTGGATACAGACTTCGAATATACTTCACTATGGCCGCGGGGGGTATTTAAGCTTCGGTACCCTACCGAAGCTCCATCCTTACTAGTTTTTCTTTCTACTTAGTCCGGGATGGTGGCAGCCGTAGCGCAGTGGGTAGAGTGTGTGACCCATACGCCAGAGAACCCTGGTTCGAATCCCACCTGACTCAGAAAGCTTTTTCACTTGAATTAATTTTTCTGTTCGGTCGTCACTTCTCTGCAGACAATGGCAGACCTCAGAGAGTAAAAACTGCCATGAAAAGCTTCTTGAGAACATAAGCCGTTCGGAGTCGGCATAAAGCTGGTAGGTCCAGTTTTCGATCATTTGCGCTCAAACATTTCACAACACAATTGATCATAAGAAGCTCGGTCAAAGTTCTTTCAAGGGCTGAAAATGGCCATTTCGTGTTTTTTTTTTTTTTTTTTTTTTAGTCCGGGATATAGTGACATTTTTACATAAGAATTTTTTTTTTGTCAGATGACTCGAAGTGTTGAAATCGTGCCAATATGGTGGAACCCTTCTTTTAGCACTCCCCTCCCCCACTTTACCAGCATGTAATTTTTTAAATTTTTAATTTTATTTTCTTTAACTATGTTTAGTGTATTTACGAAATATAATAAGAGAAAATGGATATTAGATAACTATTTCTAATTTTTTTTTTTATTGAAGTTTATAAAACGCTCAAAATTTTTCCCTCAAATAGACTTAAGAATTAGACCTTAAGACAAGGGAACAATTAAGAGGGGGAAAAATTATCTAAAAAAAAAAAAAAAAAAAAAACAAAAGAAGAAAGCTATATCCGGAACATCGTTCTTATTCTTTGTTTTTGGATTAGCGTAAAGACAAAATAAAAATTAAAATTTATATGAAGGGCCACGCGGGCCATTCGGGAAACTACTACTCTATAGGCTGATGTGGGGTGATGTGCGACACGTTTTTATTTGCTCTGATAAAATTGTTAAGAACTTTAATTTTTGATTAGTTTTAAGACCTATACCTTGCAGAAGAACCAATTCGAAGTGAGTGTTTTCATGAATGTTGCATATTTTTAGAAATGAATGAAATAGGAAAAAAATTTCAATTTTGCTTTTTTTTTTGGTCTTTTTCAAATCGGTGGGGTGATGTGTTAAACCAACAAAATGTTGGTTTGAAGGCAGGAACTTTATTCTTTAATGCTAATTTTGACCTTATAAGTTTAGTAAAAGTGTTATGATAAGAACTTGATGAAATCTCCTGCACCTGCAACTGTAAACGGTTCTATGGCATTGTTAGAACACAGCTATTCATTGACTTCCTACCGCGATTGGATTTGGTCTGGGCTGAATAGTATAAACTGGTCAAATATAATGTGAAAGATGTGTTACACATCACCCCACTGTGAGTGATTCACATCACCCCAATGTTAGTCACTCACTTTTAAAATCTGAAAAACATTTTTATCCAAAACGCTATATTTTTTAAATAGCTATATTTTGTAAAAAAACTTTTTAACAAAAATTTTTCACGCTTTTTAAGAACTCTAATAAAATGTGTGTCTGTCTGTCTACTTTTAACGCTTTTGTATAACTAGATGCTGTCAAATCAAAACATCCCAGTTGTTCATTCACTCATATGTTAACATTTTGTACGAAAAATCACCGTGATACACATCACCCCATGATACACACTAACCCACCTCACGCTATTATAAAAAAAGTTTGCCTCAATTTCTATTTTTTGCTGTAGACTTCCACTAGTGATTTAATTTTAAATGTTTTTCTAATTTTATTCAAGCATTTCGCTCAAGACAAGCCTAAAAAAAAAGCTATTTCTTGGCAAAGGTTGAATTTAATATTAAAGGCCACCCTTCACCTTGGGGACCCAAAATGAAATTTAAAAAAAAAAAATTTTTTTTTTTTTTATGTCATCAAAAACATTTTTCTGCATCATCTTAAAATAAAAAGCTTAACGGGATATGTTCATAATTAATACCACTATTGTCGGTACTAGAATTAGGAGGGTCGCTAAAAAAATAAAGGTGCATTTGCTTGACATTTTGTACAGCATGCTCCAAAGACTAAATATTTTGAAAAAAACTTTTTTGTAGCCTTAAAATAGCTTGATTTGTGAAATGTATCTTTAAGTGAAAAAAGTTAAATTTGAAGTGGAAAAACTGAATTCCGAGCTTGAGACCAGTTTAGTATAGTATTTAATAAACAGTTTTTTAATCAGTGAAATGTATTCCCTTTCATTTCCAATTCCAGAATTGTAACCCTTCACCTTCAACCTTCACACTTGCTACGCCCATGCATCAGCAGCAAATCCTTCTCTTAAAACCGCATAACTTCTTCATGAAAATTGACAACTTAGTTGTTATACTCTAAAAGGTCACAGGTTTATTCAAGCTTCTGATAATTTTGTCATAGCATATGGCGCTTGGATTCCTTTCCATTCCCTAATCATTTTTAAATGATTGTGGAGCCCCCTTCTCTATTCGGAAATAATTACGACTCAGTTGTTCATCATGTGAGGACCCTTCTTTTGCCAAGGATACGCTCGTCGTACCCAGGGTCCGATACAATTATTTATTTCCTCCTCCCGACCCCAAGTCAAAACTCAAATCTATGCACCAAATATTTATCGGATTTATTTGTTTTCTTGTTTTCTCAAAATCTTAATCTATACAGGGCATATAAGGTAGGTAAGCTTAATTCCTAATCTAAAATATGACAATCTTCAGTGTTCTTTAATATTTAATTAATTGTATTTGCAAATGATTTAATTACCTGCTGGGGCGATGTCACGCTGACAGGGTCACCAGGGTTCGACGTTTTTTTGGATTTGGTTTTCTTCGATTTATATTGCTTGTCAGTGCGTTTCGTGCGGGTGGGGGCGGCCGCGGTGAACTACCTATACTACTTCCTGTGTTTCAGTCAGCCAGCTCTCGTGTGTGTGTTTCTCGTAGGTTTGGATGTCGGGGCTGAACGTGGTAGAACCACATCTTCCAGCCGCGACGATCCCCTGGGGGGCCCATTGTGGCACTAACGCGTAAAAGACGTGGTTGGTGGATGTCGGACCCGGACGTGGTAGTACCACATCTTCCGGCCCCGACAATCCCTCGCACGTACTTGCACATATTGCATCGTTGTTCACACACGCTCCTGACAATTCTTCTACACAAACTGGACGGAATTCGCGGCCGAGTGTCGAGGCAGAACGTGGTAGAACCACATCTTCCTGCTCCGACGACTCCTCATGAGTGTCTACTTGTTTCGCCCGGTTGTGTACACGCGATACCCGAAGGATGTCGAGGCAGAACGTGGTAGAACCACATCTTCCTGCTCCGACGATCCTGTAAGTTTTCGTTCATTTTCTCTCGGACTTATGATACACCGTTTCAGCGGACCTACCTGCCGGACCGCCACTACCCGCACTCCACCACTGATGGTGGCACTTAGTGTCCCAACATCATATGGGTGATGATGCCCGTGTCACCTTGACTTGTCCTTCCCTGACCTCTGTCACCGTCACACCACCACTGCTTCTAAATGGAAAATTTATTTATTTTGAGTTAAAAAAAAATGACCTAAGTGAATATTTCATATAACTTAATAATATAGTGGCTATACTTATACACGGCCGCTAATGTTACTGGCGCTACCGTGTCCTCTGCATCCGACCGTGGTGTCTCCTCTTCGTCCCGAAGCGTATCCTTCGTTGTAGATGACGTCCCACAGTCGACGTTTCTTATAAACGCTGCCTCCTCGCTGTCGGCTTCAAGCAGTCAACGTTTTCTTTTCTATCACTGATGCTGCTCCCTTGCTGTCGACACTTTGCTTGTATTGTCGACGTCACGCAGTCGACGTCTTTAACTTCACTATTCTAGCGGCACGTCCGCTCACTTCAACTGTTTGATACAAAAAGCCCTGATTCTCCTGTTGTTTGCTCTTTTATACTCCTCGCTCGCTGTCGCCGAACCTTCTCGAATCATGCCATCGAGTTCCCATTTCGGCGATGCTGGTAGTGGTGGTTTTGCCGCATCGTCCGTTATTCATGAGTACATAAAATGAGACAAAACATGTTAGAAGTTGCATGCAACGTTTAAACCCACCCAAAAATGTTGATGACTATGCGTTAGCCCAGCAAGCCTTATTTTCTTCTCGGACATATCTGAGGGTACTAAGGTTCGATCCAACAGAATGGCCACGGGGAAATGTTGGTCATGTCGCCCGAACACAACGTTTGTCATGACCGACATTTCCCCGGGCTTCTACCGGGGATTTTAATTTCCCTTTACCCCACTTCCCTATCAAGAGGCAAACAACTTCAATAAAAGAATTCAAGCTAATCTTTTACGTTAACCCTTCATGGGTTTCGCCATTTATTCTTTTGGCTTATTTTGTTTCCCTTACTTGCTAATATAATAATTTTAAACTTATAACCTAGAACAAAAAATAATAATAAGAAAAAGGTATTCATTAACCTAATCCTATCAAAATATTTACATAATTCATTCAACCTGTTGTGGTATAAAATAATAAATAAAAGAAAATATCCCTTAAACTAATCCTTCATCAAAATATTTACATAATTCATTCAACCTGTTGTGGTATAAAATAATAAATAAAAGAAAATATCCCTTAAACTAATCCTTCATCAAAATATATACATGCAAAACTGGCAAAAACCAATTTGGATGGTGGGAGCGCCTGAGGACGGCAGGCCTTCCCTCCTGGTTCCGTGGCCAGAGGTTTGGATGGTAATGCACCCTCCGTGCTTAAATTTCACGGTCCACCGTACGAACTAGAAAAGAAAAACGTATTTATGTTTTAGCATGTGGGATCAAATTTCCCAGAAATTTGGTTCCTTACATCTCCTCCTTACTTTGGGGGGACCGGGGTAGTAAATATGCGGCCGTCTCGATGGATAATGATTTTGTAGTGCCACCTATCCACGTGGGCCAGGAATCGCATGCGCCTGCCGTGTTTCCAGCGACGGTGTCGGTCTCCTATCGCGGCTTTTAGTTGGGTTTCTGTGAGAACTGGTGCTTCTTCTGTGGCCAGGCTGTCATCCGTGAGCTCTAATTCCGGCGTGAGCGCGTGGTTTCCGCGTGGTTCGTCGTTGATGACTGGTGCGATGAGTTCGCCGATGCTCTCTGGTGAAGAACTGGACAGTCTAGGCGTGCGTATTTGGTCCAGTGACCACGGACGGCTGGAGGCTGGTGGTGACTCGCGCCTCACTCCGCTGACTCGCACTATTGGCCGTGGAGAGGGATGACCCGTCACCTTGATGACACTTTCGACCCGCTGCATTGACTTTGTTGATGCTGAGTTTTGTGCTGTTGACTCGAGGGTGATCGCACGCTGGCTTTCAACTGACCCGTGCCGTTGTTTACTAGAGTCGGTATCAGAGGCGGTGGAACTACTGGGGCTGGTAGTACTACTTCTCGAGGAGCTACTACTCGAGTCGGTGGAGTCGTCATGTCGGAATCGTCGCGGCATCGCGCGCCCTTTTCGTAGCTTGTCATGTGGCGTTACTCCCGCTTTAGGTTGACTAATGGGTTCAGCGTCCTCACCGCTGGGCAAGTATAAACGGGGTAACACCGCTCGTGTCTCTTCTGAGGCGAGACTCTGGAGTAGTTGCGCCAGCTCAGTACGCTTGTACGCCGCACGTTCCGCTGTGAACCATGCCTTTACGTTGGCGTCGTGTAGCTCGCGTGCATGTTGTGGCTGCTGGAAGAAGCTCTCCACGAACTGTAGCATGAACGGCCCACAGTCGCTACAATTTGGCTGTTGAGGCACCGGTACTGCATGGCATGGCATCTCCTCTTCTCCCCATGTTCCCGAGGTGCAATCTGGGTATGCGTCACGCCATTCTTCTTCGAAATATCGCCGTAGTACCGGGGCGACATGGTTTCGTGGTGCGTTGGCATAGGAATCCAACACCCAGATGCAACCTCCTGGGGGATTCTGGCTGGTCTTGCGGTTCAGCCGCACGATGGCCACATACCAGTGGTACTGTTCATTGATCGGAACGATACAGTATTTCTTGTGTACCAACCGGATCTTTCGAGTCCACCGGCGCACCTTTTCTCTTCGTTCTTGCGGTGCCTGTGGAGCTGTTGGTCGTGTTAGCATGGTATAAAAGTGGGTGCTGAACACGTGAGCATCCACTCTATCGCGTAAATTTTGCTGGTCGTACATCCACCTCAGGTACATATCGACAACCACGTCGTTCAGGAATAGCCCGACTTCGATGCACATAAAATCGCAGATGCGCACGGTGATGGCACCTGGACCTTTGGGGTAAGTTGCGACGATCAGCATAGGTGCGGTGTTAACAATATGTCGGTCGGTACCAATCTTTTGTGGGGTCACGGCGGTCGATGAAGTGGCTGGGGCGACTGTGAGCTCCTCATGGATAATACGCCGGCAGTCCTCCTCGCTTATTTCATCAGTTTCTGTTGGCTGTTGCATTTTGATGCTTTCAGTATTCTCTTTGTGTTTTTTTTTTTTTTTTTTTGGAATTCCAACGGCTGATTAAAATTGTCTTCTTGAGCTTCTATGACTTGTTTAAGTTTGACTGTTGACGATTTTAAACACCCAGAGTTGTTATATAATTCACTACAATCTAAGGGTGGGTTCATACTAACCTCAACACTGTGTTGGTATGCCGGTCTGACAGTCTCGTTTGACAGCCAGGAGTTTGACGTGCTCATGACATACGCTGTAGAAAGAGATGTAGGTTTAGTTTATGTTTTAGCTGGGTAGATAATGTTTTCTTTTCTTAGCTGGGAATGGACCACGTGTCCAAGGCTCTCAAGTGACTTTCGGTTCGCTTGACTATATGGCCCTAGACTTAGCAAAACCTTTTTTTTTTTTTTTTTTTTTTTTATATTACAATTTGACGAGTTAGAATTTCTTGGGGTTTTCTAGCTTAGCACACGGGTGCTTTCACCCGTGGTAATGTCGGACCCTATTCCCAGTCGTCGTAACCGCAACGGCCTCTCTGGGCCCTGGTTGACAGATTTATTTCTGTCATTGTATTGGACGGCGTTTGGCTCTATCTAACGATGGCTGCTGTCCTACTTAATAGTGACGGGGGTACTCCTCTTTCGGACTTACCGATGGTTTCCTCTTCCTCGTCCACTCTGCAGTTGTTTCTGCGGCTGCTGCCGCGATATCGCAGTCTTTATTACCATGGATGCTGCCAGGAATTTTATTATGACCATTTTAACATTCTGCTGGTTGTTGACTTAGGCTCTTCTTTTGATGGCTGTCATTTCAACGCTATGCAAACCAGTGACAGTGGCTCGATCCTCATGATGGCTCTCACTGGCTTTGACAGTTGTTACAGACGGATGTCGCCGCTTCTTCACAGTCTTTTAACGTGGGTGCTGCCACGACTTCACAGTATTTTAACGTGGGTGCTGCCACGACTTCACAGTATTTTAACGTGGGTGCTGCCACGACTTCACAGTATTTTAACGTGGGTGCTGCCACGACTTCACAGTATTTTAACGTGGGTGCTGCCACGACTTCACAGTATTTTAACGTGGGTGCTGCCACGACTTCACAGTATTTTAACGTGGGTGCTGCCACGACTTCACAGTATTTTAACGTGGGTGCTGCCACGACTTCACAGTATTTTAACGTGGGTGCTGCCACGATAAAAGAAAAAATTGAATGTCTGGTGTTATGGTGTATATATGAAATTTACCTTGTCGTAAAATTTCTTGAGATCGCTGACGTGTGCATTTCGTACGCGAGTGTCTCCTTTCTTGCGAATCTGGATGATGACCGGGGAGACATAACCCATCACCTTATACGGGCCTTCGAATTTCGGTGCCAGTTTTGCGGCGAAGTTGTTTATCGCGCTTGACAGAGGGTGTTGTCGAACCAGCACGTCCTCACCTACGTCGGGCTTCCAGTCACGTCGTCGCAAATTATAGTGACGCGCCTGGTCGCGCGTAGCTTGACTAAGTTTGTGACGAACGAGTTTGAAGATTTCTTGCAGTTGAGTGGCTCGTGCTGGTGGCGATTGTATTTCTCGGCCGGTACCGGTAGTGTGTTCATCGTAGAGAGAGCCGGGCAACCTTGGCTCGCGTCCCTGTACTACGAAGGCGGGACTGTAACCCGTAACATCTGATTTGCTACTATTCATGGCCAGGGAAAACTCAGGTAACTGTTCATCCCATGTTTTATGTTGGTCCTGGCAGAACTGGGCTATCATTGTTTTGAGGGTTTTGTTGGCTCTTTCCGTAGGGTTCTCCTGCGGTGTATATGGAGCCGTAAATTGTTGCCTCACTCCCAACTCGCGCATGAAATTTTTAAAAGACCGGCTGGTAAATTGAGTACCATTATCGGAGATGAAAACCTTTGGTACTCCAAAGCGTGCGAGGATGCGTTCTCGAAAACCCTTCTTCAAACCTTCACTCGTGGCTTTTCGTAGGGGGACTATCTCAGTCCACTTGCTGAATTTGTCGTGGAACACCAAAATAGTTGTATTTCCATGTTTTGAACGTGGAAGAGGTCCAATAAAATCGGCGCACACGACTGCCCAGGGTTCTTCTGCTACGCGTGACAACATTTTGCCGGCTGGTGCCTGTTGATTTGGTTTATACCGCTGACAGGTTTCGCATTGTCTGACGTATCGGCTGACGTCTCTGAACAGCCCAGGCCAATAATACCTGTTGGTGATCCGGGCTATGGTCTTGCGTACGCCCAGGTGTCCTGCGCTTGGTTGGTCATGATTTTCCCTCATGACTCTTAGCCGCCATGGGGTTGGCACGCATAATTTCCACGGTGCAGCATCCTCATCTCCGATCTGATTCGGTATATGCCTATATAAGTTTCCATCCTCTTCGATGTAATCCGAAAATTTTTCAGGATCTTCACGTACTTCCGCTTTTCGTCGATCGAGCCATGCACACGTCGGTCTCCCTTCGGACTGGCTAGTGGTCCTGCCTAGGTGTTCCAACGGGTTTCGAGAGAGTGCATCTGCCACGACGTTCAATTTGCCTCGGCGATACTTAACTTCGAAGTTATATTGTTGGAGCTCAAGGGCCCATCTTGCTATGCGGCCGGACGGGCTTTCTATGGAATTTAACCACTTTAATGATAAATGATCTGTGATAACCACGAATTTGTACCCTTCTAGGTAGCAGCGCATTTTCCGGATGCCCCAAACAATGGCTAGGCACTCCTTTTCTGTGGGGCTGTAGTTTTTTTCAGCCTGTATGAGGTGTCGGCTGGCATAGGCGATCACACGTTCCACGCCATCGAATTCTTGTGTTAGTACTGCCCCCAGCCCATAGTCGCTGGCGTCTGTTTGCAGTACGAAAGTCTTGTTGAAATCTGGGCAGGCCAAGACAGGTGCTTCAGTAAGTTTTTGTTTTAATGTCTCGAATGCCGTCTGTTGCTCAGGCCCCCATTTCCAGTGTTTGCCCTTCTTCAATAACAACGTCATTGGGTGGGCGATAGTGGCGAAGTCCGGCACGAATCGCCGGTACCAAGAGGCCACTCCTAGGTAACTCCTCAACTCTTTCAGGCTGGTGGGTGGTGTTAGCATCTTAATGGCTTCCACCTTGTCAGGGTCGGTGTGTATACCGTCACCACTCACGACATGTCCTAAATATTTTGTTTCTGCTCTGAAGAACTCACACTTTTCCACGTTGAGTTTCAAATTTGCTTCGCGCAAGCGTCGGAACACCTCCTTCAGGTTTTTAAGGTGTTCTTCCTTGGTACTACCCGTGACAATAATATCATCCAAGTACGCGAAAGCGTGTGGTTCCATTTCTGGCCCGATTATTTGATCAAGCGTGCGCTGGAAAGTGGCTGGGGCAGAATGTAGTCCAAAAGGCATCACCCTCCACTGGAATAGGCCGCGTCCTGGAACGGTGAAGGCGGTGTACTGTTTACTCTGGGGATCCATAGGAATCTGCCAGTATCCGTTCTTCAGATCTAGGCTGCTAATATAACGAGCATTCCTTAGTCGGTCCAAAATATGATGTATTCGAGGTAGTGGGTATGCGTCTGGGGCGGACTTGGCGTTGAGTTGGCGATAGTCGATGCATAGCCTCCAGGTGCCCGTCTTTTTCTTCACCAATACAATCGGGGCGCTGTGAGGGCTATGAGAAGGTTCGATGCATCGTTTCGCTAGTAGATCGTCGACTTCCTGATTTATGATTTCCTGCATCGCAGGATTTCGCGGGAAGTATCGCTGTTTTAACGGCCGGTCGTCTAACATTACTATTTTGTGAGGGGTCACCTTGGCCGTACCTTCTAGTGCCTCAAATTTCTTGAGTTCATCCCGTAGAAATTCATCAACCGAGGGATTGGTGGCCGTGGGTTCGATGGTGGCAGTGGTGCACGCTGGTTCATCGTCTGTGAGCTGCGCGGGAGGCTGTAAGGTAATTGACTGCCCGCCGCAGCTAAAAGTGGCTCGGGCCTGCGCTAGAAAGTCCATTCCTAGTAATAGTTCGTCGGCGACGCCGGGTAGTATCAATAGTGTTGTTTGGCACGACGTCTCTCCCAAGGTTATGGTCACCCTAAGACTCTCTGTCACTACCTTGCGTGAGCCGTCAGCTAACCTCACGTTGGTGGTAGTTGGTCTGCTGTTCAGAGGGGTGCGTAATCTGCTGGCGAGAGTTGGGCTCACAAAACTTCGTGTAGCTCCTGTGTCTATAGCTGCTACCAGGTTTTGCGTTCCGATCTGCACGTGTGCCAAAAGATGACGGTCGTTGGCTTGTAAACAATTTATGTCTCCTGAGGGCTGGTGGTGTCGGCCACACCCTCTGCTCCTCCGAGGGTGGGCCCGCTGGCGTTTCCCGCGACCGGTGGTTGATGGCCCTCTCGATGTGGGTTCACTCTTGACTCACAATTACACCCAGAGATCACTCGTTTGTTCCAGCATTGACGTGGCAGGTGACCTTCTCGGCCACACAAGTGGCAAAATGGTGGCGACCTTAAATTATCGGGTTTCATGGAAGTGGGTGGTGCTGTTTCCTCCGGATAAGATTCGGGGAACATTGTCAGCATATTTCGTCGAGGTGCATCCCGGTTTCGACCTTGGGTGAGCGCCCGTCGAGGTCCTGTTGGGGTTTGGGAAAATTTACTCTCATCTTGTAGAATCTCGTAATCTTCTGCCATGGTTAACAATTCATCAAAAGTGGTGAAATCGCGCCGTCGAATATATAGTTGATAATCCTGACGGCTGTTCCGAAACACACGTTCTAACTTTTGGACGGGTGTGTAATTAGCATGTCTCATCAAGTCCAAAAGTTCCAAACTGTACCCCTTGAAACGCTCATGGTCACCCTGGGTTCGCGCTCGAATCTGGTCTTCAAGCCGTTCCATGAATCGAGTCGGTAGGTAGTATCCCAGGAATTTGGTTCTAAAACTTTGCCAGGATTCTTGTGGTGTCCGATTATTTCGCCACCACATGAGGGCGTTATCCCTCAACAATTCGGGCATAGTCCTGGGCAAGTGATCTGGGTCGAGCCCGTACGCATCAGTCAACTCTTCGACACGCTCGATAAAATTTATTGGGTCTTGGCTGCCATCAAATTTTTCGGTCCACTTCCTCACCTGGTCGATGACTCGACTGTGGGTCGTGGTACCCTGATATTGTTTATTAATGGTTGGTCCTTCTAATTGTAGCTTTTCCACGGCCTGGTCAGACGGAGCTGTGACCACTACGGCCGGGATAGTTGACAAATATGAGTACTTGGTTGGCTCCTCGCTGCGTTGATATTCGTCCCGAACTGGTGGCATGATGAATTCGGTTGATCCGGTCGCGTCAGGCGGAGTGGGATTACTCGGTGGACGTGGTGAGGTCGATCTTTTCTCATTATGTTTGACTTCTAATTCGGCCAAACGTTTTTGAAGTGGTAAATCGCCGTCGCCATCCGCCACTGTGGCTGCGAAGCGTTTGCGGAGCTCTTCCACGGTGCCCTCAGGACTGAAACCGAATTCTTCGGCATAGATCTGCAGGTCATCCTTTCGTAAGGAATAAATCCACGAGGTTTTTACCATGATGATAGTTGATTGTAAGGCGATGGCAGATTATGATCAAAATGGCGATCCTTGTCGTTATAAGGGATCACGATGTCTATTGTTAATTTGTACTGGCTTATTTTCTTCCCGGTCTTTGCTATCCCCCCCCGCGTTTAGAGGCGAGTGTAAGAAAGATCTTTCTGAGTAAATCGTCAGCCACGGCAAATGGGCTAAATAAGACAAAATTTAATTTATTCAAAAAAAAATTATATTACTACTTTACCTTTAGCCCTGAAATCGACGTGGTAAAGAAAATTAGTAGATTACGTTGATTTCAATATATATATATATAATTTAAATTAAATATCGGTGTTAAATTTCAAATTTCACCGTCTAAATTTCAAATGTCTACTTCACCACACCCCTCGGGTTTTTGGGTGATGACACAATCAAGGTTTTTTTTTTTCCGACTGGCAAGCTTTAGTATCTGACTACGGCTTAATTGGCCAGGATATAGTGGTTGGCTACTGTGTATGGATACGATCAAACCGTGCGTTATGCGGGGAAATTCAGCAGTTATTCTCGTTGGAATTTATTGCTGAAGTTCTACAAAGGTTGATTCATTCTTCAGTGCCGTTGTTTGTTTATTTACTTTTTTTTTCTAGGATCAATGAAAATCAAATTTTTAAATTTTTAACCATACAATTTGTGTTATATGATAAACGTGCACGTTGGTTGCCCGAGGTCCAGTGGCGTTATTCGTTATGCTGGGGTTTCTCTATTATTTAACCGGAACCCGGCTAACGCTCTTGACTGGCGCTCGTTGTCCTGTGCAACAACCTGTCGTTTATGTTATATTATGTTGCGTAATGTATGTGTGCATAACCATCCCACTCAAGCAACCGAACTCCCTATACTGGTTCTGGTACTTGTTGATGGTTACGAGATTAGTGCCTATCTAAAATTATCTTTGACATTCACTTACTATTTTAGTTTCTATTTTTAGCCGTACTCGGGGCAATCTGGCTGAAAGTTTCCCAGTATTACTTTATATTAGCGTATCCCTAGGTATGTATGTTTATTATTATTATTTTTTTTTTTTTTTTTTTTTTTTTACTCGGCGCAAGTATATTAATCTATCAACTGGCTACCCTGTTCCTATTGGGAAATAATGATGGACCGTAACGTCTGGCGTTTTCCTACCTAATCACGGGTTTGACTGGTTTGAAACGAGTTAAAATTTTCCGATCAAATACTGTGTCTACTGACCAAGTCTTTAATTTGGCTACTCTGAAATTTTGACTTGAGGTCCCTGCTCGGGCGCCATTGTGAGGACCCTTCTTTTGCCAAGGATACGCTCGTCGTACCCAGGGTCCGATACAATTATTTATTTCCTCCTCCCGACCCCAAGTCAAAACTCAAATCTATGCACCAAATATTTATCGGATTTATTTGTTTTCTTGTTTTCTCAAAATCTTAATCTATACAGGGCATATAAGGTAGGTAAGCTTAATTCCTAATCTAAAATATGACAATCTTCAGTGTTCTTTAATATTTAATTAATTGTATTTGCAAATGATTTAATTACCTGCTGGGGCGATGTCACGCTGACAGGGTCACCAGGGTTCGACGTTTTTTTGGATTTGGTTTTCTTCGATTTATATTGCTTGTCAGTGCGTTTCGTGCGGGTGGGGGCGGCCGCGGTGAACTACCTATACTACTTCCTGTGTTTCAGTCAGCCAGCTCTCGTGTGTGTGTTTCTCGTAGGTTTGGATGTCGGGGCTGAACGTGGTAGAACCACATCTTCCAGCCGCGACGATCCCCTGGGGGGCCCATTGTGGCACTAACGCGTAAAAGACGTGGTTGGTGGATGTCGGACCCGGACGTGGTAGTACCACATCTTCCGGCCCCGACAATCCCTCGCACGTACTTGCACATATTGCATCGTTGTTCACACACGCTCCTGACAATTCTTCTACACAAACTGGACGGAATTCGCGGCCGAGTGTCGAGGCAGAACGTGGTAGAACCACATCTTCCTGCTCCGACGACTCCTCATGAGTGTCTACTTGTTTCGCCCGGTTGTGTACACGCGATACCCGAAGGATGTCGAGGCAGAACGTGGTAGAACCACATCTTCCTGCTCCGACGATCCTGTAAGTTTTCGTTCATTTTCTCTCGGACTTATGATACACCGTTTCAGCGGACCTACCTGCCGGACCGCCACTACCCGCACTCCACCACTGATGGTGGCACTTAGTGTCCCAACATCATATGGGTGATGATGCCCGTGTCACCTTGACTTGTCCTTCCCTGACCTCTGTCACCGTCACACCACCACTGCTTCTAAATGGAAAATTTATTTATTTTGAGTTAAAAAAAAATGACCTAAGTGAATATTTCATATAACTTAATAATATAGTGGCTATACTTATACACGGCCGCTAATGTTACTGGCGCTACCGTGTCCTCTGCATCCGACCGTGGTGTCTCCTCTTCGTCCCGAAGCGTATCCTTCGTTGTAGATGACGTCCCACAGTCGACGTTTCTTATAAACGCTGCCTCCTCGCTGTCGGCTTCAAGCAGTCAACGTTTTCTTTTCTATCACTGATGCTGCTCCCTTGCTGTCGACACTTTGCTTGTATTGTCGACGTCACGCAGTCGACGTCTTTAACTTCACTATTCTAGCGGCACGTCCGCTCACTTCAACTGTTTGATACAAAAAGCCCTGATTCTCCTGTTGTTTGCTCTTTTATACTCCTCGCTCGCTGTCGCCGAACCTTCTCGAATCATGCCATCGAGTTCCCATTTCGGCGATGCTGGTAGTGGTGGTTTTGCCGCATCGTCCGTTATTCATGAGTACATAAAATGAGACAAAACATGTTAGAAGTTGCATGCAACGTTTAAACCCACCCAAAAATGTTGATGACTATGCGTTAGCCCAGCAAGCCTTATTTTCTTCTCGGACATATCTGAGGGTACTAAGGTTCGATCCAACAGAATGGCCACGGGGAAATGTTGGTCATGTCGCCCGAACACAACGTTTGTCATGACCGACATTTCCCCGGGCTTCTACCGGGGATTTTAATTTCCCTTTACCCCACTTCCCTATCAAGAGGCAAACAACTTCAATAAAAGAATTCAAGCTAATCTTTTACGTTAACCCTTCATGGGTTTCGCCATTTATTCTTTTGGCTTATTTTGTTTCCCTTACTTGCTAATATAATAATTTTAAACTTATAACCTAGAACAAAAAATAATAATAAGAAAAAGGTATTCATTAACCTAATCCTATCAAAATATTTACATAATTCATTCAACCTGTTGTGGTATAAAATAATAAATAAAAGAAAATATCCCTTAAACTAATCCTTCATCAAAATATTTACATAATTCATTCAACCTGTTGTGGTATAAAATAATAAATAAAAGAAAATATCCCTTAAACTAATCCTTCATCAAAATATATACATGCAAAACTGGCAAAAACCAATTTGGATGGTGGGAGCGCCTGAGGACGGCAGGCCTTCCCTCCTGGTTCCGTGGCCAGAGGTTTGGATGGTAATGCACCCTCCGTGCTTAAATTTCACGGTCCACCGTACGAACTAGAAAAGAAAAACGTATTTATGTTTTAGCATGTGGGATCAAATTTCCCAGAAATTTGGTTCCTTACAATCATAACTAAAGTTTAACCCTTAATAGGAAATAATTAAAAAGTAATGAATATGCATTAGTGTCCACATTACCTTATGCAGTTTTAAATACTCGTATATTAAAAGATGAAACTGAATCTGTAAAAGTAACGTTCGAATGACTTGGGTCAAATAAATCCAAAAAGTTTTAATTACATTGGTTTGCAACTTTTGCTCCAACCCAAACTGAACAATTTATTGAGGCATAAAACTGAGGTGCCTCAATAAAGGTCCAACACTCAAACAAAAAAGGAAAACAAGCAGATACTTATTGGTCTCAAAATTAAAAATGCAAACAATTTTCTCATACATATTAAAGACTCCCTCCGGTATTTCTAAACGAGTTTTATGGAGTGCATAAATATGTTTCTTTTTGGAATAATGTAGGGGTAAAAATTAGATGCTCGTTAAAGTATGGTTATTTATTCACACGTTGGTTATATTTTATAAGCTTAGATAAAAAAAAAAAATAACAGCTTAGATTACACTGTACGACAATTTTAAAATTTTTTTAAAATTATGGACTTCCATAAACGGATTTGAAACGGCGTTTTAAGACATGCCTAAGTAATATTTAATATATGTTTTAAATATACACTAAATTTAGCAATTTACTTACATAAGAATTGTGAAAATTTTTAAATATTGTCTTTGACATAATTGTATTACAACCGTTTTTGTCAAAGAATTTAACCCTCTTTCGCCAGTATTTGTAGGTTTTCAAAATATTGTAACGACTTCCTTTGTCCCAGGATTTATAGCTGGCATAGATCAGCGTGTGTACAGGGGTCGTAGACTTATTTATTGATTTTGAGACACTGACTTTGGTTTCAATTTGTTTTCTTTATTTTCTTTCATAACAGGTTATTCAATAAGTCCGTCGGAAAAGTAAGAAAAAAACAAAATTTTGATAAAACTCGATTATATTATTCAACATAGTTGCCTTTGAGAGCGATACAACGAGTAAAGCGATTTTCCAACTTTCGATACCACTTTTATAGTACAATTTCTCTCTCTTGTCAGAATAGGCCTCAGTTTCAGCGATTACTTTATCATTGGACTTGAATTTCTTTCCAGCAAGCATTCTCTTGAGATCTGAAAACAGGAAAAAGTTGCTAGGGGCTAAATCTGAAGAATACGATGGGTGGGTAGGCAATTCGAAGCCCAATTCATTCAATTTTGCCATCGTTTTCATCGATTTGTGACACGGTGCATTGTCTTGGTGAAACAACACTTTTTTCTTTTGCAAATGTGGCCGTTTCTTTGCGATTTCAGCCTTCCATCAATCCAAAAGTGCACAGTAATAGTCGCTGTTGATGGTGGTTCCTTTTTGGAGATAGTCGATGAATATTATTCCTTTCGCATCCCAAAATACAGACGCCATCACTTTACAAGCCGACTGTTGGGTCTTTGCTCGCTTTGGATTCGTTCGTCGACTGCTGTCCACTCAACTGACTGTCTTTTGGATTCTGGTGTATAATAGTGAAGCCATGTTTCTTCTATTGTCACATACCGACGATAGAATTCGATTTTATTGCAGTTTAACAGCGCCAAACACTCCTCTGATGCATCAATTCGTTGTTGTTTTTAGTCGACTGTGAGCTCACGCGGCGCGCACTTTGCACAGAGCTTTCGCATACCCAAATGTTCGTGTAAAATGGGTTAAACACTACCATCTGATATCTTTACAATGTCAGCTAGCTCGTGCACCTTCAATTTGCGATCGTTCATAACCAATTTGAGGATTTTTTTGATGTTTTGTGGAATAACAGAGTGATTTGGGCGTCCACTGCGCTTTGCATCACTTGTGCTGGTACGATCACGTTTAAATTCAGCAATCCACTTTTCTACCATTTGTCTCGATGGAATAGAGTCCGGATAATGTTTATCAAGCCATTGTTTGGTTCCCCTGTTTTTTTATTTCATTAAAAAGCAATGCTTTATCAAAACTCGAAATTCACTTTTATCCATATTTTTTTTTTTTCAATAACAATAGTTGCACCCAAAATGCTATAACTCACGAATCAATTGTCAGATTATTGTCAAATTTTTATACGTATCGTTTGAAGGTTGGTACTAAATAAAAATCATATGGAAAAAATCTAGTAACGCCATCTATGGACTTTTTGAACGTACTGTTAAACAAATATCGATACTGCCGGATCCTAAATTCCTGCTTTGTGATTATCGATTTCCTGCGGCTTGCGTGTCTCACGGTTTGAGTTGTAACACAGTGACGGGTGGCTTACTGCACGCTTATGGGGTAACTTAAGACCAAGGATGCTTTTTTGTCAGCACAGTGCAAACTTGAATACTGACAGACAAGCGAAACTTAGCATAGAATATCAAGGATAACTAGGATATTGTATGTCTGTGAAAGACCGAGGATGCTTCTTTGTCAGCACAGTGCAAACTTAAATACTGACAGACAAGCGAAACTTACTAACTTTACTTACTTAGGTGGTCGTAACAACCCGTGTCCGGGTTTCGGCCGACCTCATCAGCTCTCGCCAGGAGCCACTTCTCCAATCGGATACACCAAGTGCGGTTAGGGCTTCCTCAGCCTGGTCCATCCATCGGAGCATGGTCTCCCTCGTCGTCGTTGACCAGCGACCCTCGCCTCGAGCACCTTTTTCGCTGGAGCTTCGTCGTCCATACGATGGACATGACCCAGCTAGCGTAGTCGCTGCACAGTTATACGCCGAACTACGTCAATGTCATGACAAGCGAAACTACTCTAGGAAAATATCCTACATGGGGTACTGTTCTTACCCGTTTCCTTGCCACTTTTAGCGTCTCTGCTGACGTATCTGCCGGCGTCTCTGCTTTGTATCTGCCGGTGTCTCTGCTTGTGTATCTGCTGGCGTCTTTGCTTTGAGTTCCTTGTTGGCAGCGCTGTTGACGTTCCTGTCCTGCGTCCTTGCATTGGTGTCCCATTGACGTCTCTGCTGCTCCTTGACTTTTATACACGGCGCACTCAGCTCTGATGGTCACCTGATAAACTCCAACCAGATTGACTGACTCCGACTACTAGACCCGATTTCTTGCTTGCTTTGCCTTTTATACCCTTCTGTGTACTTGGTGGTTGTGATGGCAACCAACGCATGGCCTACATGACTATATAATTTGTTGCTGTGTTTTTGCGTTTTTATTTAGCATCGTTCGATCATTCGATTGTCCCGTTACTCGATTGCAGACTTACAGGGTGCTTGCTCTTGTAAAATAAAAAAAATCTTCTTAACTTAATGCAATTCAATTTTGTGTTAATGAGCAACAAATATAAATATATATATATATATATATATATAGATCTGTTTATATGAATATAACCAATAATAGTAAATAAATAAACAATGGAAGTTGGACATATATTATGTGAGGTAAATTTTTAGGTATAAAACTTTCGTCTTTACAATATGCTTGAAAAAGCGCCCTTGAAATTAGTCGCAGAGGATAAAAATATTCTATTGAAATTTGTCTACATTGTACATCTATGAAACAAAAGTGTAAGTTTTTAAGTACTTAACCCTCCGTGTGGCTAGTTAGTATTTGTCAACGCGCTGTGGCTAGTGTAACGATATCGTCACAGCCAAAATTTTTTTTAAGGTTTCAGATAAGCATTTCAATTAAAGGAAAAAAAAACTGTTTTGGCCAAAATGCCCACTCAGTTTTGCGCCAAAAATTTCGGAACAGCCGGAAACAAGCATTTTTCAAACTTTTAGTCCAAAATTCATACCTCCGGCCCTAATAAATATGAAGGAAAAATATTCAAGGTATTAAAGCTTCATATATATGTCTTAAAAAAAAAACCTACCCAGATTTGGCTCCGTTCCGAAAGCCATAATTATTTTGCAACCTGAAAATTGGCTTTTTTTCGAGTAAAAAATTTTAAAAAATTGAAGGTTTTATTGCATAAACACCCTCCTAGGGGCATTTAATGTTCAAAAAAGTTATTTGGTGATGAAGTTTCCCTTTTCTTAATAAATAAAAAAAATTTTGCAAAAAAAAATTAAGGTTGCTGGTCGGTAAAAAATTTGTAAAAAATACACAAATACACATAAGTTATTTGTAGGTAAAAAAATTTTTATTTAAAAAAAAAATACAAATTTCGGACACTGTTTTTTTGGTCACAAACATGTACTTTTTATGTTGCATTCATTTGTACATTGAAAAAAGTAAAAAATATGGCAAAATTACTTAATTTCAAGCAAAAATAACAGCATTTTTTACTAACTAAAAATAGTAAAAAAAATCACGTCCTGTGGCTACTGTAACGATTTCGTAGCCCAACTTTGCACTCACAGTACGGACAAACAACTAAACCAAAACTCAAGCGGCTTGGCAGGTGTTCACACAAAGGTACCAAAGTTTTTTTAGGAGGAGAAAGTAGAGTGACGATATCGTTACACTAACCACACGGAGGTTTAAAGGACAAAGTCTATCATACACCGAAGTGTTCCCTACACTCAACGAAAAAGGTTTATTATATTAATGAAAAAGTTAATTGATTTCAATGAATTATTCATTAAAATTGGTCCAATGAACTGTGCTCATTGATTTCAATAAATTTTGTACATAATTTTATGTATCGTTCATGGAATTTATCTTGATTTTGAAAATATTGAATTCAATGTATAGTCCATTGAATTCAATGTATAGTATATTAAATTCAATGTATAGTTACGTATGTATATACGAAAAAGTTACGTATGCATATCATTTTAAAAATTTCGGTCAAATCTTTTTGCTGTTTCTTTGCCTTAATTAATCTTTGTGAGCTTGAAGTTCAGAAACGACATGCATTAGGGCGACTTTAAAGTCTCATCTAGTTGCTGTGCCGAGCCGAACCGAGAAGGAAAGCTGAAAAACGCTGCACATAAAATCATATGAAATAAGCTCATAGTGCGTATAGTTCCAGCCCAGCAAGCAGCTTAAAGCGATTGGGTGGCACTATACGCACTTTAAGTTTATTTCATATTATTGTATGTGCAGCGTTTTTCCGCTTATCTTCTCGGTTCGGCTCCGTTGGGTTCAACCGAGCAAGCAGCTTACAGCGATTAGCGTATAGTGTCAGCCCAGCAGGCAGCTTAAAGCGACTGGTTGGCACTAACGCACTTTGAGTTTATTTCATACGATTGTGCAGCGTTTTTCGGTTTTCCTTCTCGGTTCGACTCGGCTCGCCACTCGGCTCGATAGTTGAATTGTGTGACACGTATTTACCGTTCTTGAATTCGATCTCTAGAATAAATTAAAAAAAAAATGATAACAGTTTAAATTTTTTGACAGTGCAAATTCGCACTAAAGTGTCATATAACTCAAATATTACGAACTTTTGAAATATCGATACACGTAATTTTTTTTTTTTTGTTTTTGTCTCTTCTATCAGAATACTTAATAAAAGTCTGCAATTTTTTTGTGTTGTTCTGTGTTATAAGATGAAATGAGAATGCTACAAGATACAGATACATCAAAGATACAATAAATATGTTTGATGCTACATGCAATACACTCTATCCACACATTTTAGAGATACAAATGTGCTGCAATTAACTTGAAAGTTATTAATAACACTCCATAAAATGTGGTAATAAAATGTTACCAGAAGGCCGTGTTACTTATAGCTGCAATACAATTGTAACTAATGTGCATGTCAAAAGATATAATTTATAAACATCTATCTAACAGCATAATGTGTGTGTTTATCGTGGCACGTAGTATGTGTGTGCGTGCAACAAAAGACGTATGATGAGATCGATAGTAAAAAAAAAAGTTTCTCGTGCTTTTGCTATGTCTCATTTATTTGGTTTAACTGTCCGTTGCCTATGCCTACAAATTTGCCTTTCATCTCCATTTAGCTATATAAATAAATGTCCTTTGCACCACGTTCCAGCCACTCGCTTATAGTTATAGCTACAAATTCATGAATTATACAATCATTTTATGTCTTGTTATGTGTAAACATTTTTATCACATGTTTATCCGCTACATGCACGCCATTGAACTCAAAGTTAAGCCGTGATGTGGCACATCGGCAACATCATAAAGCTAACCCACAATAAAGTGAGAATGGTATGAAAAAAAATCTCAACCTAATATGTGTAGAATGCTGCGCCTCATCAGGCGCAGTTCGGTATAGTGTACCATAAAGTGTGAATATTAAATGAACTTGATTCTTTAAAGAAGAGGGCAGAGCCTGCTACATGTAATCAGAATGTTACTCGTTAGTGCTCAGAATCAATATCACAAACATCTAGATACTGATTTGTATACAATCTACACGTCACACACATACGGATAGACGCACAAGCCGCTCGAGTCATTGCAACAACATAAAGCAAGTGACACAAAAAGCACAAAATGAAGATTAATATGATGTATAGATGGATGGATACGCATAGATATGAATGAGTGAATTATGTGAAAAAAAACAGATTACATACGAATGACCCTGACATGGTCATGTCTACATGCCTAGGCAATCACAAGGCAACCATCAAGCAACCAACAACCATCACTGGTTGTGGTACCCTAGCCAATGTACGGAGCATAGAGAATCACCGCAAGAATTACTAACAAGAAAAACTATCTGCTGGCATACGACATGAGTTTCACATTATTTTGTTTATATTGTATTTTATAAATACTTAACACGTTGACAGCTTGCATGGAGTGTGTTTTTGTACACACTGGTGGTATCAAGCTGACTGACTGCTTGACACAAGACGCAAAATAATTGCTGGGAAAATGATTCAATGTTGCTGCTGCTGTAGAGTATCTATGTATCTATGTGGTTTAAATGTGGTTAATATGGGTTTATAGAGAGGGGTGTGTGTTGTGCGCTGTGCATCACCACAACTAAGTAGTTTTTGCAATTTATAAAAGCTATTGAAGCAAAAATCAAATAGTTGAAGTTCAAATATTGAAAAACTTAGTATATGAATCACAAGAAATTCATGAAAACAATGCCTAGGGCTGAACTAACCAAAATCAAATCACTTTATTTCTTTAATTTGTTTGAAGTGAAAACTTCACTGAAGGAGCGTTGAACACTTTTTAGTAACGTCAGCAATGTTAACGTCAGCAATGTTATATCGCCATCTCTGTTATTATCACCACTGTAAACGTTAGCACTGCTAAGTCTTTCACTGTTAATTCTGAGCTACCAGACAAGCAGAAAAGATAGCAGCGTTTTTGAGATTTTTTGTATAGGGACCCCCAGAAGGGTGGTGGATAGGGTAGGAGTGTTGAGAAGAAATGTTAAAGTACAAAAAAATAATATCTTTTTTATATATTTTACCCCTCTAGGAGTCAATTTGGGAGGGATAAGAACTATAATCAGAGAGATATGGGGTGGTGTGCTTGGAAGAAATGTTCAAGGGAAAAACTAATAGGACCAGCTAATATATTTGAACCCTCCATGCGTAAAGCCGGGAGAGATATGAACTATAACCAAAGATTTTTGAAGTGACAACTTCTTTAGGCACGTTTAGAGCACTTTTTGGTAGAGAGCAAAACTTAGATTCGCGATATTATCACGCTGTTAGCGTAACAGAAATTATTGTTGTACATCATTCCTTTTTAGTGATTACCTAGCATCGACCAAGTCGAAGACCGAAGCGATTACCGAACCGATTACTAGGCCGATTACTGAAGCGATTACCAACCGATTACCGATTACCAAGGTGATTGCCAGTCGATTACCGAACCTATTACCGATTACCGAAGCGATTAGCAATCAATTCCCGACCCAATTAATTATTACCGAAGCCATTACCAACCGATAACCAAACCAATTACCGATTACCGTAGCGATAACCAACCGATAACCGAACCAGTTACCGATTTCCGAAGCGATTACCAACTGATTACCGACTACTGAAGGGATTACCAACCGATTACCGCAGCGATTACCAACCGATTACCGATTACCGAAGTGATTACCAACCCATTACTGATTACCGAAGCGATTACCAACTGATTACTGATTACCGAAGCCATTACCAACAGATTACCGAACCAATTACCGAAGCGATAACCAACCGATTACCGAAGCGATTTCCAATCACCGAAGCGATTACCAAATGATTACCGATTACTGAAGTAATTACCAACCGATTACCGCAGCGATTACCAACCGATTACCGATTACCGAAGTGATTACCAACCCATTACTGATTACCGAAGCTATTACCGAAGCCATTACCAACAGATTACCGAACCAATTACCGATTACCGAAGCGATAACCAACCGATTACCGAAGCGATTTCCAATCACCGAAGCGATTACCAACCGACTACCGAAGCTATTACCAACCCATTACCGATTACCCAGCCAATTACCGATTACCGAGCCAATTACCGATTACCCAACCAAAGTAATTGTGTTAGAAAAATATTATATACAGGGTGTCCCGCAATTGAGTGCAACTACTTACGGAGGTGAAAGGTTATGTCGAGCTGAGCAAAAAATCGTATGGGAGGGGAGGGGGGGGCATTCTATTTTCACATTCAGGGAAGCACACTTTTTTAGTACAGCTAACTTTATTTTTTAAGATATGTTTATGTTTTTAGTGTCATCGAAAAGACAATTCAATAAATTACAAAATTGATCTAAGAAAAAAATTTCATTTATTACGTGAAATTCTGAGAAATTTGCACTCAAAATTGAAATTTGGTAAATTCAACCGATTAATTTCATCTTCACACGAGCACAGCACGGTAACGGTTAAGTCGGTGGAGTTTGTTGATATACCATTGGAAAGGTGATTTTATTATCTTTGCAATGAGCTATCAAAATATGTTTTCTGTAAGTTAGTTTTTCTGCTAGAAACAATAACGTGAAGCAAAGTCGTGAAATATTAATTAGCCCTGTAGCTCCTAAGAATGTGGAAATAGACCCCCCACCCATACGATTTTTGGCTCAGCTCGACATAACCTTTCACCTCCGTAAATATTTGCAATCAATTGCGGGACACCCTGTATAAATATTAATAAATATTAGTTTAACCAGGGTACCATTCAAAAAGGTACACAAAAAATCGTACGCGCTCACTGACGTGTACCCTAGAAAATATTTTATCGCTCTCGTCCACGAGCGCGTACGATTCGGTGAGACTTTGAAATAAGGTCTCATTACGTGTGCCTACCAAAACGTACGCGCTCGTGGACGAGAACATAAATGAGACTTTTAATGCTCAATAGACAGCTCGTGAGCCGCTCACGGAAATGAAAGGGAGGACTGAAATCTGAGCAGCTAAGAGACAATTTAGCTCCCAGTAGAATCCATTGCAACTTTTATGATTTCTGTAGACTGTGAATAAAGATATAGGTTCCACATGGATTATATATGGTACTAAATGGGTCATTGGAACTTTTTTAGGTTCTGTGGACTCCTTGATCCAAAAAAACTTGGAAAATTTTATCGACAAATAGGTTTACTCGGGCCATTGGAACTATGTTCGATTTAATGGACTCATTAGACCACAATCTGGGATTTTTTTGTCAAATACGTTCCACTTGGACAGATAGGTTTCAGTTGCAACATTTTTGAAACTAGTTGGTTCATTGGACATTTTTGGGTTTATTGAACTTTTCAAATAAACTTTTTCTTGGCAAATAGATACCACTTGAAACTGAATTCCACTTTTTATAATTTTGAACTGCTGGATCATTCGAACTTTTTTGTGCTTAGTGGATTCCTTGGACAATAATTTTTTATGAAATAGGATTCACTTTGACGAATAGGTTCCACTTACACTATTTTTGGAACTAGTTGAGTAATTGGAACTTTTTTGGTTTAAGTGGACTCTTTGAACACTAATATTGAATTTTTGACAAATACGTTTCACTTGTAATATTTTTGGAAATAATTGGGGCGCACTAATTTTAATGAGATTCTTGGAAAACTTCTTGGAAAAAATCATAAATTTTTTGCTCTAAAAGCGCAAGTGGATTCTGTGTGCCCAAGTGGAACCTATTTGTCAAAAATCCAACATTTGTATCCAATAAGTCCACAAAATCTAAAAAGTTGCAATAATCCCACAAGTACCATATTTAATCCAAGTGGAAACTAGTGGCCATAGAAGCATATTTTTTGTCCATTGTGTCAAACCCAAACAAGTTTAAACGACCCAACTAGTTCCAAAAATATTTAATGTGGAACCTATTTGTCCAAGCGGAAACTATTTGTCAAAAAATATTTGTGGGTCTACAATACTTAAAAAAGTTCCAATGACCCAAGTAGCTTAAAAACTAATCCAATTGGAACCTATATGTGCAAGTGAAAACCTTTTTGTCAAAAAATCAAAGACCCACAAGTTCCAAAAATATTTAAAATGGAAACTATTTGTCCTCTTGCCGACAATACATCGACATTTATCTAAGGAGTCCCTAGAACCAATAAAAATCCCTTTTACCTACCTAGGTATGCTATTTTTTCAATCATTGCCATGAACGGCTCATGAAACGTCCCATGAGCATTAATCGTCTCATTTGCGTACACGCTCGTGGACGGATACGCCAAATATTTTTTGTCATTCAAGTACGTGAGCTAGTTTTATTGCTTTGAAAATCTGGCTCACGTACACGAACGTGAGACGTTATAAAAGGTACACGAGTGTGTACCAAAATGAGCTGTGTACTAGCTCGTGTGCGTACACGAGCGGACCTTTCCGTACCCTGGCTTATACATTCAATAAGGCATAATTTGAAAAAAAGAGTAAAAAAAGTAGAACGCGTCTAATTTACCGACTCGACTATAGGCTACTTCGGAAGCTCATAACAGCGATGTTATTTCATAGCCTTAAGTTTTCACTTCTTTTTTTGTTTTTTGTATGGGGATCCTTCTCAACGGTAACAGAAAGGGATTGGGTGTGTTCAGAAGAAATGTTGAAGTGTAAAAAAATAATTGGACCAGTTCATATATATTTGACGTCTCTAAAGATCGATTCGGGAAAGGTTTATTTTTATTCGAATATTTGATGATTTATTCAAAAGAAGCTTCTAAAAAACTTAAAAAAAAATATTGACGAAAAATTTGACGATGTCCCCCATGATACCAAAAAGGAAAGGTTTCCAGGTATCACTCACCGATTTGAATAACTTTCGGATATGTGATTGAGGACAAAAATTCAAGGTTGACGTATTTCTTTATACGTGCTCAATCGATTCGAATCGAACGCCGTTTGAGCGCTCGAAACAATAAAACACAAAATTTAAAATTTTAAACTTTTTTTTTTTTATTCTAAGTCAAAATTGAATAAACTTTTCAAATTCGTGTTCGTTTTTGTTTTTATCTATAACACTTCTTTAGATATATGGGTAGACAGTTTGAACTTTTTTGTTCTTTGCGCAAATTTTTCACATTCAGAATTTTTTTTCAAATTTGAAATGGTCCTGTAAATAAACGACTAAAGATATTTGATTGCTGTTTTTTCCTTGTACATGGGTATTGTAATCTCTAATGATAAAAATTACTAAAATTTTCAAATCGTTTACTTTTTGACCACAATAGCTATGGTCAGTTAACCCTTATTTTTCATGATTTTTGAGGTTTAGGTAAGCATAAAAAGTAAAGATTCCAAAAGATTCGTGAATGACATACATACAATAAATTCTTGGAGTATCCTCTATACATCCATATATGACATTCTGCCGGGCTCTGCCGGACGTTGAACAAACTTGTCATTTGAAGAAAAAATGATGATGTTTCCTGATATGTACTGTGTTTTTTTTAATTTACTTGTGCACTAAACAAAATTGTATAACTTAGAGTTGTATGCACTATATCATTTTTTTTTTTTTTTTTTGTACATTCTAAATATGACAATATGACATTATGATATGCGACACAAGCCCAATTCAGCCAAGGCAATAGAACAATTGAGGCTATGTATGAGTCTCCTGATAATATTGAGGCTATGTATGAACATGGGCTTTCACCTCTTCATGCGAGAATTAGGTTCATAGAACATTGTCTGCACATAGTTTACGACATTAAATTTGAGAATTTTAAAAAAAAACAAAGAATTCAAAACGAATACAGGGATGCAATTGGGCTACGAGTGGATTTTTCGAAACAGGGCTCGGGAAACAGCAATGATGGCAACACTGCTCGGCGTTTTTTTTTCAAAATGTGGAAAATTTTAAATGCTATAAACTCCCGACACCTAATTGATGGTGGCAAATTTGGAAAATTTGCACGAGATACTCTTAATTTGCATAACTCTTTATATGGCGAATGGAGATATCTTACTCCAACCATACATAAAGTCTTATGTCATGGAGAGAGAATCATAAACCATCACTTCTTCGCTGTAGGAGAGTTATCTGAAGAGGCCCAGGATCCAAAAAATAAGGAATATAATATACCAGAAAAAATAGCAGAGAAAACCAGAACATGGATCTCATTACTATTTTGATGATTTCGTCAGATCCGTTAATAACATCGGTTAGAAGTATTGAGAAAACGACATATTCTGGAGATTATGACGGTATACTTGGTGAAATAGAAGACTTGATTAAAAAGTAGATATATATCAAATTCGAGTAAAAGAGAAAAAGGAAAATTTGGTTTTTATTTTAAACAACATTTTACATTGATGATTATTAAATTAAATCATCTAATTTTACTTTATATTTGAAAGGTGTATTTTTCGAGTTGACGAGTTGAGAAATTAGAAAATTTTAAATGCATTATAATTTTCTTATTCTGTTAGAAATGATATTATTTCAAACAATTAAGCAATAAGAGGATTCTATGAGTTTTGACATTTTTTTAATTAAGTTATAGGCAACCCTACCAAGGCATCTACGATTTTCTGAACATATTTTTTCTGTTTTCTTAAGCACATCGATTGTCAACAAAACAAAATAAAAATTAAATATTCCCATCCCAAAGTAGAATTTTGAAAATATCTTAGGATTACCTAATTCTGATTCTAAAAAATTCTGTTCTAAAAAAAAAAGTACAATTTTAAAAATATCTTAGGATTACCTTAGGATTAGGAACCTAGGAAGCACAAGCTTATTTTTTAGCTGACTTTGGGGCAACACCACTAAGCTCCCCTCTGCTCAATTGAACTTATATTTGACATTTCTGTAGCTAGATCGATTTTCAATCGAACGATAAAAACCGGAGTAAATTATCTCAACCCGTTCAAAAGATACAGAATTGCGATCACTCAGGGAGCATTTCGCGACACTGTGCGACGTCTACCGATATTAAATCGTAATCTGTGGGAAAATTTTCAAAAAATTCGGAGTGTAGACGAATTTTCAAGTCACATTTCAGTTTTTATCGCTTGACGCTTGCATGCCCCCTTTTGACAATTATTTCAATTTTAAATTAAATTTCGTCATATTTTAACGAATTTGATTCATTTTTAAAAAAACTTGATGAATAAAAAATTAATAAAAAAAAAAAACATATTAATTGAAGTGAGATCAAAGTGAAAAAATACTGGTGAGAAGGAAATTTTTGATTTCATAAATGCCTGTCTTACTTTTAAAAAAATCTAAATCACACCTTTCTACTTAGTTTTTGTGTTTATGCCCAAGGCCGCCTCTAGGCGGATTCGACATTTTCATCTGTAACAAATGAACGAAGTATCAAAATGAAAAACGAACTTCAGATTCGTTTTTTTCTTCAAAAAATTAGTCTATTTTTGATTTTTAGAGCTCAAACAAAAAATGGGTCATTTGTTTTTAAAAAGGAAATGTTTTGAATTTGTTTGCTTGTGGCATATAGCTCTATATACTCGTATACTATATATGCTGTCATTCCTTTCAAATAATTCACGCTTGATGAAACAAAATGACAAAACTAAGCCGATGCTTTTCAATTAAATTCGTTTCTTTATTCAAATAGTCACATTCACCAAATTTAACGCTTGATTAATTCGCATTTATTCAAAAAAATGTACGACTGTATGTTATTTATGTAAACTGTTCTGTAAGCCTCTATTAGCCTCTTTTATAGGGTTAATTAATTTTTTTTATTGATTTGACATTTTTTATTTGACAGTGTATAGTTTTTGAAGTTTCCTATGTTCAGCAATTTTTGTTTTTCCTTTTTTTGACAACTGTGATACTGATAAATGTCGTCGAAAAGTTGTCATTATAGGCATGACTGAGAACATTTTATGTATCCACTCCTAAAATCTGTCAATTCATAAATGAGGGTATTGTAAAAATAACTTATCTGTGAAGTGGACTGATTGATAGTTTGTGAATTTCTAAGTGATATAAGGTAGATGCATGTGTGTTCACACATACATTCATCAGACATAAACATGACCAGCATTTGTGTCTAAATAACATTAAAATCTGTGATTTATTTAAAGCAATTCCATTGATTGTCAAACACTTCAGTTGCGAAAATGTATTTCTTCTCATTCTTCTCTGCAAAGCTGCTGCATATATTCGCTTTTCGCATTTGCATTATTTAACATTCCTCTTAAATTGCTTGCTTGGCTACTTGAGAACAAAGAATTTTAATGTTCAGTGTTTTAATTAAACGAATATAACAGATTTTATGGAATGCAGATTGAGGAAGAATTGTATTGTTTTTTGAGCTAATCTACGAATGCTTGAAAATTGCCAATTGAAGTTCATTTCGAATCAGTTAATATCAGGATTAATGAATTCTTCCTCGCTACAACAAGATAATAGAGCTCAACTATGGTTTCATAATTCTGTATAATTCCTTCATTGTGCAGAATTATTAAACTTTGAATGGAATGATTCAAATTAAAAATAGCAAAAAAAAAAATATGGACGTGACAGAGAAATTTTTTAAATTTTTTCAACTTTAATATCGTTAAATTTTTCACATAACTACTGTTTTGAAAATTAATTTATAATCCAAAATCACTATTACGCTCTTTAAAAAATTCTGTTAAATTTATTTTTTTAAGTTTTTGCAGAAGTGAATATGAGTTTTGTCTTAAGTGTTATACTTTAAAAAGTGTTTCAGTCTACTAAAAATTTCTGAATTTATTAAGTTCTCTTAAGCTAAAAATTTTTAAAAAATAAAAAAAAAGGTTTAGTAATTCGGCGCCAGAGACATTGCTGTTGAAGTAACTAACACTCAGGACTTAAACGATTTTTTAATAATTTTTGTTGAAAAAATTCTCTACTAAGAACTAAAAATATAGGAAACAGTCAAGAACTAAGCAATCAAATACAAACACTGTTTTTTTTTAAATTTTCAATACTTAAAACCACAAAATCATAGACAACACTATTGACATATTAATCTGCTGATTAAATTTAAATAAAGACTTTAAAAAGCCATTAATTTAGTAAAACTGAAATTGATAAATCGTGTATTTCCTGCAGTTATGCATTTGACAGCATATCAGTTACTAAAAAAAAAAAGATTAGAGCAAGTAAAGTAAAACATAACACTCCTGACACAATGCGGTCAGATAAATTCTGCAAAAAACTTAGATAATGTTATGTAAACTTCACAAATGAAAAAAACAAACAAATAACTCATTGAAATTTATACTGGCATTACATGTTTTCCCATAGCACGCGGGCGCAGTGCTGTCGCTTTGGACTTTTCAATAGCAGTAAAATTTCATTTTTTGGGGAGTATTTTCGAAATTTTGGGAGTATTTTAGTACTTCAATATCAATCAAAATGTAACTTTATCATAACACGCTAACAATGAAATGATATTATATTATTTTTATTTAATCAATTTTCCTTGTTTTTTTATTTTATGTATTTTTTTATTGACAAAATTATTTTGAATGTGTGACAAAATAAAACATAATAATAACAATTCAATATTTCAATTACAACATACCAAAGAAGATATCATTAAAAATTATATAAATTTGTATAGGCTATTAAGCTTTTTTCGAATGTTAAAATTGAATAAAGATAAAAAATAAATAAAAATAAATATTAAATAATATTAAATAAAAATTCAGTTCTTATTGTTTTAAGGCACAAAATTATTTGTTTATCTGTTTAAGTACAACTTTTAAAGATTTATAAAAAAAATTATTCATTTTTATTTTTCATGTATTTTAAAATTAATCCTTTAAAAAGGATTCCAATTTTCAACATGATTCGTATCCATTAATTCTTTTGAAATCAAAATCGAATGAACTGTTGTATTCAGAAGACAATTTCTTTTTTTATCTTTTATTAAGTTAAGCTCTGAAAATTTTTTTTCTGCAGTTGCACTGCTATGTGAAAACGATAATATAGCACTTATAAAATGTCTTACTAATGGAAACATTGTTTCCATTAATGCGTTCTTTTGCAAAAAGATATTTTTCCAAAAACTTTCAAGCTCCAAGTCTTTAGAAAAATCCATATTTATTAATATTCGCCATTCTTCGTCTAAAGCTTCAATATCAGCCTCTTTAATAAAATTTGGAAAAGCTGTCATTAATTGCACAAGACTTGGAGCTAAACTTTTTGGATTAACTCCCTGCAACGAAATCAAGACTTCTTCATTGAATTTTAATCGAGAAACAACTTGTTTACAAAGCTTTATATAATATTGTCGACATATTTTATTCATTTTACATATTTCAGTTTGATTTACTGTTCCTTTTTTTGTTAAAATGGCTGAATTTGCTCCAATATATATTTCATTTAAATTTAAATAAATTTCTTCATCATAAAAATCTAGTTTATTAAAAAAGACATCAGAGCAGTACTTAGTTTTGACAAAATTTTGAAATATTGTTTTAAATCACCCCTTTGTAGTTGGAACTGAAACATGTATCCTGGGCTTCTCTGATTGAAACTCTATATTAATTTTATTAATATTTAAAATGTATGCAAGAAAACTGAAATATATTTTTTTAAATCATTTAGTTCATGACATATACTTTGAGCAAGATCTGAATTAGGTTCAAGTTCGTATTGTAGAAAAAAATGTTGCAGCGGGGCCCACTGCTCCAAAACTCTTGCCAAAAAACATTTTGAAGCGAAAGCCATCTTGTTGATGATAATATAAGGATTTTGCGCGGCTGCACAGGAAAATATTAGTGCGAAAAAATAATATATATTTCTTAAAACTATTTCTAAATGCTTTGGTAGTTGCTTCGAAGCAGCGGATGAGCACAAGTTAAGTGAATGACATATGCAACCCATTACATACATATTAGGTTGACGTCTTTCAAGCAGTTTTTTTACGCCAGACTTTTTTCCCATCATTACCGAAGCAATATCCGCCGCAAAGCCCTCAAGATTTTTTGTCTAATTTTTTAAATAAATTTGCAATTGCCAAGTAAATTGATTTACTATCTGATGTTTCAAGAGTAATTAATGCTAAAAATTTATCTTTAACATTTGTAACAAAATCGAAATATCGCACAATTAAAACCAAGCATGTCTTCGAGCTTTCATCGGTGGTCTCATCAATAATGAGCGAAAATTTTTGATTTCTTAAAATGTTCGCTATTCGTTCTTCCGCCTCTTTTTGTTTTCGCTTTTGTTTTCCCACACTTCAAATGTTTTGCTATTTCTGAATTAGAAGCTACTGATTTAATTAGTTATATAAGAGGTGTTACGTATATTAAAGTGAATGGATGATAATTATGTAATATAAACATTATTACTCTAAGTTCTGCAGTTTTTACATTTTCAATTTTTTTATTGAAGTTTTTTAATTTTTCACTTTCTTGGATGAATGGCTGATTTTTTAAAGATTTAATACAATTCAAATGAGATTTGGTATTTTCATGCCTAATCAAGTGAGAGTGATTGTTGGTTAATATCATAGCTTAATGGTTGTGTTTGGGCCTATTTTTTGTTGAAGCCATTTGAATTCAGTTAGCCAAATTGGACGAAAATGTTGAGGTTTTTTCTTACATGTCGATTGTTCTTCCTCACCAAATTCATTAAGATTCGTGACAATCAGTTGCAGACCGTTTTCTTAGTAATTCCAGTTTTTCTGTTAATGTTGGAGAAGAAATTACTGCACTTGTCGATGAATTGCTATGTTTTTTCTTCTGCACCTTTGTTATAAATCTATAATTATAAATATGAATAAACAATGAGTTAGGAAATATGAACTAAGCTTACCTATCCATATTTTTTGTTAGGCAAAATGGTTAAATAAGAAAGAAAATAATTTTGCCGTCAGTTTCAATCAAGTAGCCGTTTTACTGTTAAAAAGTTGAACTCGTCACTTTCATAACGAGTGACAAGAACAATAAAATTTAACGAACACAGTGAACGAAAAAAGGAGGCGTTCAGAGAAAGTTTTATTTTAGCAGAAATGGTGAGTGCACATTTGGCTGTTTTCAGCCATATAAAAATAGTAGTACTTTTTGTATTTGGGGAGTATAGTAGACTCACGACTCAATAGGAGTAAAATACTGCAATAGTAGTACTTTCGGCATATTTCAATATTGAAGGAAAGTTGATGAGTACAATTTTTACTTTCGGAAAATTTTTATTGTGAAT
The DNA here is from genome assembly GCA_914767935.1 of Coremacera marginata. Lineage (NCBI taxonomy): Eukaryota > Metazoa > Arthropoda > Insecta > Diptera > Sciomyzidae > Coremacera > Coremacera marginata. The sequence goes on along the minus strand of OU612043.1, from coordinate 11,429,866 downwards.
CACAAATCAACGAACTTGAGAAATTTTTCCTTTTTGAAGTTGGTTAGAAAAAAAAAAACATTAATATAAACAAGGAGTTCTGCAATTGAGTGCAACTATTCACGGAGGTGAAAGGTTATGTCGAACTGAGCAAAAAATCGTATGGGAGGGGGGTCTATTTTCACATTCTTAGGAGCTACAGGGTAAATTAATATTTCACGACGATTGATTTCATCTTTACACGAGTACAGTTCGGTAACGGTTCAGTTGGTGGAGTTTGTTGGTATACCTTTAGAAAGGTGATTTTATTGCCTTTGCAATAAGCTATCAAAATAAGTGCGTAAGTTGGTTTTCCGGCTAGAAACAATAACGTAAACCAAAGTCGTGAAGTATTAATTAATCCTGTAGCTCCTAAGAATGTGAAAATAGATCCCCCTCCCATACGATTTTTTGTTCAGTTCAACATAACCTTTCACCTCCGTTAATAGTTGCAGTTAATTGCGGGACACCCTGCATTTTATTCATTACTTCTACCTTTTTTTGATCTTTTCAATGTTAAAACAGCGAAAGGCAAAAATAAAAAAATAAAACTTTCTATTGAAAATACAATACTCGACAATATTTCCTTGCACCAAATGTTGTGAGAGCTTTTAACAACTTCTTGTTTCAGTGTAAAGCTGTGCATTCGGAAAACTCTCTTTGTTGTTGTTTGAATCGTGCGTTGATCACCACTGCTCTAAAAAAATTTAATAAAATCAAAAAATTTATAACAACAATTTTTGTTCTTATATTTTTCAATGGATTTTTGGAAAAAAATCCCATTTTTTAAAAAAAATCTGAATTTTTCCTTTTTAAAATAATCAGAGCATGCGCAAATTTTGAATATATGTACCATTATAGGGGTGCACTCTAAATAGTCTGATATATACATTTTTTTGTTAAACAAAACGCGTGAAACCAGCAATCGCAAAAATATTTCCAAAAGACATATCGACCTTTTTCGTATCTGTGTATGTACTTCCGGTAAGGCAATTCAAATTTACTGTAAAAATGGGCAGGACCAGAAGCACGCCTAACTCCCATACAAAGTGACATCTTTTTTTCTCATTTCTTTCAGTGTTAGATTAGTGAATTTGCTGAAATTTCAGTTGTAATTTTACTTTCTAGTACCCAAAATGGGCGTGGTCTGATCAGAATTACGTCTACTTCCCATACAAAGTGAAAAGCTTTTTCTTCTTTGTTTTTTTTTGTCAGTGGAGCGATTGTACTGAAATTTTAGTTGTATTTGAACTTTCGTGAAATAAATACAAAATGGGTGTGGTCGAACCATAATTACGTCCACTTTCCATACAAAGTGAAAAGTTTTTTATCCTTGTTAGTAAAGCGAATTTTGCTGAAATTGTGGCGGTAGTTTTGTTTTATATTATTTGTACGATGCACAGAAAATGGGCGTGGTCGGACCAGAACTACACCACCTTCTATAAGAAGTGAATAGTTATTTCACGCGTTTTCTTTCACTAAAAAAATTTAAAATTTCACTAAAAATTTCCAATTTCGACATTGTGTCGAAAAAGTTTAGAGTGCACCTACATACATAATGGTAAATTCAAAATTTGTGCAATACTCGGGGCTTTGAAAAAATATTCAGATTTTAAAAAAATTTGCTTTTTGAAGATGAACATTTTAACGAATTTACTACTAAATTTTAAGTGTGAATTTTAGGACTGTTTTCCAGGAAAGGTCAGGGCTAGGTCATACTTGTCAGGCCTTAATTCCAGCCTTATCAGTCATTCCATTTTATGCTGGGAACGTTTCCGTGATTTTTCTTTATTCTTCTCAGTGTATCTCAGTGTAAACTCAAATATAGGCACAATTAAATGTCTGCAGCAGGAAATATTATGTGCCAAGGATTTTATGCGCCTGCATAACTTAGAACAATTTTGCCTAGCTAACAATTGTTAATTCTTTTGTTCTATGCAAGTTTGCTACCATTGTTCACATTGCTACAATACTTATTTACAAGTGTGTGCATGGCGCTACATCTTCTTAAGAGCGTTTAACAATTTTAAGAGAGTGAAAATATTTTAAACTTAAAAATTTTTACCAAATTTTTACGATGGTAATTTTTTTTTTTACAATTTAATATATTTCTTCAAATGTATTCAAAGAAGAAAAGCTCAGTCAGTTTATTTGTGCTTTTAAAGCACTTTAAATAAAGCCAATTTGAACTTTGCTTTAATGTTTCTTTGGAATAGTTTTTAATTGTTAATTTGGCTCTTAAGACAGCGAACGTTTAAACTCAGGTTAAAAGTTAATTAAGTGAGATCTTAGCAGGCTCAATCTTTTGGTTAAGCAAGGAAGTCAATTATGAAGCTTTGTCATAAAGCTTTGTTTATTTATAGAAATAACTTTAATTATTGTCATTAAATTTTATTTAAGTTTTGTCATTAAGCTTTATTCATTCAATATGAAGACTTTAATTATTGTTGCTTTAAGCAATATTATGAAATGCAAACACTAACTTTTTGTCTTAACATTGAGAAAACCGCGTTTTGCTTTTACATTTTTTTAAGTTGTTCGTAATATATTTTTTTTTTTTTTATAATAATTGTAATAAGGAAAAGTTTTCTGAACAATATTAAATATATATTTGTGAAAAAAAGTTCTTTCTTTTGTTACTTTGCTGCAGAGCTGAGCAAACATCATTCAGCAAGTATGTATATAGGAAAAAAAGCATTAAATGTGGGGCATAAAGAAAATAACCACAACAAAGAATAAAGCCCATTTTGACCAGCTGGTGTAAAGGAAAAGAAAAAGCATGAGATTTAATATTAATATTAAAAAAGATGTTATGAGCGCCAGTGGCTGGAGGTAATATTTTCCTTCTACTGGTAATTGGCAGATGTTGACGGAGTTTATTCATTTTTAGACATTTTCTTTAAATTAGTAAATTTTGTAGCAATATTCAAAATATTATTTTAGCAAAACTCAGCAACACTCATTTTGTCAAAATTTTGGGAGTTTTTTAAGTAAGAATTGTGAAAAAACGGTTCGAGATACTTGAGCAAATATATTTTTTCTCTTTAGTGAAGTCACTTTCGCATCACAAGTGCGTAAATGAAGCATTAAAAAAAAATAAAAAAAAAAAATAATAAAATAGAAAAAAAATTTGGTAAGAGTTTAATCCTAATGTGAGGGGCTGACTAAGAGTTTTAAAAAATAAAATTAAAGAGTCCTTAAATTTTAGGACAAAAGTGTAAAAAGAATTTTAGAACTTTTTAAAAAAAATCAAACCTTTTTTTTTTGATTAAAATTAATATTAAAAATGATTTTTTTTTCTAACTTACCATTCGTCTGCGATCCCGGGTGCATATAGTAAGCCTTCTGCTTGCTCATAATCTGCTTGCACCTGACTTTTTTCTATTTGCTCGTCTGATTTTCTTTTTCTGGCATGCCAGGAAAGGAGAGTTTTAACCTATTTCGGGTATGGACAATCGAACTGTTTCATTCGTTAAAATTTTTTGTTGAAAATTTTTCCTCCAACGGAGGCTTTTTCTAATTTTACCCCCTTATTTGATGGCTGTTTACCAGGGTGATCACTCAAAAAAAAATATTTGCTACCAATAAATTTAAATAAATCTAAAACATTAAAAAAAAAATACTGAACAAAAAAAAAAAAATTACAAAATATTTAGTAAAAATAGGAAAAGTTCGAAAATTGCTATATGGGCGGGTAATGTGGTATAGTATCATATCTCTCAAATACTTTGTAATCTGATAGAAAAATTATCACTTATTTTAATATCATAGATTTTGACCATTATTTTTCACAATTTAGTGAAATATTGAATTCTGTAATTGAACTTAAATATCTATATATTAATTAAATTACCTTATATATCTTTAATATATAATATATTTCTATATCTATATCTATATCTATATCTATATCTATATCTATACCTATATCTATATCTATATCTATATCTATATCTATATCTATATCTATATCTATATCTATATCTATATCTATATCTATATCTATATCTATATCTATATCTATATCTATATCTATATCTATATCTATATCTATATCTATATCTATATCTATATCTATATCTATATCTATATCTATATCTATACCTATATCTATATCTATATCTATATCTATATCTATATCTATATCTATATCTATACCTATACCTATATCTATATCTATATCTATATCTATATCTATATCTATATCTATATCTATATCTATATCTATATCTATATCTATATCTATATCTATATCTATATCTATATCTATATCTATATCTATATCTATATCTATATCTATATCTATATCTATATCTATATCTATATCTATATCTATATCTATATCTATATCTATATCTATATCTATATCTATATCTATATCTATATCTATATCTATATCTATATCTATATCTATATCTATATCTATATCTATATCTATATCTATATCTATATCTATATCTATATCTATATCTATATCTATATCTATATCTATATCTATATCTATATCTATATCTATATCTATATCTATATCTATATCTATATCTATATCTATATCTATATCTATATCTATATCTATATCTATATCTATATCTATATCTATATCTATATCTATATCTATATCTATATCTATATCTATATCTATATCTATATCTATATCTATATCTATATCTATATCTATATCTATCTATATCTATATATATCCAGAGCTATGCAATTGTTAAATAAAAAAAAAAATAAGGGACACTCTAATGTATAAAGATACTGAATTAAAATTACTTAGCTTGATATGAAACTTATTCATAGTAAAAAAAGTTTATGATTCTTCAAAAATAATCAAATTCCGAACACTTTTGTAAGACACTGTACGTACGAATAGCTGCTTAGAAGCACTAAAAAAAGTTTACCTAAGTTACCCTAAATGCTATAACTGTAACCGGAAGAATATTACCGAAAGTGCGAAAAATCTCGCTAAAGCAGTTCTACTGTTTTCCGTTGAAAGTTTTTCGCGTAAATTTTTATCTCTTTTAATAGCAAGCAACAACAACAACAACAGCAAAATTGTAAAAAGCTTTAACATATTGGTACGCCTCTTATGGTGACTACATTAGTTGCGCTCCCCGGATCAGTGTCGGGCAAAATTGAAAAACCTATTCACATGTGATTGAGCTAGATTTGCTGCCGACGTCAATGTTTTCACATGTACACAATAAAAATTTCGTGTGGCGTACGAACAGTAGCCGAGTTATGACTTTGGTTCGTGCTTATGAGAAGCTGTGAGCTTAATTTTGCTATTCAAATCATGTCAGTTGACGTTAAGCATTCAAGAAGGCAAGAACTCGCTTCTGCTCGCTTCGCAACTACAGAGAGAAAAATGTTTAATGATAAATGGATGCTAGATTTCTTTTTTATAGAAAATACAAACGCTGTAGCGCAATGTCTTATATGCGAACGCACTGTTTCTCGTTCCGTATTGATGTATGTGCAAAGGCATTACTCGGTTTGTCACGCACAATTCAATTTAATTTTAGGAGAAGAACGAAAACTAAAGCTTTTCGAATTAAAAGCTAAATATTTTTTAAGGTTTATTGCTGATGATTTTAATCAAAATATAAATAATTCTTATATTCATCATAATATTTCTTCATTACAATTTAAAAAGGCATCCTATGCTGTGTCATTGGCCTTGGCAAAAAAATGCCGACCGTATGAAGATGGTATGTTTTTAAAGAATTAAGTCAGGTTGTTTTCAGTTTTTTTGGGGAGCAAGGAAATGAAATGCAACAAATTGTAGAACAAATACGTTTATCCAGACGAACAATAACTCGCCGAACGGAAGTTATGTAAATATTTATATTTTACCACTAAGCAAAGGTTATTAAACTGCAAATTTTTTTCTATATGTCTTGACGAGAGCACGGACATAAATAACTTAAGCGTATTAATCATATGTGTTAAGTCAGTTGATGAAAACTTACAAACAACAGAGGAAATACTCTCCGTTGTTTCAATGCATGGGCATGTTACAGGCGAAAACCTCTTTAAAATACTACAACAAAATGTTTTTTCACTTTTTAACAAAAAAAAGTTGACTGCGATTTGTACTGATGGAGCCAGAGTGATGACTGGAAAAAATCAAGGGCTGATAGGTTGGTTAATGAAAAATAATATAAAAATTCCAGCTTTTCATTGCATTATCCATCAGCAGTCGCTTTTTTCGAAAGAGTTAAACCTTTCCTATGTAATGGAAATAGCCATCAAAATTATTAATGCAATTCGAGGGGGGCATAATGCACTACGGCACAGAAAATTTAAAGATTTTCTCGATGAACTTGATGCCGAGTTTGGTGATTTAATTTTGTTCACAGAGGTTCGTTGGCTTAGCCGTGGTAGGAGCTTGCAACGCCTTTTTGATTTGAGGAATGAAGTTTTACTGTTTTTGGAACAAAATTTCTTTTCAAAATCGGATGATTTAATTTCAAATCTTAAGAATAAAGATTTTTTATTAGACTTAGCCTTTTTATGCGACCTTACTCTTTTATTAAATCAATTAAATCTGTCACTGCAGGGTAAAAACAGACATATTTTTGAGCTAGTGCCTATTGTAGAACACTTTGAGCGCAAACTAAATATTTTAATAATTCAATTAAAAAATAATGATCTGTCCAATTTGGATAAAACCAGGATAATATGGTCAGATAATTTAAATTTTAATAAATTAATAGACTATACAAGGATTGTTGAAGAGTTATTAATAAATTATAACAAAAGATTTCAAGATTTTCAGATAATTAAAACCGCAATTGAATTGCATAATAATCCTTTAATTTGCAAAATTAACGACCAACCAACAGAAATACACGCAGAGCTAACAATGCTGCGCAATGATATAAGCCTTCCCTTGGAAATGGGTCAACATTTTTGGAAACAGGTAAGAGAGGAAACATATCCAAATATTAAACATGAAATCTTCAAAATATATTCTATGTTCAGTTCCTCATACGATTGCGAGGTTGGATTTTCAACCCTCAAAATTATCCAACATAAATTTAGAAACCGTTTATCAGATGAACATATCTCAGATTTACTGCGCATTAAAAGTTATGAAGGCAACATAAATATAGACGATATAATAGAATTTGAAAAGTTACTATAAAAATAATAATAATAATAATAATAATAATAATAATAATAATAATAATGATAATGATAATAATAATTATAATAATAATAATAATAATAATAATAATAATAATAGTAATAATGATAATGATGATGATGATGATGATGATGATGATGATGATGATGATGATGATGATGATGATGATGATAATAAAATAATAAATAATAATAATAATGATAAATAATAATAATAATGATAATAATAATAATAATGATAATGATAACAATAATAATGATAATGATAATAATAATGATAATAATAATTATAATAATGATAATAATAATAATTAAAATAATAAAAAATGATAATAATAATTATAAATCATAATAATTACAATTATATAAATAAAACATAAAAAAAATGCATTTTATTTACAGTGTAAATAAAACCAGCGCTGTCGCTCTCTCATGGACACAGACACAAGCTTGCATGTTTATGTATTGTTTTGCCCGACACTGGTCTACATAGTTCATGAAAAACTGACACGTACTTTGTAAGCATTTGTTTCGGCAACAGCCAGCTGCAATCTAAATTGCAGTTTTTTAAGTTTTTTCTATGCGAGCTTTTTTTTTTTGCGCTGCTCTATCATCCAAGTTGCACGGTGCTTATAAATACTCGTAAGTGTCAAACATATACAGTGAATCAAAAAAGTTTAGGCACAGTCAATTTTTCTGAGAAGAACTTTGATTTAATATTTAAAAGCAACTAATTTGGCCAACTTTTTGATACAGTTAGTATGATTAGATGAATTTTAATTGAAATACATAAAAAAATTACTTTACTTTACGTATATACACTACTCGAAATATAAGCAGAAGAAAAAAAAAAATGCTTATGAAAATAGTTTACGCACAGGCTGTATGTGTACCTTGTTTTTGCAAACATAATGGTAAGCTATAAGTTCTCTTTGATTATTCCGTTTTCTGCACATAATTATTGCGCAGCCATCCAATTGTCAATTGATTTAAGTTAGTGTTGATCTTGATGTCGTGATTGAATCAGCAAAATGAGCAGTTGTACAGAAATTTTGGTTGATGTTCGAAAAGTTATTATGAACCTTCATGTGCAGCAAAAATCTTATCGCGAAATTGGTGATATAGTGGAGAGGCCCTATACAAGTGTGCGAAACATTATAAAACATTACATAAATACGGGAAAATTAGAGCGAGAATATAGCTGCAGTGGCCCAAATTCCTAAGATTTCGGCTGTAAAATTATGCAATGAAAAGCAGCAAAGTTTCAATAAAAACTTCGAACCCCAAACAATACGCAATACTATACATAGAGCTGGGTTTTTATGGAAGAGTTCCTCGGCGCAAGCCATTTATTTCAGCTATTAATAAGAAAAAGAGGCTGGAGTTTGTAAAACTTCATGCGCATCAATCGGAATCATTCCGGAACAGTGTAATATATAGTGATGAATCGAAGTTCAACCTGTTTGGATCAGATGGTGCACAAAAATGTTGGCAGAAGTCAAACAATGAGCTCCAAGAAAAAAAACGTAATTAAAAAAGTCCAACACTGTGGTAGTAATGTCACGGTGTGGGAGTGTATGGCGGCTTTTGGAGTGGGAAATCTTGTCTTTATAGATGAAAAACTGAATAAGTACTCTAATTTGAATATTTTGAAAGATAATTTGTTTCCTAGTGTTGACAAGTTGGGCATGAATGGGAAGCCATTCAATACAATTTTTGTTCGAGCAAGATAACGACCCGAAACATGCGTCGTATCTTGTGCAGGAATGGCTTATTTACCATTGCCAACAGCTCAAAACACCTCCACAGTCGTCAGATATGAATGCTTTTGAACATATATAGCAATTATTAGAGAAAAACATTCGGAGCCATTGCATATCATCAAAAGATTTACTTAAGGAGGCCCTTAGCCAAGAATGGGAAAATATAGCACCCAAACAGACATCAAACCTAGTTGTGAGTATGCAAAGGCGCTTACAGGCAGTTATTGAAGCCAATGGAGGCCTAACAAAATAATAAATGTATGAAAACCAAAAATAAATTAAAATTTACTACACATGTGCCTAAACTTTTTTAAACTTATGCAAAATTGTGACTTTTTGTGTTTTAATAACATAATACTCCTACATACAACAAAAATGAAAAATGAAAAATTTTTGCAGTGATTAATAAAGAAACTTTCAATTTCCAAATGATGCCATATTTTTTTTTTTCGTTAGGTGGAAAAAGTTATTTAGATACAAACTTTGAGAATAGCTCTGTGCCTAAACTTTTTTGATTCACTGTTCATTTTAAATTGGCTATAAATCGTTTTTTGTTGAATTTTTTTTTTGAAAAAATGATTTTGTAGGAGGATTGTTTTTTTTTATTGCCATGCTTTATTGGTCTTAAAAGTTTTACAGCTCTTCAAAATAAGCTTAGCTTAAGGAAAAATGTTATTTTGAACCAAGAATTATAGAAGCTAAACAATATTTAACACAATTTTTAAAAGTTGTTCAAATTTTAAAAAATTATTTTTATTAAATCACTAAATAAGCTCGAATCCCGAACTTTATTGTCTCTATGCAAATTATGAGTGACACTCAGTTACAAAGATTAATTTGTGTTAAATATGTATATCTATGTGACAGTTAATTAAATAATAAAGCTGCAACACCAAAAAAATTCTATAACTGCAGAAAAAAAAAAATAATCAAGGATGTGTGGAGTTTTCTGATTTTGTGCTAAAAGAAAATAAAAAAATTTATAGTACACAAAATAACAGCAAAATATCAGGACATTTTTAAAAGTGGTAAATCCTGTCTGACAGCATAATAAAAGTAAAAAGAAAAAAAAAATAAATAAAAAATTGTATGCTTTGCCGAGAGCAAGCAATGAAATTGAAGGGCAATGAGGCGAGAATGAGCAGGAATACGACGACAAATAAAAAAAAAAAAAATCCGCTCACTGCTGTTGATAATGTAAAAATGCATCCTTACGACTGTCGGCTTAAATAACTGTTTGTGTGAATGTTTAATTTGTTTTTTCAGGACCACGCTTTGATAGCATATTCAGATATTTAAAATGAAGGGATAATAATTAAAAAAACAAAAAATGTTTGACTATTAATAAATAATTAGCTGAATATTAAGAAATGTACTTAAGAAAGCACAGAAACAAAATTTTATAGTACGAATGATGCAAGTACTCAAATTGAAATCTAGGTTCGAAGTAGGGCTCTCGATTTCCGAGTATTTCGAGTACCCGGGCTACCCGGGTGGTTCGAATTACCCGAACCATAGCCGAGTAGTTCGCGTATTTCGGGCTACCCGGGTAGTTTTGAGCTTTCGAGCTACCCGTGTAGTTTCGAGCTATTCAAGCTATTCGAGCTGTTCGAGCTGTTCGAGCTATTTCGAGGTAGTTTAGAATTTTGTTTTAGAAGTTTTTATTTGGGAGTGAAGTTCTATGAACTCCGTGGTTGGCAGTTTTAGGGGGTAGCAGATTTCGGAATTGATGTCAAAATTAAAAATTCAAAATGGTGGGTAGGATTGCCACATATATTTTTTTTTTTGTATTTTTGTGAATTCTTGTAATTTGACAATTCTGACAACGGATTTGATTGCAAATCTAATGTCACATGTGTAAAATTTAAGATGGATATTAAGACTGCCACCTAAATTTTAACCACAGTATTGCCACATAGTAAAATGTATTTTTGAGAATATTAAACATAATTTAACAGTGCAAGGGGTTCGCTGACGTCGAATCTGATGCCAGAATTTTAAAATTCAAGATAGTGGATAGGGTTGCCATCTATTTTTTTTAAATTTTTATGAATTCGGTGCTGAGACGAACACTAGGTAAAAATGGGTTGCTGAATCCGAATCCGAACACAAATAGAGGCGTCTATTTGTCCCCCCATTTGCTATATTTTTAAGGGCGGACAGAAATACGTATTGGACTTGCAATTTGACTTACAGTGGACAGTTAAACACGTGTTTCGTCCCCCACCTAAAAATGTGGCAAATGAGGGCATGATAGACCCCTCTGTACGTCTCAGAAATGCTTCACCCCTTATACGCTCCCAAAAAACGGTTAATTTTAACCTATTTTGCTTCCCCTTCGAGATATGACACTTTTCCTATTTTTTCGAGGATTTTTTTGATATCTTTCGATTTTATGTTCTTCTGTATCTCGAAGGGAAAGCAGAATAGTTAAAAACTAGGCATTTTTTGGGGGTTGGGTAATGGAGGAGGATTTTTAAGACACACAAATAGGGGATCTATCTGTGCCCCATTCGCCAAATTTTTAGGGAGGGGTCGAAACACGTGTTTGACTTATAATTTGACTAACAGTGGACAGTTAAACACGTGTTTCGACGTTCAAATATAGAAATTTCAAATAGTACGAATGCATAGATTCAACTGGTGTGAGTGAGTACGCATATAGTACGAATTGAAAAAAAAAATCAGGGATGGACTGCATTTTCAACGCATTGTTTTTGCCGTTTCTTTTAATTCGTTCGTTGTTAAGGCTGGATTCACTACCACCTTGAGTAAGCTTAGCATGTTTTTTTTTTTATATGAAGTTTTTGTGCTCTTCAACTTGATTAACATTATTTTAATTTTCGCGAAAACTTGCTAAAGGTGGTCCAGTGAATCCATCCTTAGTTTCGATAAAATATTTACTGTAAAATATTTTGCTGTTAATAATTAATTCGACATTTTTAAAGTAAACAAAATTATTCAAGAAAATTGGATGCTGAATTGGAAGTGATGTGTGTAGCTAAAATTAATTTATTAAATGCAGCTGCTTTTAAAAACACCAGAAATGGAAAAGTTACTACTATTATCCTTTTCTTACAAAATATGTCTGTCCTGCCCACACGCCACTTGTTTTCAGATTTTAAAATTGGACAAAAAAATTAAGTGTCACACGGGCTTAAGGCTAAGCTTTTGATTAAAAGTTCAGCTAAATTTTAAAAAAATTAAAATGAAACTGCCTGAAATGAATGAGTTTTATAGAAATTAAAACAAAACTAATATATTTTTTACTTTCTAACTTATTAAACTGCACTCGTTTATTTAAATGTTCCATAAAAATTTCATATTTTGCCATATTAAACCTCTTTATAGTCTGTTAAAATCTTTCTAACATATCTCTTTCTCTCTCTCTCTCCCTATTGTAGAGTTTTCTCAGGCGGCATTTAGCGAGCAGCAGAACTTTAACGAGCTTTTAATGCTTTCATTATAAATAAATCAAGTGCTTAAAACAGGTAAGCTTTAACTGTTGTTTACATGGGCGTATGTAAATTTTTTTTTGCATCCGGGGGCATCCGAGTGAAAATGATCTTTATAGAATGTTCACGCATTTGAGAATAGTTCAGTAGTGTTAAAGAAATAAAAAAGCACAGGCGTGTCGTTGGACATACGAGAGAAGCAACGCTGTTTTGCAGTTTCATAAATTTGATAATTTAACGGTTTTCTTTTAACCCTTTTAACCTCCTTTTTTCATTTAACTTTAATTGATTTATTTTTAACCATATGTTAATCCTTTCGATATCTTCCAATAACTACATTTTACACTCTTTCGCATTATTTCTTTCGGTATATATTAACGTATCATCCGCATAAAGATTCATATTAGACATCTTAGACCTTTTAGACATGTGAGTGCCAACGCACCTCTTGCTAATTCGGACCATTGCACCATCTCCGCTGTTTTCCCATATTCTAACCTTCGCACCACTACGCCTGAAGCCCCGAAAATTGGACTGCGTTAAATAATTTGTATCGCAACTTCAATTCAAAATTATGTTTCGCTGACAGAAATGTGTATGCTGCGGCTGTTATAGTGCGGAGAAATTATCTTGTTGGATATGCGGTCTTTCATCCCTAATAAGATGAGAAGCATTAAACCAAAAGACCACTCATTGTTTAATGAGACTTCCAGGATTGCAGTCAGGTCCAAAGAGCAAGCCTTTCAGAATTGGCGCTCTAATAAGAATGCCGATACGAAAAGACTGCGTATTGAGGCTAGAAATCGCTGTAATGCAATTTTAAAACGCGAAAGTTTCTTTACGAAACTCACATCAGAGATCAGGTTATTCTCTGCCCCAAAGGGAGCAAAAGCTTTTGGTCATTTGTTAAAAGAGTAAAGAATCAGATGTCATCGACTATTCCAGCTCTTTTAAAAGATGATCAAATTTTCACGGACTGGGCTGATAAAGCGAACCTGTTGGCCGGGTTGTTTGCACATAACTCCACAATCCTTTTGTTGCAAGTATGTCTTCAGTAATGCAAGAGATATATTTTCGTACGAGAGCAGTTAAAAAGGTCCTTGTAAACTTCAACATAAACAAAGCCTCTGGACCCGAATGGCATACCACCACTTGTGCTTAAAGCGTGTGCTTCTAGTTTGGCTCGGCCTTTGCGCAACCTGTTCAACATCTCCTACAGGACAGGAGTATTTCCATGTTGTCGGTAGGTCGCAAGGTTCCAGCCAGTACAAAAAAAGGGCGATGCCACGAACCCTGCACACTACCGACCCATAGCGATATGCTCTACGCTCGCCAAAGTTATGGAAAGCGTAATTAACTTCAACTTTATAAACTATCTGGAGCACAATGAACTGCTTAGTGACCGTCAATATAGTATCCGTAAGGCCCTCTCTACTGGTGACCTTATGGCGTTCCTTACTGAAAAATGAAACTAATGCTTTCACTTATTCGGTGAGAGCAGAGTTGTTGCTCTGGATATTTCAAAGGCATTTGACCGAGTGTGGTATAAAGCGCTCGTGTCTAAACTAATTGTATATGGTGTCGGTGGAAACTTTGCTCGGTGGATCACGTGCTTTCTTATGAATCGAACGATCCATGTTGTAGTCGACGGCAAATCGTCCAGAGAGCACGCCATCAACGCAGGAGTATCGCAGGGCTCAGTTCTATTGCCAACTTTGTTCCTGGTTTTTATCAACGACCTTCTGTCGTTGACTCTCAACCCAATTCATTCGTTTACGACGCCCGAGCTCTTTGGAGATTGAGAGAAAGAGGCAACATATGAATGGCACACTTAATAATCACTTGAAAAAAAATCTCCGAGTGGGGTACTGCTAATAGAGTAGAAATTAATGCTAGCAAGACACAGTGTTGTCTGTTAACCCACAAGCGGGTCAATTGCCCCTTAGCATCCCTCAATATGAACGGTGTAGATCTTACGGAGTCAGATGCTCTTGACGTTCCAGTTATATCAATACAAACAGATCTTCGGTGGAATAGAAGCAGCCAAGTGCCTTGGTTTTATAAAACGGTGTAAGAAATACTTCGGTGGCGGCCGTGGCGTAGTGGGTAGAGTGTGTGACTCTTACGCCAGAAAACCCAGATTCGACTCCTCCATCTGACACAGAAAATTTTTTCAATTGTATCAATTTTTCTGTTAGGCCGTCATCTCTCTGCAGACAATGGCAAACCTCAGAGAATAAAAACTGCCATGAAAAGCTTCTTGAGAATATAAGCCGTTCGGAGTCGGCGTAAAACATGCAGGTTCAGTTCTCGATCATTTGTGTGTAAACATTTCACATCACACACAGCACAATTGATCATAAGAAGCTCGGTCAAAGTCCTTTCAAGAGCTGAGATGGCCATTTCGTTTTTTTTTTTTTTTTTTTTTAAGAAATACTTCACTCCATCTGATCTTCGTTTAATCTATACCTCATATATTAGGCCGGAAATTGAGTACAATTTGCACATTTGGGTAGAGGCTTTAAGATCATATTTGGAGCTTCTGGACCGGATTCAAAGACTTGTGATATATTTGATAGGTGATGAAAATATTTCATCTTCTCTCAACTCTCTTGGGCATCGTCGCAATGTTGGTTGCTTAAGCCTTCTGTACAGGTACAACCATGGGAAGTGTTCAAGGAAGATACATGGCCTGATGCCACCAGCTCGTGTGTTTCCTAGGTCCACTCGGGCAGCTCTCCAAGCCCATCCCTTTACCATTGCCGCTTTGCCTTATAGAACATCGCATTACCAAGATAATTCGTTCTTTGGTCGCTCAGTAAAATTGTGGAAAAATCTCCTTGCGAGCGTGTTTCACGGCAGTTTCAATCTGTGTAGATTTAAATCAAATCTTAACCGACAATACTCCATCTTTCCACCCTCCAACTTACTATCAGCCGTCCTAAAATCAACGCAATGCTTTCGCATTTATAAGGGGCATCCCCTGAGTGTTGTTTAAGTTAAAAAAAAAAAAGAATTATTTAACTATTTCTCATAACTTTTTCATATCATTTATGTATATAATAAAAGTAAAGCATCAAGAATTTAACCCTATGGAGCCCCAATTTTCACATCCAAAAATTCAGACACACTTTTCTGTACTTTAGTTCGCTGTTTTCTTTGTGTTAGGTATGTTTTAAACCAAAAAAGTTTAGTATTTTTTATTTTATATTTATATAATTTTTGAATTGAGATATCGGGATCTATTGTTTCGAAAGCACGTTTAAAATTGAGAAATACTTCAATAATTTTGGGTTTCTTTTCCACGCTCTTCCACTCACTCACAACATAACTAATTGCCGTTTCGCATGAACATTTTTTTCTAAACCCGGATTATGAGTTATTGTTCTCCATATACTCTTCTAACTGAATTTTTACAACTTTTTCTAAAAGTTTTTTTAATGTTTTTTAAGAATTTATTGGTCGGAATTCTTCACACTTAAATGTCTTAAGCACTTTTTCAATTGCAGTTACCATCGTATCCTTGAAACAATTTGAACAAATTCCATTTTTTTTTGACTCGTTCACAATTGAAACCAGTGTCGAGTGACTATCTGCCAATTGTCTATGATAATTTTCGGGCTTACTCTATCAAAAACGGATTTGTTCTTTAATGATTGACATAAAATCTTTATGTCTCAATGTATCTCTCGGAATTTAAATATGTGTGATACATAACCTAAATAGTTAATGTGTGGTACATTTCCTATTGTGTTTGGACACTATTATTAGTATTCCACTCCATTGAAAATAATGGCTTCAATTGAATTTTTACTTTGTTTGAGCACATATATTTCAATTTCTTTTTACATTTGTTTTTGTCCGTTTGCTCACTCTATTCTATTGTTAATGTTAAGCGTTTATAAAAAATAAGCATCCGTACTCGTTTACAACTCGTTGAACTCGTTGATTTTCAAAAAAGAATATTCTTTTTTTATTTTTCTACATTGATCGCAAAGAATATTTTAAAAATATTTATTATATTTGGAAATATGGTTTTTATTTTGACCAAACAATTATAATATTATTATTATTTTGCTTATAATAATAAAATAATTTATTTTTCTGCTGTCTAGGGGGAAGCTGTCCCCTTATTGCCTACGGACGCCCTTGGATGTTTATAACCACTTCTAAATGTAATCGCTTTAATTGAGTTGTTTTTAATATTTTTCCTAAACTTAAACTTTATTGCAACTTTATTGAGTCATGACATTTAAGTTCAGATTAAAAAGTTTTACTTTTGTTGAAAAGCATAAAAATAGCGCAACCAACATGCTGCAGCTTTTTTCATTTTGTGTTTTAAAAGTTCTCATATATAAATCCTCATTAAATTGAATTTTCATTTAGTAGCTTTTGTTGTAGTTTTTTTAATTGTTTTTTTTATTGTTTTATTTTTGCGCACTTAATTGCATTTTGAAATTTCAACTCTCGATGGCTTTTGCAGTAGTGGTGCGCTTACTTTTCTGACCTCTGCCTGCCTTAGGCAGCGAGAAAAGTTGCCACTGTTGCGATTATTCGAAAAACTCACTCGTGTTGTTTGATACTGCATTCGCCTGCATTCAGTTTAGGTCAAAGTAAACTTCAGCAATATTTCTCAATGATTGCCCATTTTTATGATTTTTATTTTGCGCCATTCATTCCTTGTTTTTACTTTACCCGCATGTGTGAATGAGTTTTTTCTTTTTTGTTTTTGTAGTAATAAACGCAGCTTCTCAACTTCTGTGTAACTCCTTTTTCGACAGCACTGCAAGCTGTTAAACATTTTTGAAAAGTTGAAAGTTTTAACTTTTAACTGCTGCTCTTGTAGAAAGCTTGAGCAATAATAAAAAGCTTAAATAGCGGGTGACTTAGCTGAAATTTTATTGTGTGGAACAAATAATACACATTATGTGCACTCTAAAAATATTTCAACTTAATTAAGCTTACATTTTTTTATTTTATAAAAAAAAACAAGTATTTTAACTAAAGGTCTGCAGAGAACCATCCATTTTACTTGAGCAACCTGATAAAACAAGTAAGAACCTGCTATTATTGATACAAATACAACGACGAGTAGAGCTTATCTTATGCTTACATGTTTTGGATTAAGCAGAGAGCGTATCATCTCTTCCTCTGGCTCTCATTGTAGTATAAGCTTTTTTTTGAAGCGAAGCTTTTGAAATCTGAAAAATTTTCGACAGATTTTTTCTTGGAAATTTGATGGTTTCTTTGTTGCTAGTGTTTATTACAAGAAAATTTAATACTTTAATATTAAATACTAAAAATATTTGTTGCCCTGCCCGTATTGATCGAACCCACGTCCTCTTAAACGAGAGTTCAATGCACTATTCACTACGCCACAAACACTTGTTAGAAGCAGTTGTTAATTCAATCCTAATTATAACAGAAGCTATGCTGCAGTAGATCGTCACCAGCTATCAATAGATAGAGGATTGTGTATTTGCTAAGCTACAACTATCAAAAATTTGCTTTTATTTGCCACAAGGTGTCTCCAGCATCGGTTTGTTTGTATTGTGAATGCGTTTGTGGTGCTGTTGGTACGAAGAAAATTAGCAATGCCCACAAGTGCGTTGACAAGTGCGTTTTTAAGTGTCAATAGATGATATCAATAAATATGGAATTAACAAACGCATGCATGAGTCAGTGCAGCCGAGTTCACAAGTTCGTTGGCATTATATGCCCGTATATGTAATTGGCGTGGAAATTTGACATTCAACAATAAAAAAGTAAGCAGTAAAAATGTTTTCTGTATATATGTAATTTATTTTATGTTATTTTAAATTTTTAAATTTAAAAGTAAATTTATTAAAAAGAAAAAATTATTATGCTATCAAATCTATGTAACTGCGAAAAAGCTTCGCTTCTCTCGTGTGTCCAACGACTTACCTGTGTTTTTTTCTCTTTATCGGCAACACTAAGCAGAGTAACTGTGTTAACTCTTTTTTAATTGGATATATCCAGTCAAAATGTATATTCCAGATAGTTCTCTTTGTGTTAATTTCGTGCTTTTACTTTTTCTATGCTACTAAAAAAACTGATTGGTGTAATGGATATATGGATATGGTTGATATGGATTCTGTGAATCGATTGCTTTATATGGGGTACTTTTCCCACATTTATTAACTTTAAATTATTTAATTTTCAATTTTATTAAGTTACCGACAAAAATGCCTTGAAATTAAAAACTTGAATGCATTCCACTTATATGAAGGGTTTCTTTTATTGTTTTATTGAAATAATTCGCTCTTTAGTCTTTATGTTTTTGACGTCACATATACAGATGTTCCAAGTAGAGATAACAATATTACCGATAGATCTGTTTGTTGCGTATGTTCTCAAACTAGTATTCTTGATGCTTGATAATTTTACTCTCTCATACATGTTCTATCCAGGGATGATATTTGGGGGCTTTTAGGGCTTTTTTGAGCCCTTTTTAATTGTAAAAGCCCCGAGGCCCATTTAAGTCGTTTTAGGCCCTTTTGAAAAAATTTAACCGAAAAAATTATTGCAGTTTTTAACAAGAATAGTTTAGTGGTTGATATCTGTTGATAACATTTGTCTACTATGCCATCGTACTACAAAACTTTAAATTTGGAGTTAGGAAATGGAAATAGAAAATATCGTCCACATAAAAATCGCACAAAAAATAAAATTAGAATCCACTAAAATGAAAAATAACCCAAAAAAAAAAAAAAATTAGAGATTAAATTATGCCCAAAATTTTGAAAAATTGCCTAAAATGCAATCTTGCGGTGTTGGAGTGCTTGACAAGAATAAGCTTTCTTGAATTTATTAAATAAATGAAAATATCTGGAGAAAGAAATAAATATTATTCATTACTAATTATCAAAAGGTATGACTACCGCGTGACGGGGATCGATTTTAACTAAAACCTTTTAATTTTTTTAAAAACATGATGATCATTTCACTAGTAGTCAATGTGAACTATCACTCGAAAACAAAAAGTGAAATTTAGTCCTAAAAAATTAGCTGATTTTTGTATGGCAAAAGCCAGACCAAAAAACGAAATTTCGCCTAAAAACGTGTAAGACCGCATAACTTTTTGACGGTTTCTAAACGAAATTGAACCGAATTTTGTATGGAGAAATTTTGGGTGATTTTTATTTAAAGTCTATATTTCCTATCGCCTTTTTAAATGTTCTCATTAAAAAAGTTCCGTTATATACAGCCATGATCACATAAAAAGCATACTTTTTAGTAATCTCAACTACAAATTTAGTTTTCCAAGTTATATGAAAAGAGCGAGCCCTAAAGGCTCCATCGTAGTCATAACAATGCCTTAATATACATACAAATTAATCAATTTTCTTATCAATTCAATATCAACGCTAAGAAAATCAGGCCAGTACCATCTCTCTAAGCCCTGATGAGGTTTTGGTAGCAAATTTCAAACTTATTTCTTGGCGATTATTTATCAGATGTAATTTGACTTAATTTTCTTCTTGAAAAATTCTTTATTCTAAAATTGAGGTCATTTATGAAGCTATTTTTTGTTAAATTCAGCCATGCCTCAACATATTTTTTGACAGGAGTGCATTTTTTCAACTCAATTTCGTCCCGCTTCATTGATTCGTCTTCTTACAAGTCTTAACGGAGAAGAGTCCACATTAAATTGCTCATTTATTTCTGACACTCTACGACTATTTAAAGGTGGATATAACCTCTTTGCGGTTTTATGCGGAAATGCTTTGCAATTTTTTGCTAAACATTTTTTTGCAGAAATAAAATATATCTAAAGATTGTTTTTGCCATTTTTTGACTAAAAAAAAATGTTGACACAAATAATGCGTAAAATAAAATTTATTTGAAAGAATCACCTTAAACACTATTCAGATGGAGAGTGATTTAATTTAATAATTTAAATTAGAGTGTGCTATTTTTGTGATCAACCAATAACTTCCTTCTATGTTCGGGTTAAACGGCACAAGCGAAATAAAAGACGAAAAAGTTAAAGTTTTTTTGATTTCCCAAAACTGTAAAGTCGAAATTTCGACTATTTTCACAAAAACTGGACTTGTTTAGTGTGCTATTTGTGAGACCATGGCATGACTGTGTAACCAAATAGAAAGTCTTCAATATTGAATTGCCACTTTTTAAAACTCAAAGCCCTATTAAATTGGCCCAATTTTTGTTTGAATTCTGGCCCTTTTCCAACTGAGTCAATATCATCCCTGGTTCTATCGTTATGTAAAAGAGAAATATTCCATGCATACTCAATGCTAAGAGAGCGAAACCGATACAAGTTGATATGAGAAAAAATAACAACACATAACTATGATAGTATGCTTGGATGCATGATACAATTATAAGGTAGGCTCACAGTTAAATGGCTGCTCAAACAACAAGTTTTGCAACAACAAAACTGTGGGAGCGCTAAACGTCAAATGATAAAGACAACAACAACAATAAGAAAACTAAAATTCGACCAGCTGATTTTGACATACGGCTTCCTTTTTACTCCAACTTGAGCCTACCTTATAATTCTGCCATGCTTGGATGGTTCTTTGCAGAGCTTTAATTTTAACTTCAGTTCTACTAATATGGCACTGTAGTTATGCTATGCAAACGTGTTTGGTGAGCTTTTCTTGTTGTAGTGTTATATGCATTAAATGAGAAATACTTAAACACTAACAATAAAAAAGTTCATCAAGCATATTTGTCTAGCAAAAGCACGACATAACCCACCCGGCACTTATTTCGTTTACAGCGAAAGTTCGTTTGCAATGACCTTTTATCGAAGAAATATGCTGTATTTTTTCCTAAATGGCGATCAAAAATCGAAAGTTATTTCATACCAATGTTACCGCTACAGTTGTAATAAAAGTACGTCTGGAAGTGTTAAAAAATGTATCCAAAAGTATAAGTATATATAAGGTGGCTTACAATAAAAGAGGAAAAAATATAATTTTCTTTGCATAATTTTCTTAAACGAATACTTTTTCGAAACATAAGCGAACCTTTGCTTACGAACATTTTTTTTTTGCATCGAAATCGATATCGAATTCGATAGATATCATCGCAAATTATTCGTAAATTTTTCAAATTTCAATATCAAATTCAGATTTTGTGCCGGGTGGGCAGCAGCAGTAATACGCTTTAATTTTTTTCAAATACATTTGAAACCGAAATTCTGAAATCATTTTTGCGCTGCATAGACTACAGTAATTTCCAGTCTATGTAACGTTTAAATCTACTCGTATGTTCTAGTCTGGCATGATTGAATAAGAAACTTTTTTAAAGCCAATTTAGTTTTTTAAGATTGGTTAAAGATGTTTAGAAACTTAAAAATGGTTATTAGGATAAAAAATTATTTTTGTTGAATATTCGTCAAATTTGAATTGAACTTCGCATGACAATCTTTCGAAAAAACGAAAAAAATTCAAAATTAGGAAGAAAACTTGGTCGTTTCACTCCAAAAATATGGTCATCTTCTATATAAGACAAAATTGGACAGACCCTTCGTTAAATTCAAGAAATTAATCCTAAGTTATGTTAATAAAATGCATTCACTTTAGGTGCGTAGACAGGGAGGATTTTCGAGGTTCGAACTTATCCCACAATAGGTTCCAAAAATAAAGAAAAAAAAAAAAATTCAAATGAGACTTACTGCATCTGTATGTAAAACGAAACAAACGTTGAAGCTTGTACGAGGCATTGTAAGCAATTCATTTCTTTCATACCAAAAAATATTGTTGATCTTTTCTTTTAAAATATTCAACGTTCGTTTCATTATACACAAAGCTGCAGTTAAGATCAAAAATTGTTATTTTCTTTTTTAAGAAAAATAAAGAAAAATTATGTAAAATTACTTAAAGAAGAAAAAGCTATGATTTTCAATACAATTTTAAAAAATTCGCTTCAGCAACGTAAAATTGTTTGGTCAATAGAAAGTTTCACTTTGACTTAACTTTGTTTAATTAACTATAAGAAATTTGTTAAAAAAAGTCTCTTAAATCCGAAAAAAACTACTATGCGGTCACGCACATCTTACCACTGAATTTTGTTTGACAAACTCTTGCTTGAATACATTTTATAATGGTACTTTTTGCGGTATCACAATTATATCCATTTGTCTGTGTAAGTATAGATTGTAATCATTCAACAATGATAAATTTGTTGAAAAAAAAGAACCAAGACAACCGTCCTTAATTTTTAATAGAAAAGCCTTAATTCTTAATAAAAAAAGCCCTTAATTTTGGAGAATTTGGCAAAAACCGAAATCATTATTAATATAGCTTGCAATGTCTCGCTTTGTAAAACTTTTGTTGAAACTTAGTTTCATCATATATATATTCTTTTTAAAATCTCCATTTTAATATGCGAATTTCTTAAATCTTTCTACGGCACATGATAGCACAACACGAGCATACAACAGCACAACAATTGTATTTCTAAAAACAAAAAATTGTGCTGCTAACTTCACATTTAAAAAATTAAATCAGCTAGCAATAGTCATGCAAAAACAAAAACACCTTTTTTGCATTTTTTTTTTTTTTTGGTGAAATTTTATCCTCTTGCATATTTTAAGCAATTACAATTTACATTTAATTTTATACAAATTTTATTAATCTTTCTACGGCACATGACAGCACAACTTGAGTACACAACAGCACAATATCTTAAATTCTGGAAACAAATAATTGTGCTGCTAACTTCACATTTCAAAAATGTCAGCTCATAAAAACTGGCTTAGTAATAATTTCTTAAATTTGTGCAACTTAAAAATTCGTATAAATAACTGTTACAAAAAACACTCCTAAAATTTATGATTGCCGATAAAATTTTTGTATGGCAAAAGCTAGATTAATATTGAAAAAATTTATTTCTTCACTTTTTATTCAAAATTTAAATGTCTTAAGTACACTCAAAGAAAAAACCTTGACAGAAAAAAAAAATTAATCAACTTAACGTTGAGTTGATCGACAAAAGTTGGTGTCAATGTTTTTTTTTTTTATGTGTATAAGTGTATAAGTGTTCCATTAATATAGCTCTTGAATACTAACAATTTTTATGTGACTGCAATTGCGAGCAATCAAAAAAATGTTGCTACAAAGGAAGTCTGACTGCGTTTACTTTCATATAAGTGTCCAAGCGGATATAAATAAAAGCATAAAAAAATAATTTAAACGCAAGCAACTAAAACAACAACAACAACAAACAAAAGCAACATTAAAAAAATTGCGGTCACGACTTGCATATAAAATGAAAACAAACAACAAAAAGTTGTTGCAATTTTCAATAAGACAAAAAAGGTATCCACTGCAAAGATGGCAACAAAAATAGCGACAACAACAAAAAAATTGTTACAACAGACAGCAACAGCAGCAGCATATAAACGCGTTTTTAAAAAGCAGCAAAACAACAAGAAAAACTGTCTGCAGACATTT
This sequence comes from Coremacera marginata, assembly GCA_914767935.1. Lineage (NCBI taxonomy): Eukaryota > Metazoa > Arthropoda > Insecta > Diptera > Sciomyzidae > Coremacera > Coremacera marginata. The sequence continues at coordinate 11,406,028 of OU612043.1, read as the reverse complement.
TGAATTTTCAATTTAAAACAATTTTAATGCAACAAAAAGCACATTAATAACAACAACGATAACAACAACAACAACACCAATAGCAACAACTGTAGCAGCAGCAGCAACCATAAATTGCATTAAATGCATTTTAAAACAATGAAAGGACGCTAGCTAGTTGCAGCAGGCCTGAAACGTACAACGAACAAACGATGCATTAACGTATGACGACGACTACAACGACAAAAACGTTTGCAGCCTGCTCCATACGAATCACCAAGTGAGACGTTGTCCAGACTTTGTTGTCGACAATGATGACGACTATAGCAATGACGACAAAATTTTCTTGTAAATCGCTCAAGAATCCGCTTAAGTAGACATGAAAAATGTTGCCAACAAAAACAAACTCTTTTTTAGTCGAGAAATGATAACATGAGTAGAAAAGAAAAACAACAAAAAAATCAATTATTTATTTCATTTCTTTTGCACTGTGTATAAATTTAAGCAGACGTAATTTTCCAAGCCACAAACTGAGCACAGCATTAACTTAAGCTAGACTAAAGCTGTAGCTACACTTTAATATTTGCAGCCCTGTCACGTCTGTGCATCTGTTCTCACTGCTCTACTCTCAACCAGTGTTGCTGTTTCGTACAAATGGTTGCATCATTATACAATTTAATGTGGGAAAATTATCGGCTAGCAAAAAAGAGGAATTTGGCTACAATACGATTTTATTTGCACAATTTTTTTATAATTATTGATGTCTGCTGTCATGTTTTTGATACTTCAATATTATTAACGCATCAGCTGTCGCTGGCTTAGGTAATAATTGGCAAGAATTTCAATCATTTTAATTAATCAGATATGAGCTAAACTTAATACGCTAAAAGATGGAAAGAGTGACTCTGCGGAGAGTGATCTTCACGAATTAGTAAGAGTTACTGAAAAGGAGCTTTTTCAGGAGGCATTACGTTGGCATTGCGACAAAATATGCTTTAAAAGTCTGCGTCAAGCAGGCTGACAGAGAGTAAAGTAAGCCCAATGATAGCAATTTGGGTGGACAATATGCTCAAGCACAGGGCTGTCAACATGCAGAATGGTAGAGTCAAGACTAGAGGTAGAGTAAGTAGAGAATGTCACCAGGACGGGGTGCTATCGATCGCCAACCCTGTGGAACATAACTGTAGACTGACTACTGGTTAGACTGTTTCCCGTTTTCATCAGAAAAAGTTGTTAGTGATAATATTATCAGTAGGGCAGAGGCTTTCAGGTTGCCATCCCATAGCTTTTTTGATCATAACTCAGAATAAATCAACGTATTGTTGATTTACTATCTATGTTGATAAGAGGAAGAAAAAAAGCCACAATGCTCAACTAGAATTCATTTGAATTCTTAAAAAAAAAAAAAGCTGTACAGCAAGTTTTCAAAAGCATCTAAATCGATCCTTTGAAATTTTGGCTTACAGGTTGCTACCCCTTGAAAAATTGCTGAAAATGTAAGAAAACTCAAGTTAAAATACCTGACTAAGAAAATCTATACAAATTTATTAAATTTTATATGAATTTTGCAGGTTGCCACCCCTTGAAAATTTGCTAATAATGTAGAAAATTCAAATAAAAATTGCTGAAAATGTAGAAAAACTCAAGTAAAATCACCTGATTAAGAAAATCTATAAAAATGTATTGATTTTTATATGCATTTTGCAGGTTGTCATCCCTTGAAAAATTGCTGAAAATGTAGAAAATTCAGGTAAAAACAGCTGATTTAGAAAATTTATAAAAATTTATTGCATTTTTGCATTAAATTTATTTTGCATTTGACACATTGCTAAAATTGTAAAAAACACAGGCTAAAATACCTGATTAAGAAAATCTATACAAATTTATTCAATTGTCTATGAATTTTACATGTTGCCACCCCTTGAAAATTTGCTAAAAATGTAGAAAATTCAAGTAAAAACAGTTGATTTAGAAAATTTATAAAAATTTATTGCATTTTATATGAATTTAACAGGTTGCCATCCCTTCAAAATTGCTGAAAATGTAGAAAAACTCAAGTAAAATCACCTGTTTAAGAAAATCTATAAAAATGTATAAATTTTTCTATGCATTTTGCAGGTTGCCACCCCCTGAAAAATTGCTGAAAATGTATAAAAATTCAAGTCAAAACAGCTGATATAGAAAATTTGTAAAAATTTATTGCATCTTATATGAATTTTGCAGGTTGCCACCCTTGAAAATTTGTTAAAAATGTAGAAAAACTCAAGTAGAATCACCTGATTAAGAATATCTATAAAATTTAATTATTTTTATATGAATTTTGCAGGTTGCCACCCCTTGAAAAATTGCTGAAAATGTAGAAAAATTCAAGTAAAAACAGCTGATTTAGAAAATTTATAAAAATTTATTGAATTTTACATGAATTTTGCAGTGCTCTGTAACTATCATTGCTTTAATTGCGTCGAGCAATGCATCGAAATCCTAAATTTCTTGGGCTTGGTTTTTTTTTGGTCTCCGCGCTGCATTACTAAAAATGTAACGCAAATGTAAAAAACTACTGAAAATATTACTAAAATGAAAAAAAAAAACTTCACTTGTAAAACAACACACGTTATACAAAACAAAAGCAAAAAAGGCAAGGTAAGCCAATAAAGGTGACTAGCTGCATTTTGTATAACACAAAATTAAATTGCCAATCCAAGATATCTTTTGAATTCTATTTGGATTATGAAAATTTTATGAAAAAGCAACACCTTACATTTTTATTAAAATGCTCAATTTCTACGCACTGGAGAAATACACAATTTTAATTTTTAAATTTTTTGGAATTAATATTTTACCTTTGCTTAAGCAGACACTATGTTATTGCGTCTGTAATACTTTCCAAAAGTAGAACAAAAGTGACCACTATTCTTTTGACGTCAATGCCGGTCGAAGTTTTTGTTACGACACTGTTAGAATGTCAAAATACAGCTGTAGTGGCGGCCTGCAAACAGTGGCAACCTGCAAGCCGATTCCTTAATATGTATGTATCTATCTATATATATAAAAATGAATGTATGTATGTGGGTATGTGGGTATGTGGGTATGTGGGTATGTGGATATGTGTGTATATCACGTATAGACTCCAAAACCACCGAACCAAACTCTATGAAATTTTGAGGGATACTGAAGTAACATTCGGGAAGTGTTCCTGTGAAGTTTGGTGTTGATTGGGCAAGGGGGCGTGGTACCTCCCATACAACCCAAATTGGCTCTATCGCCCACAAACCAAAAAAATTGCTATATATCAGACGGTTTTAATCATATAAAACTTAAATTTGGTTATTTTGTTCAGATGGTTACTTTCGGTGACTGTACAAGAAATGGGCGTGGTCACACTATATCTACGCCCACTTTTCAGCAATTATTTTCATTCCTAAAATGTTCAAGTTTTGATAGTGAATCTTGATATGCAGGTGCTATGCATACAAGCAGTCACTATGTAATATAAACGTTGTCACGCCCACTTTTACCGCCCACAAATAAGTAAAACTGCTTTATATCAGACGGCTCTTGCCATAGAAGGCTAAGATTTGATAATTTAGTTTATATGATTACTCTCCGCCAATATACAAAAAATGGGCGTGGCCGAACTATATCTACGCCCACTTTATCGGAATCATGCTTATTCCTGAGTTGTACACGTTTTGATAGTGAATCTTAGTATGCAGGTGCTATGGATCTAAGTGGCAGTCACTATGTAAATATAAACGTTGTCACGCCCACTTTTACAGCCCACAAATCAGTAAAAATGCTTTATATCAGACGGCTCTTGCCGTAGATGACTAAGATTTGGTAATTTAGTTCATATGGTTACTGTCGGTCAATGTATAAAAAATGGGCATGGCCGCACTATATCTACGCCCACTTTAGCCTGCATAGCCAATCTTCGTATGCAGGTGCTATGGGTGCAAGTGGCAGTTACTTTGTAAATATAAACGTTGTCACGCCTACTTTTACCGCCCAAAAATCAGTAAAAATACTTTATATCAGACGGCTTTTGCCGTAGAAGACTAAAATTTGGTAATTTAGTTCATATGGTCACTGTCGGCAACTGTTTAAAAATGGGCGTAGTCGCACCATATCTACGCCAACTTTTTCGAAATCATGCTTATTCCTGAGTTGCACACGTTTGATAGTAACACTTGATATGCAGGTGCTCTAAGTGGCAGTCAATATATATATATAAAATTTGCCACGCCCACTTGTACCACCCACAAAAAAAAAACAAAACGAAATGGCCAATTTCAGTCCTTGAAAGTACTTTGACCGAGCTTCTTATGATCAATTGTGTTGTGAGTGTTGTGGAATGTTTGAACACAATTGATCGAGAACTGGACCTACATGTTTTATGCCGACTCCGAACGGCTTACGTTCTCAAGAAGCTTTTCATGGCAGTTTTTATTCTCTGAGGTTTGCCATTGTCTGCAGAGAGATGACGGCCGAACAGAAAAATTAATTCAATCGAAAAACTTTCCGTGTCAGGTGGGATTCGGACCAGGGTTCCCTCGCGTATGGGCCACACACTCTACCCTCTACGCCACGGCCGCCACTTGGTTTCTTTTTACCCACAAATTAATAGAACTTCTATAAATCAGACGATTCTCATCGTTAAATACTAAAATATGGTTATTAATTTCATACGCTTACTCTCGACAGCTTTGCAAAAATTGTGCATGGTAGGACTATATCTGTGCCCACTTTTCAGAAATAATTTTATTTAATTTATTTATTTACTTATGTATTAATGTACTATAGTTCATTACAATTTAAAAATTATAACTAAGTTAGCTGCCTGGGCTGTCGGTTAGAAATAATTTTAATTCCTGAGATGTGAACGTTTTGATAGACAAACTTGGTATGTAGGTGCTATGGGTCAAATTGGCGTTCACTTTATATATAAATGTTGCCACGCCTACTTTCAATGCCCACAAATCCATAAAAAGGATATATATCAGACTTTTTTTACAGTAAAAGACTAAAACTTGGTAGATTAGTTCATATGGATACTGCCAGAACCCTTAAAAAATGGGCGTGTCACACTTTATTTAAGACGACTTTTCAAAAATCATTGTAATTTCTGAGCTGTACGCGTTTTGATAGTGGAACTTGGTATATAGGTGCAATGGGACCAAGTGGCGGTCACTTTATATATAAATGTTGCCATACCTACTTTTTCTGCTCATCTATCTATCTTTAAAAAATGTATGTATGTATACTAAGGCTGCTCACAAAAAAAAGGTGTTCGGGTCGGTTCCTCAAAATAATGCTTTATGTTATGATGATTCCCCAAATATTTCGACTGTAGCGATAGTCATCCGTGAGCTGGAATGGTTATGCGTGCGTGTTGTGAAATGTTTGAACACAAATGATCGAGAACTGAATCTACAAGGCTTATGCCGACTCCGAACGGCTTATGTTCTCAAGAAGCTTTTCATGCCAGTTTTTACTCTCTGAGGTTTGCCATTGTCTGCATAGAGATGGCGGCCGAACAGAAAATTAGTTCAATTGAAAAAACTTTCTGTGTCAGATAGAATTCGAACCTGGGTTCTATGGTATACAAGCCTCGCACGTCAACCAGTATGCCACGGAATGGTTTGAAATATTCTGTAAAAATCGAGTTTTTTATAAAAATATTTACTGGTGCGGTAGTTAAAAATAACAAACGGTCAGAATTAATAGTAATTAAAAAATTCTTCCAGTCTGCACTAATAAATTTTAAATTTTTACTCTACTCTATAAATTTTAATTTTTTACCTTTTTTTTTTGTATTATTTTCACTAAAATGCAAATTAATTTTTTTTTTTGTTTTGCCATTTTACTTTTAGTCAAATAAATTTTCTATGGATGATAAAATAAAGTGTAAAGTGAATTGCTAAATTGAATGAAATTACAAAAAAATGTACACATTTTTTACATTGTACAATTTATTTGACTAAAATTAGTTTAGGAAAAGATTCGTTTGAATTTTAGTGAAAATAATATGAAAAAAAGTTAAAACAATCCAAAAAATCCGCATTATCTTTGGTCCAACGGAAAAAATATAAGATATTTTGATGCAAAATTTTTTCCATTACTCTTATTTCTGACCGTTTGTTTTTTTCTAACTGCCATACCAGCCAATATTTTTAGTCGAAATATTTTGTGGATCATCATAACATAAGCCATGGATTATTTTGAAGAACGAGACTGAACAAATTTTTTTCTAAAGAGCGTGAGGCGACTTAATGTATATACGTATGTGGGTATATGTGTATATCACGTAAAGGCTTCGAAACCGCTAAGCCAATTTTTATACCAAAGCGTTGAGAGGGTTCCTGTGAAGTCTGTTGCCGATCGTAAATACACCTAAAATTTTCGATTTCGAACAGTTTTGTAATTATAGGTCGCAAAGCCTCGGAATTCAGTATTCGACCTCAATTTACAGATGCCGTTGCACAGGTAACATTTTATGGGTGTTGGACGAGGGGCGTAGTACTTTTTCCGCACCCAAAATTTTCGGTATAGCTTTCGAAATAAGTCACACATTAATAAAACTCGGTAAGAACTTACTATAAAAGCATGGCTTCACTAAAGCTACGCCCTCTTTTAGGGGATAAGCGCTGAGCGCAGCGAAGCGCGCCGGGTATAAGCTAGTACAAAGTATAAACGTAAAAGCTTTTGCTATCGTAGTTTACATTTCATTGGACTCGACGAAAATCCGACTAGTTTAGTTTAAAAGTTTCGATTTTAAAAACTTTTTCATCGTAACAATGTTTCAAAGTGCAATGTTAGCTAAGCTTTAGAAAAAATAAAAAGTTGCAGACCCCGATATAAATATACTTCTTCCCATCACTCTGTGCCACACTTTAAGCAAAGTGAATCCTTTTCTTTATTACTTGATAATTTAAAGCTGTCAAAAGCAATAAAAAGTTGCATTATTTTGGTTTTGCTGTAATATTTTATGCACTTTAACATATTCAAGAGCTTTGCTCAATGCTCTCATTTACATGCGCCTGCAATACTTAAATATTCCTCTGTTTCAAATATGCTGCACACAAAAGAAAAAAAAAAAAGACTTATAAAAAAGTAACTAGTTATATAACCAACAACAATTTAAGCGGATGTTATGATTTCCTCTTTGTTGCGGTTTTTCGTATAAAACTCGGAAACTCAACGGAAATGAAAATTTTTGAGCATTTCGTGCACTCAAACCGTCAGCGGCGTTATACTGCAGCAAACATAATTTGCATTTTAACGACTTCCAACGTTCACTCCCACACACACACACACACACACACCCTCTTAGTACACTTTTCTATGCCAAAACTTGCGCTTTCTACCTCTGCTCTTTTACATAATTTTGTTAGTTTTTAGTTTTTGTGTTTTTACTACTTCAGTATTTATTTGCTACAAATACACTTTGAAGAGTCATTCTACTCAGACGTTTGCTTGTTCCGTTTTGTCGTAAAAGGATGAACTTGCTCATAATAATAATAAAAACTAGTTTGCAAGAATACTTTACATAAACAAAAAAAAAAAAACAAAAAAAAAAAAATTAAAAAAAGGTAAAAAGCTTAAAAATTGTGGAACTTAGGCAATGCAACTAAATTAGAGAAAGTACGATCAAACAATTTGCTGCAAGGGGGAAAAATTGCTTAAAACGTTTTATACTTTAAGAAGTCGAAGCATTAAAAATGCAATGCTTGCTGCTGCTGTATAAAGCTCTTTTTGCTCTCCCTCTCTTTAGTCTTTTATCTTCTACTAGTAGCAGGATTACATGTTGCGATTATTCTTTATACAATATTTTTAATATAAATAGCTTTCATTTTGTGGCGGCTATAGATGTTAAAATGTGTGAAAATGTGTGTTATTTATGAATGAATGTGTATGGCGATGTGTATGTGTGTATTGCACGTGTGCTTGTGCCATTTTAACATACCCCTATAGGAACAAACTAACTTGTTTTTAAAATCAACTAATTCAAAAACTAATTTAAAATAAATTAGTATATAAACTACTTTGAATTATATTAAGGCGGCATCCACTTCAATTCTAAATAGTTTAGATTGCATTATATATGAAGTAATTGAAATACTACTTAAAAACAAGTGGTTGATAAACTAATTTGAATTACATGACATGTTTTAATTGCAAATTTTTATTAGATTACAAGCTTATATATATTTAACCATGTTATTTCATCAAATAGTTCATAATCAGTAATAGTTTTCAATTGATTTTAAAGCAATTAAAAAAATAATTTAAATATAACTAATTTAACAAGTAGTTGAAAATATATGCAGACGAAAGTCAATTGACTTATTTAGCGGACATCGCCATACAAAATAAGTTAGTTTGTTCTATGGAAAAAAGTCAGAATTTCAACTAGTTGTGGTTGACAAAAAACTACTTTATCAACTACTTTTAAATTAGTTGATTTTCCTGCAGGGACGTGACAGAATTTTTTGAATTTTTAAAAGAGCTTAATGAGACATTAACCTACTATATTGGTCTGATGCACAATTTTTATGTGCTTTTAAGCAGCAATAACATGAAAAGACTTTAACTCATTATTTAAGCAGCATGTTTTTATTATTCAATCAATTTAATTCGATTTTTAGTGGGATATAATTTTTTTTTTATGACACCTACAATCTATCTATACTATTAATAAATCTGTAGCCACTTTTTATTCACTCATCACGTTTAAACGACAAATCAGATTTTTATAAAATTTTGTACACATATTTATAGGTCAGCAGAGAGTGCAATAGGATACTTTATTTTAACCCATTAACAACCAATGTTACTATATGGAAACATATGCGTCTCGAATTTTCATTAAATACTGCATAATATTTCAAAAGTTTTAGTGCCAGTTTTTTAAAAAAAGTAAAATTAGCATGCAATAATAACTTATTTCTGCTCAATGGCATACATAGTTTTCACCAAAATGTTGCTTCAAGTCTAAAAATGTCTGTTTTTTATGGTTTTCTTTCGGTCCTAATGGATTAAATTGCACTTCGGTTAAACGGGAACAAAATCAATAAACGCTTTTAAATTTCCTTCAATTTTAAACCAAAATCATGTATGTAGTTTGAAAACTGTGAAAAATTTTAGTACCAGATCTTTTTAGTATTAATTATAAGCTGAGAATGAGAGAAAAACGACTTGAAATTCACACTTTTAGCTTTGAAGGCAAATATTTCAGTCAGTTTGCATTTCAAATGGATTTCAATAATTTTTTTTGAAAAATGTTGTTTGTTAAAATATCCTTCAAACATAAGTTGAATTTTTTACTAAACCAAAGTATTAATATTTTTAAAAATTTTTTTAAAAAATGTTCAAAAATTTTTAGATTAAGCCAAACAATTGGATAAAAGTTGTTTTTGTTGTAAAAAAAATTAAATCCAAAATTTAGGTTTTCGATTTCCTATCAGATGATATAACAATCTTAAGGAGGTCTTCTCATTGAGCAACTTTTTTTTTCAACTTTTTTTTTTGCATTTATTTATAGCTTGGGTAGTTGTGAATATGCCCCTAAAAGGATTTTTAGAAATTCGAAATGCTTTATAAGATACAGTCTTTTTTGTGAAGCAAGGTCTGATGGACAAGAAGGTGATGGAGATAATAAAACCAGCTTACGAAGAGCTGTCGGCAGATAATTTGCTTGAAAGATGCCTTGGATCTGAAACTCAGAATTCCAATGAGTCCTACAATTCTGTTCTTTGGTCACTTTCGCCCAAACACATCAACTCAGGCGCACGCACCATCGAAGTGGCCAATTTCATTGCAACGTGCCTCTTCAACGACGATTTTATACCCATACTTAAAATTATGGGTTTGATGGGTATTGCGATTGGCAAAAACGCATACGAATACGAACTATCTCGCAATGAAGACAGATTGAACCGATCAGAGACTCGAGCTGCGGCATCATCAAAAGCTGGCAGAACGGCTCGCAGAGCAGAGAGGGCAGCAGAAAGCAGTTTCTACGAAAAAGAGGAAGGTGGCCTGTATGGATGCCAGCTCCATATTATTGCCAGCCGACTAATATTTGTAAGTAAAAATTGTCAGCTGTTTAAAACTGCATTTAAACATTTTTGATTTTTTTTTTTTTTTTTCCCAAAAAAATTACTTCAAACTTTAAACGCGTTTATCTCGAACCCACGTTTTCGAACTGGCGGCCATGATATCTCCAGTTCAACTGAACCGATTTTCATGAAACAAAATGGAATCGACGCAGAATTGTCACCATTCTCGGGTGAACCTCGACCATAATTTGAAAAAATTTTTTACTATTTTTTTTTACACTTAACTACAAAAAAAAACCCGAAATTGAAATTTTTTTTTTGAATGGCCGCCATTTTGTCAAAAAAAAACACAAAATTAAGCTTGAGGTTCACCCGAGAATTACATCTATACTGATTATAATCCCGTTTTTTTTTTCATTTCAGACGCTCCGGAGACCCGGAATCGTGGCCGCCGTGACGACACCTTTCTTTTTCACCACCAACTTTGAAGTCTCATTACTTTTTGAACAACCCACGTATCGAGGCAAAAAAAAATTTTTTATTTACTTTGAACCTTTTGTAATACAATAAATAAAAAAAGTTTGCAATTATTCTTTGCGTTTTCAAATAAGAATTTTTTTAAAAAGGGTCCAAAAAACGGGTTTTGAATGAGAAGACCGCCTTAAGGTTAATCATTTGTAGTATTACTTAAACAATAAAAAATCGTTTTGGTAGCGAAAAATCAAGCCTACCCACTATCAATTTTTGAATAAAAACTTTTTGAAAACCCGGCGAAGCGGCGGGTTTAAGCTAGTTTCTAATAAATTGAACGCAAACTTTTAGTATTTCTTTTCCTTTATGCAATTTATTGCGAAGAATTTGAGATGCGGCAAAGAAATGTTCAACAACAGTTGGGTCTTCGCTATAATGAGTAAATAAAAATCTGCCATAATTAAGCTTTACATAAATTATAAGTGAAAAAAAAAGGGCATAGTTTAAAGCTTAGGAGTTACTCAACGTCTTTACCCAGCATACATTCTTAGTCTTTTATGACTCTTAAGATTAATTTTTATGAGCCTGAGTGTTGATAATAAGCTCATTTGAGATTTCGATCCTCTGAGTGCCAATTTTTTGATTTTTTTGAGCAGGTATGGGCACCACTACATTTAAAGATTCTTGTTGTTTTGTGCTCTTTGCACTGAGAAAAATTTGCATGTATATTAAAAATAAAAAATTAAAACTGAATTCTTTTTGGTTTAATTGTTGGCACAAAATTGCAATAAATTATAAACATATGTTTAGTTAACTGCAAAATGGGAAAATAAAAAGTAGAATATGACAGAAGAAAATATTGACCAATTGATGTTTATATATTAAGTTGACAGAAAGAAATTAATGAGAAAAGTGAACTGGAGTTAAGGTTCTCCATTTTTGAAAAAAAAAATTCAAATAAAATCAGGCTATTTTAATTAAGCTTCTAAAATTTCGCATAATATCAACAAAATAAGTTTAAATATTTATTTTTAATTTAATGCAAAATATGCGCAGTGCGCCCTTTACAGAACACATTAGAAATCTTTTTAAATTTTTTCCATAATAACATGCAAAGCATGCAGGCATTAAGATTTGTTCGCTTGTTTGTTTTTAGAGTGTAGCTTTTTAATTTTTTTCGCTGTTCTCTTTTGTCTTCGTCCGACATAGATCTTACTTGCTTGCAGTCTTTTTCGACACTGAAGTGATTTTCGTTTCTGTTCTTTGTTGTTGCGTCTTGTGTTGCTACACGTAAGCGTTTACTCTCAATGCTCCTTAGCTTGCTCCGTGCCCATAGCTGTTTATGAGTCATAAAGGAGAATATATGCATTTTGAGAATTACAATTTGTATAACAAGAACAAAAAAAAGAGTTTTTTTTTTTGAGTCATATTATACAGCAGAGTTGCGCAACGCACGGTTCAAACAACAACAGCAAGAGCTTTCCGAATGCAAAGCTTTACACTGAAACGAAAAATTGGTAAAGCAAAGAAACATTGCCGAATGTTGGTCATTCACAAACTCTTTATTTCTTTATTTTTGCGTTTGTTTCTCGCTTATTTTATTATTTTTTAATTTTTACATTTTATATATTTTTTAATTTTTTTTTATTATTTTTTTTTTTTAACTTATTTGACTACAATATAAAAATAAAATGCGTAATATAACAAAAAAGGAAAAACAATTCATTTAAAAAACCATAATATTAATTAAAACAAATAAAATAAAAAAAAAAGTAACATAAAAGTTGAGCAAAATGATTGACAAACAGATCAGTTTCAATCAAAAATATGCAATAAAAAAAAAGAATAAGAAGACGGAGATATATGCAAAAAAACTAATATATAAAAATATGCATTCATTGCAAAATGTGTATAACTTTTTTTTTAATTTTTTATTAATTTTTTTATTTTTTTTTAATTTTTTATATTTTTTTAAGTGAGTTCATCTAAATTTATTTTATCGTTAAAACACTTGATGCGATGCAAATCTTCTAAATGGTCGTCAGTCAATAGATTTCTTTGTTTTGTTTGAATTACTTTCATCAAGGAAAAGCCAACTTCACATAAATATGAACTGCCAAACATAGAATGCAGTTTTAAAATTTCATTTGTAAGAGCAGGACATTTGTCGTACGGTATTGATTTCCAAAAATAAGAACCGTTTTCAAGTGGAAGCATAACATCATTTTGCATTTTTTCTAATTCATTTCTTAAAAATATGGGTTGTTTTTGTATATTACAGTTTATTGGGTTATCGTGCAACTCATTCACATCATTGCCAAAGAAGTCAGAAAACGTTTTTTCAATAAATGAACCTTTTAATAATTGAACAAAATGTTTCCTGACTTCTTCCCTCATTGAATGAAATTCAGGATGGCAAGAAAGATAATGCCTTCTAAGATTATATTCCTTCATATGTATCTTACCATAGCATACCATACATTGGGCTTCGTAATAAAAATTTTCTGAAACAAGAAATTTTAAGCACCAATCCTCATTAAACATATTGAATCATAGAAAGCATACATATAAAAAAGTAGCGAGCACCACACCCTCCTCGCTTGAACGCCAAAAGCAAACTAAGCATAAAATCAAAACACAGCAGAGAAACAAAAATTTACGCAGTGTACGATCGCAGCGAGCCGATTGCTACTTCGTGTGCAAAAACACAAAATTTCACGACGCCCGCAGGCTATGGGAAACCATCAATTGCGCATCACTGCTTTAGGGGCATGCTTTTGATTGGGTGCTCTTTTTTTGTGTAAAAGCTAGTCCAGCACTGCTTTTATTTCAGTATTTTAATAATTGTGCTGTGAGGCTCTCCAGTTGTGCTACAATGTGGCATAGAAAATTTTTTAAAAATTTGCATTGATGCATAGTTTTAGGAGGAAAGTATCAATATTTTATTATTCCTGCTCCTTTTCTTCAGCAAACAACACTACAGCCTATGTACATTGCAGCACAATGTCGGTTATTGCTGATAAAATTAAAATCAAGACTGACTTCGTTAGAAAAATCTAGTTTTGTCTAAAAATTTACAAAGATGCCAAAATTGCTTGCTACTTTATGGCATATGGCACAGCATATTCGCAGTATACCACGACTTAAACATCAGTACGTAAGGTTAAAAAAAAAAATTAAACTAAAATTTTTTAAAAATTTGCGTTCATGCAAAATTTTTTTAAATCTCTATATGACACATTGCAGCACAACTCGAGAACATCACAGCACAATTATTATATTTCTGAAATAAAAACAGAGCTGGGCTAACATTTACTTAAAAGTGAAACCACACCATATATACCATAAATAACATGTCCCTAGAATCAATCAAAAATACTTTCAAATTGAAACTTTAAAGTTTAGAGCTTTCCTATTATACAAAAAAAAAAAAAAAATAGAGCTCAGAAATTTTTAGACTTTATTGATAGCTGCTTGTGATAAGATTGATGAGTTCTTCGTGTTTTCTAATATGTTCAAATATTAAACGAAATATTGCACTCATTAATCATTGTCTTTTTTTATACTTTCAGCTTTCAATAAACTCAATTTATATGTGCGTTACATGAATTTATTCAGTTCGAGCTACACCCAAATTAAGCTTTTGAAAAATTACAGTCATTGAGTCATTGCTATAGTTGCCAAATTTAAGCTCATAAATTATTACTTGTGTATTTTTGGTGAACTGTAAAGATGTAGGGTGAACTTAAAAGTAATGGCAGTTAAACATTTTAAAGAATCTAAAAATTATTTAAAAAGCTTTTAGAGAGAAGAAACAGATTTTTTTTTTTTAACAAATTTATTGCAGCATTTTCAGATAATCTAGAATTATGTGGATTTAACGGTGGAACTCTTTTTATTCTTTACCTTTTCTTTTTGAATAAATTTTAACGTGGTTAAGAATTAAGAAAATATAAAGAATTATGTGGTTTTTAAAAAAAGGTGTATAGACTCTGCTGTGTAAAAAGGAAGCTTAAACTCGCTTAAAAATGTTCTCTTTTTGCTTTTTTTTTTTTAATTTTTGTTTTGACTCGCCTCCATTTCGCATTTGTTACCTCTTGTTATCTCATAATAAATAATTTGAGTGCCTTTTCGCAGCTTTTTTTTTTTGGTTAAGAGTACTTTTTTTTCAATTATATTTTGTGCCAAGCAAGTAAAAGCTAAAATTTTTTTACTAAACAAATATACGATATACGGAAGCAAGGTTGATTTATAAGGTTGTCGCAAGGGAGAGAGCGAGTGCCCATAATTGTCAAATCGAAGTTGACATCTCATAGAAAATCTGCAAGTGCTCTCTATTATCATCCGTTTTTCTTTCGTATTCATTCTCAAAATTGGCTGGTTTTGACAATTATGGGTACTGAGAAGAGAGTGCGATTAGCCCTGCGACAACCTTATAAATCAACCTTGTACGGAAGGAGGTGGGAAAAAAATTAAAAAAAAATCTTTTAAATCTTGCCTCTCTCAAGCTTTCTGCAGTCAACCACGAGCATAAATAAATGTTTAGGTTGATGAGGGTCAAATTGCTGTAGTAATGTGACACAACATTAGAATGCATATCAGCGAGAACGTTAAGTGTCATTTTTATTTAATATATTTATAAAAAAAAATATTTATTTAAAAAAAAAAGCAAAAAAAGTTGCTTTGTATGTGCAGCAATATATAAAGGTTTTTAACTTTTTTGCGCTTTTTATTTGTCGTTTGCTCCCACTAATGCGGGTTGGAGTGAAAAGGATTATTTAAAGTTTACGGGATTAAAATATTTATTTGCGTGCAAATTTACTTTAAAGCAGCTAAACACAACTTAAGCTGCTTGCGTGAACTTATACGGCTTATAACATTTATAAGGGTTTTGCCCATTTGCATGAAACCCCTTAATATTTTACACAATATGTCGAGAAAAATCGAAAAAAAGGTGAAATGTACTTACCTAACATCTGCCTCTTATTTTTTCATTTGACACTAACAAAATTTAAATTAAATACTAAATATATATATATATATATATATATATATATATATTTATAATTTAACAAAATTTAAATTAAATACTCTCACAAATTAATTTTTCTCACTCTAAATTTTCCGTACAAACCAATTTTCATTTGGTCCAAATAATATAGTCTCGAGCTGATATTTAAAATATGATAAGAATGTCAAAGCTTTATATGGCAAATAAAATGACCACTCTCACCAATAAAAGTACATTAGAAACAAATAAGCAAGTCTCTGTTACAGGAAAATTCTGCCATTTGCAAACAGAACTTGTCCAATATATTGCACATTGTGACTGGATGGGTTAATAACACAAATAAATTTAGCTAAAATTGTTCATGCAATTAATTAAAAGCTTTGAAATTGCATTAGGAAACATATTAACGAGCTTTCCATCTACAGTGAAACTTAAGTACATCTTAAGAAATCTCAGCATGCTTCCGTGTTACTCCTTATTTAAGCGCTTGGCAACAAGCGTCTGCCTTCCTAAAGAAGCAGACTTTTTTATAGCCAACACGAACAAGCAATTCACTCCAACTCAGGCACCCAAATAAGGTTGTTGTTAAGAAATCCCAAAACAAGAGAAAACAAAAAAAAATTCCAACAAAACTGCAAACCAGTCTTGAAATAACAAAAGCTGTAACATGCAATGATCAAAAAAAAAAAAAAAAATCATGAATGAAAACAGGAAATATGATTTTTTTTTTCAACCGCAGAATGAGTGAGCACAACATGCAACCAGCTTCAGGATTTTTAGATGCGATTTAAAAAAAAATTGCCACTAAAATTGTTGTTATCGTGCTCAGCTGCTGCGACTGTAGCTTTTGAACTTTTGAAGATCTTAAATTCAATAGAAAAATTCAACAGCTTGTACAACACTTCAAATGCGAGAATTTGTTATTCACTGGGCTTTATTATCAAAAGGAATAAAATTAAAAGCTTTCATACACATTCACTATATGCAATAAGCCCTTCAAGCTTCTAATTTATAAAGCTTAAATCTAGCTTTACTTTAAAAATTTTAATAAACATGAAAATAATAAAAACAAAATTATTAACACTTTATTAATTTAAAAAGTAATAAAATAAGCTCTAATTTTAAAAACTAATAAAAACTTTTAATCTTTCACTGAATAATATTTTAAAAACTTTTTTAGAACAATTAATTTCAAAATTGACATATTTTCTCCCTTTCAAAAAGCTCTTTTATGCCACACTTCTATAGGTAGTAAAGTTTTCGAGTGCACATAGTATAAATAATACATCTTGGATTTATCGTTGGCCTTCGATGCGCATGGTAAAGCTTATTTTATTATGAAATTTTTAAATGCTAAAAAAGTTTGTCCTTCCTTGAGCTTTTACATACGAGTATGTTAATAACAAATTGAAAATGGTTTACTCAAAAAGCTTTTGGCATCTAAAACAGGGGTGCGCAAAAGGTCGCCCATGGGCAGATAGTTTTCACATGCATACGACAGTTTTCAATTAATAAAAGCTGTTTAGTCGAGGTGAGAACATATTACACGGAATAAAATAATATTGATTTGTATCAGAAATATTGATATGGACAAATAAAAAGTGAAAGGCATTCCTACTATCACATCACAAGAATGATATACGTATATATATATTTTTGATCACAGAATACGATCAGCCGCTGTGCGAACTTCATGCCTGAGATAAATAGATAGGAAACTTCGATTTTGGTCTGTGGTCTGTAGGGATAGACTTATGCCCTATTTATGTCAAATGGAAGTCAATATTAACACAAAATGTTCAATACTAACACAAAAACCACAGGAAATTCTCAAAATCATGTGACATCCAAACTCACCATAAATGTGGAAGACTGCAAAACTGTTTTCATACGAAAAACTCACCAATATCATGGGACATACAATCTCATATACTCAATCCATGAGTTTTGCCTAAAAAAAAAGAGTTAAAAAAGTTAAAACTTAAAATAACATTTAAAAGCATGAAGTTTCCTATCTCTTTATCTCTGCTTAATGCTGTCAAATTACGGTCGGTCGCTTCTGCGTTGCCTTATTGAACCTATCATTAATGCTTTTGTTCATTCATTCGATACGATCAGTCGTTGTACGAACCAGAGATAAAAAAATAGGAAACTTCATGTTTTTTATGGTTTTTTTAGATTTCAAGCCTTTTTCAGCTCTCTTTTCTGTTCTAAACTCACGAATTGTGTATAAGAGATTGCATGTCCCATGATATTGGTGAGTTTTTTCGTGGTAAGCTATTTACAGTCTTGAACATTTTTGGTGAGTTGGATGTCCCATGATTTTGGGGAGTTTCCTGTGCTTTTTGTGTTAGTATTGACTTTAATTTGACAGAAAGCTATCCCTTTCCCATAATCCAAAATTTAAGCTTTCTATCTCTTTATCTCTGGTACGAACTTTATGCTGTGAAGTTGCGGCCGCTCGCTTCTGCATTATGCTAGGCAAACTTATTTGGTGAGCTTTTTTTTTTGTTAGTTTTTTATGCGCACGCGAGAAAAGCTTATTTCTCATTTTATGCATAAAACACCAACAACAAAAAAGCTCACCAAATATGTTTGCCTAGCACAACCACGGCATTATAGAACACGACAAGCTATCATTCTTGCGTTATGCCGTGATCGTCCGAATGAACAAAATCGTTCTTTTCGTTCAGTGCGAACTCTTAAAACAAAAGCTTTGCAATAAAATCACAAAAATGTGTATAAATAATTTCCATATACTCTTAGAACTTTATTTTTATCGTTAGTTAGGTCTAACTTGGAATATGGATGTGTGATATGGAATGCATATCTCTTGCTATAGAATAAAAAATTTCCTCTATCCCTTTTCTGCTTTTCTCATACACTCTTTTTGTTTTATTTAGACATAAGAAACGAAGGTAATAAGAGCACGTTGCTTTACTAACACCAGCAGGTAGCAAATAAAGCAATAAAAAATAAGAAAAATATCAGTGTTCATACCCTGAATATTTAGCGAATATTGTTTTATTCGTTCGTTCGTAGAAAATATATGTTTTTTGTATTGGGACCCAAAGAAGGGTGGTAGATAGAGGGTAGGTGTGTTTGGGAGAACTGTTGAAGGGCAAAAAATAATAGGACCAACTCATATATTTGACCCCTCTAGGAGTTCATAAGGGGACCCAAAGAAGGGTGGCAGATAGAGGGTAGGTCTGTTCGGAAGAAATGTTGAGGAGCAAAAAATAATAGGGCCAATTCATATATTTGACCCCTTTAGGAGTTCAGCTACGGCCGATATAAGCTATTTTCGACAGTGTTTGTGTTTTTTGTATGGAAGGTAGCGAATAAAGCAACAAAAAATAATACAATAAATGGATTAAGTAAGAATAACAAAAAGCTGATTGCGGGGAGAACCCAACATATTAACTCTTATTCAGGTCACTGCAGCAGATACCTGAGTATTCGTGTAGTTTATTAAGTGCTCAAGCTCACCTCAGTGCAAAAGTGTATGAAAAGAGAACAGAGAACAAATAAAAAGTTATTCTCTTGCGTTACCCGACCTGGTGCTGCACTACCTGCTGTTTACATTTATTCGCTTGCAGCTTTGCTTGTGACTGCTACAGCAGAGAATCAGGGTATATTCGCTTGATGAATATATTCATGGCTCTAATATTTATTCTATAACAGCCTAACTGGTGTGACTTAACACCTCAAAGGTTTGCACTTCAAAAGAGAGAGAAAAGCTAAGAAAATATCACTCAGAACCATACTCACTCCAAACATTTTATTATGTTTCAACACATTAAGGCTTAGTGCCAACATACATATAAATCAAGTTAAAAAGATCGAGCAGAAAAGATACATTTCCCACACGTTCCTTTGTTTATCTGATCCAAACACTGTTTTACTGGGGCTTGCAGCAAATAAAATGCAATTATTTTCAAATATATTTTTAAGCACTAATATAGAAAAGCGTTTACTAAACATTTTCCTTTAAATTTTTGTCATTTCAGCTGCATCATGTTGCCCAAAGTTCGCTCGCAGTGAAATCTAACTAAAGTTTTTGAACTAAAACAATTAGGTAACTATATTTTACTGTTATTCTTAGAAAAGTTCATGTGACGCTCTTTCAGTCACAAAACCTTGAAAAATTTTCAAACAAAATAAGTTTATTTTTAAGTAGTCAATAAAAGTTTAGCTCAACTTTGCGAACTCAAAGTTAATAATAAATATAACAACAAAAGAGCATAATAATTAAAAAAAAACAAATTCTGAAAAAAATTGTGATAGAAATATACCCGCCATAACAGCTCAATGTTAAAAGTAACAAGAACAACTTTTGTTTGATTTTGTTGTTGTCAGTGGCTTTTCAGTTGGTTTTCCAGCAAAGTCGAAAAAAGTTCACGCGAGTTCATGATTCGCGTGCCTTCATTCTTTATTTGTATTAATCAATAGGAAAGCTTTATTTTATTTTTCAATGTTTGTTTGATTGTTTGCTAGTCAGTTGCAAGTTTTTCCTTTTACCCTGTCCCCTGATTCCTGATTTTGTGTGTAGCAGAAGTATAAAAAAAAAAAAAAAAAAAAAAAAATTAAAAATGCTCTATGAAGCAAAAAAAACTAGCTGGTATACCAAGAGACAGCATAATTTTGAATGGTATTCGTTAAACCCATGAGTATATATAGTGTAGTGACACCACTTCGCTCTTGAGATTTGTGACTCTACACTATATATACTCATGGGTTAAACTTATAAATAAGATAACTTATAATAAAGCTCTAGTGAGCTTTTGCAAAACTTTTTATCTCTTTATGAGTTGCGCTGAAAAGTACTTAAGGCAGTATTTTAGTCTTGAGGGGGCACAAATTTTGGGCGTTTTTTTTTTTAACTCAATAAAAAAAAGAACTAAATATATTTGTACTATTCATTTCTTATTATATGTTTAGTAATATTTCTACAATACACAACAATATTGAAAAAAAAATGCAAAATTGAAAAAAATTACAGACTGGTGGAAAGGGTGGTGCTAAATAGGGTGCCTCCATCATGACATGATTCCAAAACTACCTGAAAAAAAAGATTTTTCATTTGTAAGAACCGGAATAAGTAAAGAAAATAGTCGCAAAATGGCGACTGTTTGAAAAAATGAAGTCATTGACATTTTTTTTCAGAGTTTTCAATTTTTTAAAAATATGACAAAACAAAATTTTTACACAATTCTAATCTAGCTAGAGAAATGTATAGAGGGATATATATAAAAAATACCAACACCAAATTTCAAGTTAATCGGTCCATTACAACTTGAAATATCATATTAAATGTGTTGGAAGAAGTAGTTTCGAGAAAACCGCGTTTAAAGATTTGAGTTGCGGTTATACAAGATTAAATGCCGGACCACTAAAATGTCTAAGCACGTTAAATAATCGCAATTTTCAAAAATTCTTTCAAGGGCATATACTTGAATGTGCACTTACTTACTTACTTAGGTGGCCGTGACAACCCGTGTCCGGATTTCGACCGACCTCATCAGCTCTCGCCAGGCGCCTCTGCTTTGCGCGCGCCTTCTCCAATCGGATACACCAAGTGCGGTTAGGGCTTCCTCAGCCTGGTCCATCCATCGGAGGCATGGTCTCCCTCGTCGTCGTTGACCAGCGACCCTCGCTTCGAGCACCTTTTTCGCTGGAGCTTCGTCGTCCATACGATGGACATGACCCAGCCAGCGTAGTCGCTGCACAGTTATACGCCGAACTACGTCAATGTCTCCGTAGAGCTCATACAGCTCGTGGTTCATTCGGATGCGATAGTCATCGCCGACTCGAAGAGGACCGAAGATTTTGCGAAGAACTTTTCTCTCGAACACCCCCAGAGCGGCTGCGTCAGTTTGCGAAACTACCCATGCCTCAGCGCCATAAAGCAGCACAGGTAGAACGAGCGTCTTGTAGAGTGTTAGTTTTGTCGATCGAGAGAGGGCTCTGGAACTTAGTTGCTTACTGAGCCCGTAGTAGCACCTATTAGCAATTATTGTTCTTCGCTTTATCTCCAGGCTGATTTCGTTGTTAGTATTAATGGCGGTGCCAAGGTATACAAACTCCTTGACTACTTCAAAGTTATAGCTGCCGGATGAAACGTGGGAGTCTAAACGCCGAGCTCCCTTGTTTGTAGACAGCATATACTTTGTTTTACCCTCATTTATCGTCAAACCCACTTTGGCTGATTCCTTTTCGATAGCGGCGAAAGCAGCGGTAACATCTCTCTTGGTTCTGCCAACAATATCAATATCATCAGCGTAAGCAAGGAGCTGGACACCTTTATAGAAAATGGTGCCATTACGATGCACACCGGCCTTTCGTACGATCCCCTCCATGATGATGTTGAAGAGATCGCAAGACAGTGGATCGCCTTGCCTGAAACCTCTTTCGGTATTGAAGGTTTCGGAGAGGTCATTTCCTACCTTGACGGAGCTGCGTGTGTTGCTCAACGTCATTCTGCAAAGTCTAATCAACTTTGCAGGTATACCGAACTCAGACATTGTTGCGTATAGGCAATCCCTTCTCGGGCTATCGAAAGCAGCTTTAAAGTCGACAAAGAGATGGTGTGTGTCAATTTGATGTTCGTGGGTTTTCTCCAGGATTTGTCGTAGCGTGAAAATCTGGTCTATGGTGGACTTACCAGGTCGAAAGCCACACTGATAAGGTCCAATCAGTGTTTTTGTAATTGGCTTTAATCTTTCACACAGTACGCTTGAGAGAACCTTATATGCGATGGAAATAAGACTGATACCTCTATAACTTGCGCAGATTGTAGGGTCTCCTTTCTTAAGTATAGGGCACAGTACACTGAGGTTCCAATCGTCGGGCATGCTTTCTGCTAGCCATATTTTGCTGATGAGCTGATGCATGCGCCTTATCAATTCATCGCCGCCGGTTTTAAACAATTCAGCTGACAGGCCGTCAGCACCCGCTGCTTTATTGTTTTTGAGTCGTTGGATAGCAACTCGAACCTCTTGAATGTGCAAGCTTCGAAATTATGAAAAAATTTAGATTTTTTCAAAAATCTGCACTAAAATACTGCCTTAAGAGTTTATGAGTTGTTGATGTTTTGCTACAAAAACAAAAATACTTAAGTAAAAAAAAAAAAATATGCGTGTAGCCTCCAGGCTTGAAGTGAAACTTTTACCAAAAAAAAAAAAAAAAGTAGTCTGCCAACCGAAGTGAAACTTAAAGCTATGAAATAACATAGCTGTTATGAATTTCCGAAGTAGCTAGAGTCGGCAAATCAGACGTGTTCTACTTTTTTAACTCTTTTTATTAATTTATGAGTTATTGAATGTACAAGCTGCTATTTTTTAATGTTCATGTTTAATATTTAATTTAATTTAAAATATATTTTTAACACAATTACTTTGGTTGGGTAATTGGTAATTGGCTCGGTAATCGACTGGTAATCGGTTGGTAATCGCTTTGCTAATCGGTAATTGGTTCGGTAATTGGTAATCGGTTGGTAAACGCTTCAGTAATCGGTAACGGGTTGATAATCGTTTCGGTAATCGGTAATTGGTTCGATAATCGGTTAGTACTCGCTTCGGTAATTGGTAATTGGTTGGTAATCGCTTCAGTAATCGGTAACGGGTTGATAATCGCTTCGGTAATCGGTAATTGGTTCGGTAATCGGTTGGTAATCGCTTCGGTAATCGGTAATTGGTTCGATAATTGGTTGGTAATCGCTTCGGTAATGGGTAATTGGCTAGTAATCGCTTCGCTACTCGGTCATCATTGGTTCGGTAATCGCTTCAGTAATCGGTTATGTGTTGATAATGGTAATCGGTAAATAGTTCAGTAATCGGTTGGTAATCGCTTCGGTAATCGATAATTGGTTGAAAATCGCTTCGGTAATCGGTTAATCGTTCGATAATCGCTTCGGTAATCGGTAATTGGTTCGGTAATGGGTTGGTAATCGGTAATTGGTTCGGTTATTGGTTAGTAATTCCTTTGGTAATTGGTAATTGGTTGGTAATCGCTTCAGTAATCGGTAACGGGTTGATAATCACTTCGGTAATCGGTAATTGGTTCGGTAATCGGTTGGTAATCGGTTGGTAATCGCTTCGGTGTTCGGTAATTGGTTCGGTAATTGGTTGGTAATCGCTTCAGTAATCGGTAATTGGTTAGTAATCGCTTCGCTAATCGGTCATCATTGGTTCGGTAATCGCTTCAGTAATCGGTAATGGGTTGATAATGGTAATCGGTAAATGGTTCGGTAATCGGTTAATAATCGCGTCGGTAATTGGTAGTCGGTTGGTAATCACTTCGGTAATCGATAATTGGTTGATAATCGCTTCGGTAATCGGTAAATCGTTCTATAATCGCTACGGTAATCGGTAATTGGTTCGGTAATCTCTTCGGTAATCAGTTGGCGATCGCTTAGGTAATTGGTAATCGATTGGTAATCGCTTCGGTAATCGGTAATGGGTTGATAATCGCTTCGGTAACCGGTAAATTGTTCTGTAATCGATTTGTAATCGCTTCGGTAATCGATTGGTAATCGCTCTGGTAATTGTTTCGGTAATCGCTTCAGTAATCGGTAATGGGTTAACAATCGCTTCGGTAATCGGCAAATGGTTCGGTAATTGGTTGGTTATCGCTTCGGTAATTAGTAATCGGTTGGAAATCGCTTCGATATTCGGTAATCGGTTGGTAATCTCTTCGGTAATCAGTTGGCGATCGCTTAGGTGATTGGTTATTGGTTGGTAATCGTTTCGGTAATCGATAATTGGTTGATAATCGGTTCGGTAATCACTTGATATTTCCATTTTAAGCGTATAAGCGGCATCAGCGTACGGTCTAGTATACATGCTGTAAGAATTTTTTACTAGACCCAAGATTCAAAAAGAAAAAGCGCATGTTTTATAGCATAACTTTAAAAAAAAGGATTAATTTGTACCTCTTGGCGTATGAGCAACATTTAATTAATTTTTATTCTTCGTAAAAATTTGCTCAATATCAGTTTGCTTTAAAAGCTCAACGATTTGTTAGTTTTGAAAACTTTTAAAATTTGCCTTTTAAACGTGCCGACTACACTCAACAACAAAAACTTAAAATTTAAAAGTACTAAAAAAAAAGCTTGTTTTAATGGTTGCTTTTTTCACAAACCTTTTATTTTTTTATTTCTTCAATAGTTGTTCGCACCTTATAAAAAATATCTTAAAGTATTTTTGTTTTACTGCTACATTGTTGCCAATAGATTGTGGCGCAACAGTGTTGCATGCTAAAGTGTTCACTTCTACATGCATACATACATACATACATTCACATAGCTGTGACTCTGTAACTCTATGTCTGTTCATATGTTTGCAACTGTGCAACTTATCGGCAATTTGTGGGTGTTTTTTCTTTAGATTTTTTTTTTTTTTGTTCATTCGAATTTATGCATACATATGTGTATATTTATATTTGGCTGATATAAACACGCGATGCTAAACAAAGCATTAACTACAGTGGGCGAGCGGTTGGCCATAACTTAGCATTTAACTTAAGCATATCCTGCGCTTTCATGTTAACCACTTTAAGTGTATGTAGAGTGTGTTCGTGCGGTTTCATGTTAGTGTGTATGTGTGGGAATAGGTGTATGTGGCTATATATGTGCTGTTGATAAATGATTGTGGTTTAATATAACCATTAAGCCAACAATAATCCAGCTGATGATTTTGTTGCAAATGAACGCAATTTGAACATGGTTTGATTTGAGCCGATTGCTGTTTGTGCTAGATGAGCGTTTATTTTGTAGATTGTAGTTCTAGCAGACTGCTTGGCGTTGAGCTTGCAGTAAATATATAGCTAAGTATGGCTAAATGTTGGTTCTTTTTTACTTGTTGCGGAGCGCGAGCTTAAGCAGCTTTTAAGTTTGTCTAACTCAAATTTATGTGTACAAATTTTTAAGATATATTTTTTTTTTACGATGAGCTTTGTACTGACCTTTGTGTGAGTCAATTTGGCGTGTATAATTTTTATTATTTTTAATGTTACAATTTTTTTTGAAGCGAAGCTTTGTACACCTCGTTCTGTGATCTGCCTGAGTGAAATCTGAAAAA
This sequence comes from Coremacera marginata, assembly GCA_914767935.1. NCBI lineage: Eukaryota > Metazoa > Arthropoda > Insecta > Diptera > Sciomyzidae > Coremacera > Coremacera marginata. The sequence continues at coordinate 11,380,430 of OU612043.1, read as the reverse complement.
CTTTCGGCAGATTTTTTCTTGGAAATTTGATGGTTTCTTTAAATTTCAAGGAAATTTAATACTTTAATATTAAATATTAAAAATATTTTTTTTGCGCGCCGTAGAGGATTGAACCCGTACGCACTGATTAAGAGCTCAATACACTTTCCACCAGGCCACAGAGCCTTGTTAGAAAGAGTTGTTAATTCAATGTATTTATTTATTTATTTATTTATAAATTTATTACAGCTTCTATTTAAGCTTAGTTTGAAATTACATTAATATGAATTTATAAAAAAGAAAAAGTTTACATAATTTATCTTATAGCTAACGTTTTACAATAAGTTTTTAATTTTGACTTAAATAAGTTTATATTTTCACAATTCTTAATATCATCTGGTAATTCGTTAAAACATTTTAAACCATTATAACATAAATTTCTTTTATCTGCTTCAGTTCTGAACCTTGGCAATCTAAAATCGTTTCCGTTTCTTGTTTCTATTGAATGGACTTCATTTACATATGTAAAATTGTTCCTTAAGTAATCTGGTAACCTTCCATGTTTTATATTAAAAATGAATTTCATTGTATGATAAAAAATTGTTTGCTTTATACTAAGCCAGTTTAATAAATTTAACATTTCACTCGTATGAGCTCCTCTACGTTTCCTAAGTATGAATCTCATTACTCTATTTTGAAGTTTTTGCAGCTTATCAATTTGACTATCAACTATAATAAATAATACTGATGGACAATAAATAAAATGAGGTTCTATAATTGACTTATACACTTGTATCTTAAGATCTTTTCTTATATATTTACATGTTCTTTGCATAAAACCGATTTTTTTTGATATTTTATTTGCAATATATGTTATATGTTCATTAAATTTTAATTTGTTATCAATTTGTATGCCTAAGTACTTTATAATATTTACTTCCTCTATCTCTTCGTTATTTATCTTTAATTTTACTCCTTCATCGCTTATACAGTTTCTAGTTATAATCATATATTTAGTTTTTTGTACATTAAGTTTAAGTTTATTACCACACAGCCATATATATAAACTATCTAGGTCTTCTTGTATTTTATCTAACGCTACATTTTTATTACAATCACTAACAGTTAACAAAGCATCATCGGCAAACAATTTAATACTGCAGTGGTCAATTGCGCTTATAATATCATTTATATAAATAATAAATAAAATGGGGGCAAGCACAGAGCCCTGGGGTACACCTATGTTCACATCTATTACATCCGAAACTTCATCTTCGATAACAGTACGCTGAGTTCGGTTTGTGAGAAAACTGCGAAACCACATTAGTTCCGTATTTCTAACACCAATTTTGTGCAACTTTTTCAGAAGAATGTTTCTATCTAATGTTTCAAATGCTCGTTTCAAATCGAGGAACACCGATACTATCACCTTTTTTTTGTTGAGCTCATCTTTCCAATCACTTATAACCATGTTCAATGCTGTTTCACAGGAGTGTTTTTTTCTAAATCCTGATTGCTGTTGTATAATTATTTTCTTATCTTCTAGGTATTGCACAAGTTGATTTTTTATCACAGTTTCTAATATTTTTTCATCACAGGGTAGCGTATTTATCGGTCTTATTTCTTCAGGTTTTAATGTATTTTTAATCTTTTCTATAGGAATTATTGTCGATAATTTCCATGTACTTGGAATTTCACCACTTTGCAAACTATTATTTATAATCTTTGCATAAAAATAACCGGTATATTCAATTGAGTTTTTTATCACACCTTCAGATAATAGTTTCTTTCCACCTGTTTTATTTCTGAACACTTTTACTATTTCAATTATATCATTTGTTGAAATTTGATGAAATTTTAATATATTATTAGTATTTAAGTCACTAGTCGTGTGTGGTTCAACTTGTTCAATGCTTTCATTTATTTCTTGTATGCTTTCTATAAAAAATTTGTTTAAGCCATTTGCGATTTCTGTTTTATTTTCTAATATTACACCATTTATTTTTACTTTTGATATTGAATTGTTTTCTTGTGTCATATTAATAGCTTGTTTTAAACATTTCCACATTTGCCTGCTATCATTTTTGTTTGTAATGACTTTGTTTTCCATGTATTTTATTTTTTTAATTTTTATGAGTTTTTTATATTGTTTTTTTACACTCTCATATTCATTCCACACATCAATACGTGTAGTTAATTTATAAAGCTCGTTTTTGTATTTATTTAGATTTGCTAGTTCATGATCGTACCATTTATTTATTAATTTTACATGTATTGTCTTTTCAAATGTCAAATTATTCATTATTTCTAACAAGACATTGTTAAGAAAATCAACTTGGCCGGTAATATGCATTTTATCTAGTTCGTTGAAGTTAAAATAGCGTAACATATACATTAAGTTTTCACTGTTATAGTTTTCCCAAGATATTATTTTTTTAGTTGATCTCATTTTGTAATTTTTATTGGTATTAACTCTAAAATAAATTGTTTCATGATCGGATATTTTATGATCTGCCATTCTTTCACATTTCACTTCATCTGTATCTGAGTATAAGAGATCTATTTTCGTTTGTGTATTTGTTGTTATTCGTGTATTAAAATCAATTTTTTGCCTCATTGATACCGTCAAAAATATGTCATCTAGTCTTTTAGAGAATAATGATGAGTTGTTCATATTTATATTAAAGTCGCCAATTAAAATATTGAGTTCTGATTGATCAAAGATATCAGTTGCAATTTCGTTTAAATAGTCTAAAAACTCTGAGTCACTTGTACTTGGTGAGTGATATAACACCCCAATTTGCCATTTTTTATCACAGTTTTTTAATTTAATTATTGCACACCATATGTTATTGCTTATGCATTTATTATAAATCACTTTAAACTCTATTGAATTATGGATGTACATCAGTACTCCGCCAGTGTGCCTACTATGCGAGTTGCATCTTATTGTTTTGTATGATAGAATATGTATCTCGTTTTCACCTATATTTTCTGTAACGCACGTCTCAGAACACAACACTATTGCTGGATTTTTTAATTCAATTAATCGTTCTAACTCAATTTTATTTGATAGAATACTGTTTATATTTAAATATATACAATTAATTTCATATTTATTAATTTGTTGCTATTTTTTAAGTTTATTTTTGACCATTCTCTTATATGCAGGGCACTCTTTGTTAAAGGCATAGTGATTAAAGTCAACTTCCAATACTTTTTTGCTTACAAGTTCAAAACAATTAACACATTTAATACTATTAGTTTGACAGTCTTTTACATCATGTGTACCGGCGCATTTGCTGCAAGCTAGTTTATTGATGCATTCGCTGGCCTTATGGTTAAACCCTAAGCATTTAAAACATCTGAGAACGCTCTCGTGCTCATATACTCTGCACGAATCCCACTCTATATTTAATCGTTTATTTTCTATTAGTTTAAAGTATGTTTCAGTATCGGTTTCCATTAAAATGTTATAGTTTTCTTCCCTAGTTTTGTAATTTTCATAAATTTTAATAATCCTTATCTCTTTTCCATTGCAAATGTCATTTTGTTTTTGTATACACTCAATTATTCTTTCGCTAGTTAATCTATTTGTGAGGCCAATTACTTTTAATAATTTTTTTCTATTGTTTTGATGCGCTTTTTCGATGTCATATTCGTTTCCAATTTTTTCTTTAACTTCTTTCTGCACTTTTTCGTAAGCCTCTCCGTTTTTGCACTCAACTATAATTGCTCCATTGTTTATGTTTTTAACACTACTCACTAATCCGTCTGTAGGCTCGATCACAGCTGCTAGAGCTTTTTTTGTTTCTTTTGGTTGTTTCTCTTTGTTTTTAGGTTTTATGACGATTCTATTTTCTTTATTTTTTAGTATTTGAGCATATGACATTTGTTGGTTTTCTTTTTTAGACATATTTTGCGCGCACAATTCACCAATTTTTTCGTTGCTATTTTTAATGTCTTTCGATAAATCATTTAGTAATTGATTCTTCATTTCATTAATTTTGGATTCTAAGTTTTGCTCAATAATTGTGTACACATCTTTAATTATGTCCTCTTTAACTTTTTTACATTTATTTGAAATCAGCTCTTCTATAATTTCCCTCACATCAGATCTTTTTAGTTGTTTTTGTTCATTTTTTTCAATTAGGTGTTTTATTTCAATAAATTTTGTATTTGTATCAGATAGGCTGCACTGATTACAGAACCATTTAAGGTTTAAATTTTCATTTAGCACTTTCAAATCGACTCTTTTTATGTTGCTACATTTTAAACAAAATATTTGTCCACATCCACCAGAACATGATATTATATCGTCTAATTGCAAGAGTTTTGCAGTACAATCTCTGCACTCCGTCGGCATTTTAACAAACACATTAGTTGCTTGTTAATTGCTTTATAAGTTTTTATTATTTAATTTTCACAATATTATTGTTTTTAATTTGCATTAACCGATTGTAAATTAATCACAGCGATTTATTTTTTTTTCAAAATATTACTTTAATTTTAGAAATAAAATAATTTTTTCGCGGAGACAATTAAAAACACGTCCGTTCACACTGACTCTCTCTCTCTCTCCTCAATGTTAAGTATAACAGATACTATGCTGCAGTAGATCGTGACCATCTATCAATAGATAGAGGATTGTGTATTTGCTATGCTACAACAAACAATTTGCATCTTTGTCACAAGATGTCACCAGCATCGGTTTGTTTGCGTTGTGAATGCGTTTGTGGTGTTGTCGGTACAAGGAAATATTAGCAATGCCCACAAGTGCGTTTTTTAAGTGTCAAAAAAATAGATAATATCAATTAATATGGTATTAACTAACGCATGCATGACATCGGCAAGGTATCAAAAATGTTTGATAAATTTTGTTTCGTTTGTGTTCTTGAATATATAATTTAATTTATTTTATGTTATTTTAAATTTTAGAATTTAAGTTATCAAATCTATGAAACTGCGGAAAAGCTTCGCTTCTCTCGTGTGTCCAATGACGCACCTGTGTTTTTTTTTAGTTACGCATGTGAATGTTGAAAATACTTTGGCTCGTAAGCATAACAATGAGATTGATCTCTAAGTTGAATCGAGCTCAAGGTTAATTAATATAGGTTGAATTACTTGAGAGAAAATCACTCTTTTTCGCCGTTGTTCGAACTGTCAAAGTCGCCGATGTTAGCTAAAAATTGTGTAATTCAGATTATTTTTTTTTGTTCTTAATTTACTTTGATCTCTTCTGAGAGTTCGACCCAGCTGCTCTCAAATGACTCAACCTACAGTATTGTGCAAAATCTAAGCAACTCGGGTATTCCATTTGAATTGAGTCGCAGAAAATAAAATAGGAGAAGGTTTTACTTTAAAGCTTATAAAGTTGTTTGTACGTTTATTAAGAAATGAAAACGCTTTACAAAAAAAATCAAAAATAAAATATACTTCATACACAGAGCCAAAACAAGCTATTAAAATAGAACAAAATCAAGAAGATTTCTCTATGGTCTCATCCAAAAATACTATCTTATTAAAACCAAAGAGAAAATCTTATTAAAATGCAGTCATTCTTTATTATGAAAATCACATAGTTTCAAGAAGAATCTTCTTGTTTTTTAAAAGCAAACTTTTTAAAACTATAAGAAAGTCTAAACGTTATGTTCTTGATATTTAAATAGGATAGCTTATTTATTTATTTATTTATTTATAGAAAATATAGAAAATATAAATAACAATTTTACAACATTTTTTTTTTACATATGAATGTTTCAACAAAACATTTTAATTCCAAATCCAGTCTTACAAAAGTCAAATCTTGTTATGTACTCATGCATACATAAAAAAATGCTAAAATTTTCTTCTTTGTTTCAAGTTGTCACTTCTTAAACTTAAGTGAAATGAGTAAGTGAGATGACAATAGTGTTTGAAACTTTTACACATCATATCTTTCATTCAATAACGGATCTTATTATGCAATGTTTGATTATATATAATAAGATTTTCTCTATAGAAATAAGAAGATTTCTCTATGGAACATTCTTTTTATTGGGTATTATTATGAATAAAACCTCATAAAATACCTTAATAAGGTGATCTTCTAGATATTACTTGGTGGGTTTTTGCTCTGTGTAAAAGGCTGTGCAAAACCAAAGCAACTTTACTTGTTTCACCACATTTTAAGAACCACATTGTAAGATTTTAAGAAGATTACTCTATCTTAAAAAAATAAACAAAAATTATTAACAAAACTGCTTTTACTATCATAAAGAAACTATTGGAACTTTATATTTGTATTGAGATGCCAACATCATATGTAATTCTGCTTTTCAAGATAGTTTTGTAAAGTTAAACAACATCAAAACAATTATTTCTTCCCAGAAAATACTGCCACAAAAGATTTGCCTAAATAAAGAGTTGTTATGAGATGAATGAAATAACACTTAAGTACATACAATGCAACTGATCAGTAAACTTATGAAAAACTGCTTTTTTCAATGACGAATGCTTATAAACTTGTTCAACTGACTTACATAATAGAGCCCTGCATGAATATATTCATCAAGTGAAATAGTCACTGCAAGCAAAGCTGCAAGCGAATAAATGTAAACAACAGGCAGAGAACTGCAAAACTCACATAAAAATATTCATACGTAATCAACACTGTTAAAATCATGCCCCTGCGTTCAATCGATCAGACTTGCTCGAATGCACACACTCGCTGTTGAGTTAAATTCAAGCAAACCATGTGCTTCGTGTTGGCTCTGTGATTTTAATCAACGGTCGTCTTCGCATACATATTTCATGCTTGTTCGTTGGGCTCAACAACGATTATTTTCATCAAGAATGAAACGCAAAATGCAAAAATCAGCCCGTATGAGTTATTTCATGTGCAGACAGAGAGAGAGTGAAAGAGAGTGAAACAAGAAGAAGAAGGGTGAAATTTTTATTACGATTGACTGCAAACAACTAAATTTAACTATTTCTTTGATTTCTCATTTACGAAACACATATCCGTATACACTTCAACGCCAACACTCAAACATGTGAATTCAATCCGTCAATCAGCCCACACAAACGACGCCTTCAGCAGCATCATTTTATTTTATTCAACGGCAACACTCGTTCACCCAGGCATGTGAGTTCGATCAGACGAACGCAAACTCAAACTGACACAAAAGACGCGTTCGCCAGTATTGTGCTGATTTTATTCAACGCTGAACTTTATTGAATGAGTTGAGTTGAATAAGAATTGCAGTGAATGATTTAATCAAGCAAAAAGTGAGTTTTGCAGTTCTCTGACGACAGGTAGTGTAGCGACAGGTCGTGTAGCGCAAGAGAATAACTTTTTATTTGTTCTCTGTTCTCTTTTGTATACACTCTTGCACTGAGGTGAGCTTGCGATCTACGCGTTGTTTCAGTTTTTTCTCTGAGCACTTAAAAAACTATACGTATACTCAGATACAAGGTTCATTAATATAGGTTAAGGCACTTGAGAGAAAAGCACTCTTTTTTCGCCTTTGCTCGAACTGTCAAAGTAGCTGTTAGCTAAAAATTGTACTGATTCAGATTTTTCTTTTCTTGATTTCCTTTTATCCATTTTGACAGTTCGACCGAGCTTCTCTCAAGTGACTTAACCTATATTAATGAACCTTGCTGCAGCAGATATCTGAGCACTCTTTACAAAGCACTCTTTAGAGAAAAGCACTGTTTATCCGCCTTTGCTCGAACTGTCGAAGTAGCTGTTAGCTAAAAATAGTACAGATTCAGGTTTTTTTTTCTTGATTTCCTTTTATCCATTTTAACAGTTCGACCGAGCTTCTCTCAAGTGACTTAACCTGTATTAATCAACCTTGTGCTGCAGTGACCTGAATAAGAGTTAATAGGTGTGTTTCCCTACTCTACACTGTGTAAGATTTGTGTAAGTTCAAACTGAGAGAGTAAAAATGAAATGTGAGAATAGTTGCAAAAGTACGGAAACAGCTTCTAGTAAGTTTCAAGCACAAAACAGCTGATTTTGAGTGCAGACATGTCAAACGTAAATTGCGCCAATTAAAATTATCGTAAATTTGTTTGTGAAGTTGATGCTTGTTCTTACTTTACTCGGAGTCTTGAGTTCTAGCGCTCTCTGTGCACTTTATGTGCTCGAGAGAGCGGTTTTATGCTTTTTCTTCTTCTCCCATTTTAAGCACAGAAGTACGGAAACAGAAAATAGTGTCCCACAAGTTACACAGTGTGACTACGGAAACACACCTAATATGTTGAGTTTTCCCCGCAATAAGCTTTTTGTTATTCTTAATACATATTTGTGTTATTTTTTGTTGCTTTATTCGCTACCTTCCATACAAAAAACACAAACACTGTCGAAAATAGCTTATATTGGCCGTAGCTGAACTCCTAGAGGGGTCAAATATATGAGCGGGTCCTATTATTTTTTGCCCCTCAACATTTCTCCCCAATACATCTACCCCCTATCTGCCACCTTACTTTGGGTCCCCATACAAAAAACACAAAAGCTGTCGAAAATAGTTTATATCGGCCGTAGCTGAACTCCTAGAGGGGTCAAATATATGAGTTGGTCCTTTTATTTTTTGCCCCTCAACATTTCTCCGGAACACTGCTATCCCTTATCTACCACCCTTCTTTGGGTTCCCATACAAAAAACACAAAAGCTGTCGAAAATAGTTTATATCGGCCGTAGCTGGACTCCTAGAGGGGCCAAATATATGAGTTGGTCCTATTATTTTTTGCTCTTCAAAATTTCTCCCGAACACCCCTACCCCCTATCTACCACCCTTCTTTGGCTCCTCATACAAAAAACACAATAGCTATTGATAATAGTTTATATCGGCCGTAGCTGAACTGATAGAGGGGTCAAATATATGAGCTGGTCCTATTATTTTTTACCCCTCAACATTTCTCCCTAACACACCTACCCCCTATCTACCATCCTTCTTTGGGTCCCAATACAAAAAACATTCTTTTCAAATGTTTCGAAACGAACGAACGAATAAAAAAATATTCGCTAAATATTCAGGGTATGAACACTGATATTTTTGTTATTTTTTATTGCTTTATTTGCTACCTGCTGGTGTTAGTAAAGCATCTTGCTCTTATTCTCTTCGTTTCTTATATCTGAATAAAACATAGAGAGTGTGTGAGCAGGTATGAGCAAAGCAGAAAAGCGATAGAAGACATTTTTTATTCTATAGCAAGAGAATATAATCAGGGAGGCAAAAAAGCATACTCATGCAGGGCTCTAGTACATAGGTCAAAAATATTTATAAAAACTGAAAAAACTGAATTGAAGAGCATAAATGCCTGCAAATAATTTGGGATGAATGGCGGCCGTGGCATACTGATTAAGGTACGTAGCTGGTATGCGATAGAACCCAGGTTGGAGCTGCATTTGAAACTCAATTGTTTTTTTAATTCAATAAATTTTTCTGTTTTGCCGTCACCTCTCTGCAGAGTGTAAAAACTGTCATGTAAAACTTATTGAGAACATTAAGCCGTTCGGAGTCAGCATAAAGCTTTGTAGGTCCAATTCTCGATCATTTGTCCTTCAAAGTCTTTTCATGGGCTGAAATGACAAATTTTTTTTTTTTTTAATATTGTAATTGATCAAGGATTGTCAAAATGGTTATATTAAATAAAAAATTACTTGCAACATATAAATTTTCTATTTTCCAAACGCTATTTTTTTACTTTGCCTGAATATTTCGTATATTATTTGTAAGTTCAAAGAATGTCCCAATTTTAAATTCTATGCGACAATGATTGTGCTTAATAATAAATGTGCTTAGTTATTCCAAAAAAAAAAAAAAAATCAGATCCATATAAAGGTAAATAAAAATGTTTTCGAAAAATTTCAAAATAAAGTAAGAAAAAATAAACTCAATCAACATCAATTTTTTTTTTCCTTGATTGAAAAGAACATTTCTGCTGTATCACGCCAAATACTCTCAGGCAGTTTAGCTATGCAATCAATTGGCCTTGGTGCACAATAAGTTCATAGATGAGTGGGTGTGTGGCAGAGAGAGGACATCTGATGAAAAATGTGTGTGCTTGAAGCGGAAGTTTGGGGAAATCGTGTTAATTTAACACTTGGACAAATTTTGTGCCTCTATGCCAGTAAATTCCAGCTCTTCGACGTTACCTGGCTTCAATCTACTTCTCACGACTGAACACATAATTAAATTTTTATTGGTTCTTTAAACAGAGAGATAGAAACTGAAATAATAAAATACAATGAAAGTAAGACAAACTATTTGTATTAGGATTAGTAATGGTGTGTTTTTTTTCAATATTTAGTGATATCAATGGATTATAAGCATTAGTAGTAGTGGATCCTGTAGTAGCTATCTCAACTTTATGATGTTTATGGCATCAGAAAAAAGCTTATGTTAAATTAACAAAAAACCTAGTATAATTTATAAGCTGGCTTTGGCAGTTTTCAGCCTCCCAAGATTTTCATTAAAACCCCTAAGTTTTAGATGTTAACTTGTCAATTTTTTTTTGGGCGATAAATTAACTAAATATTTGGTAATACATAAATTTATTTAAAAAAAAAGAAGTTTCAACAGTTTTTACTTTTTATGCAAGTTTGGTTTTTTTATTTTTTTTTTTTTTTTCAGTAAATAGCTCAAAACTATGCTTAAGCCATCCATGCTATCGTTTGATTTTGTATTTTTAGATTTTTGGGGATTTTTTAGGTAAAATATTCAAACTCCTGCTTATGAGACGAGGCAATTCAATATAATTGCACAATTTGTTTTTTTGATTGCATAAGAACCAAAAAAATATGCCCTCAGCTTGTTTTGTATAATTATTCATATAGTAATCTCATATCATAAATCATGAAAAACCCAAATGGCTTCCATGATAAATTATTTCCATACTATTTTGATAAAGTGTCAAATTTTCGGTGGTTTGCCTACATTATTGGTTATTTTATTATAAGCTTGGATTTGGTGAATCAAATAATTTTTCAGGGTACCGAAGTATGTATTAAACAATAAGTTTCTTGGATGCATAAGCATTAGTTTATAATTCCCATACAATTCTCTTCACCCAAGCCGACTTGGGTGATTTAACTATTGCTTTTTTACTCGGTGCAGGGAGGGAAATTTAAACTTCTTTGAATAATCTTCGAAACAAGTTTTATGCAAGGTCTATGCAAGGAGAAAAGGCGCCTGAAATTTATTGCCTTATACAAAAACTTATATAAAGCTTGATATAAAGTTTTTATTCAAGGCTTATTCAGGAACTTGGAAATTTTTTTTTAAAACGTATATATTTATATATTCCGCATATGCATTACGTTTAATTTGATTATATTTAGAACGGATATCTAATCTTGTACATTCTAAAAGTTTTTGAATATTTACCATGGCCACCGCGCGGACTGAACCCGGACTGAACCCGGAACCTTTGTATAGACAGCTATTTTCACTCGTCTATTCAGGTAGATGTTCGAGCGACGTTAAAACTTAATTACTATTTTCTATGAATTTCCTTAAGTAAAACTTTATAAAAGCCTAAACTGCAAACATGATATAAGCACTTAATTTGCAAGCCATAAATTGCATCTGTAGCGCTGAGATATAAGGAGAAGTATTATCAGTCGAGAGATCCGCTGTTCGATTCCGGGATCAGACGAAATTTTTTTGAAGTGAAAATTTGAGCACTTTTTTGTAGAGAGCAAAGCTATGGATAGATACCTTGGTTGTGCTAGGCAAACATGTTTGGTGTCAGCTTTTTTTTTATTTCCGAGGTGGTTACCAACTGATTACCGAACCAATTACTGATTACCGAAGCGATTACCAACCGATTTCCGAAGCGATTACCAATCAATTACCGAACCAATTACCGATTACCGAAGCGATTATCAACCCATTACTAAACCAATTACCAAAGCGATTACCAAACGATTACCGATTCTCGAAGCGATTACCAAACGATTACCGAAGCGATTACCAACCAATTACCGATTACCAAGGCGATAACTAACCGAATACCAACCATCGAAACTATTACCAACTTATTACCGATTACCGAAGCGATTACCAACCGATTATCAAAAACAGAAGCGATTACGAACTAATTGCCGGTTACTGAAGCGATTACCAGCAGATGACTGCAGATTACCGAAGCGATTATCAACCAATTACCGGACCGAAACCGATTACCGAAGCGATTACCAACCAATTACCGAATCAATTACCGAAGTGATTACCAACCGATTACCAACCCAATTACCAACCCAATTACCGAATACCGAAGCAATTACCAATCAATTACTAAACCATTATTGATTGCCGAAACGATTACCAACCAATTACCGAATAAATTACCGATTTCCGAAGCGATTATCAACCCATTACTGAACCAATTACCGAAGCGATTGCCAAACGATTGCCGAACAAATTTACGAAGTGATTACCAACCGATTACCAAATCAAATACCGAATACTGGAACGATTTCCAATGGATTACCAGTTACCGAAGCGCTAACCAACAGATTATCAATTACCAAAGCGATTACCAAACGATTACCGATTATCGAAGCGATTACCAACCGATTACCGAAGTGATTATCAACCGATTACCGGAGCGATTACCACTCGACTGCAGACTACCGAAGCGACTACCAGCCGATTACCGGACCAATTACCGATTACCAAAGCGAATCCCACCCAATTACTAAACCAATTACCGACTACCGAAGCAATTACCATCCAATTACCGAACAATTACCGATTACCGAAGCGAATACTACTCAATTACTGAACCAATTACCGACTACCGAAGCGGTTACCAACTGATTACCGAACCAATTATCGATTACTGAAGCGATTACCTACCAATTACCAACCCTTTAATGATTACCGAAGCGATTACCAACCCATTACCGTCTACCGAAGCGATTGCCAACATATTACCAATTATCGAAGCGATTACCAACCGATTACCGAGCCAAATACCGATTACCCAACCAACCCAACCAACCAAACATTCAAAAATAGCAGTTTATACATTCAACAACGCATAAATTGATAAAGAGTTAAAAAAATAGAACGCTGATTTGCCGACTTTAGCTACTACGGAAATTCATAGCAGTTATATTATTTCATAGCCTTAAGTTTTCACTTCGGTCGGCAGTCCACCCACTGCCTAGTTTTTTATTCTTTTTTTTTTTTATTATTGAAACAAAAAACGTGTGATGACAAGTTTTTTTTATGATTGAGAGTATTTTTTTTATTTAATAAAGGAATTTCTAATGTTATTGTTATCACAAACTGAAACTTTGCAAAAAAAAAAAAAAAGTTCAACGTGAGTAAAAATGTTCTTGAATAAAGCTTTGAATAAAGCTTTATATAAGTAAGTATACAAGAAAATGGAATTTTCAAGGCTTTTTCACGTTGAGCATGAATAACTTCAAATATTTAGGTGAAATTGTTATCTGGGTGTTTAGAACAGGTGTGTGTTTTCTCTCCCTTCTTGACTAATTGAGTCATGCCCCAGCTGAAAACACGGTCATATATACCTCAAATATAAACACGTTACAGTGTGAATATCAAAGTTATCCAAATCTTTCACATTTTATCATTATGGATTTTTTTCAAAAAATAACTACATATATTAAGTTTTTATACCCACCCCGTCTCCATATTTTTTTATAGTGTCTGATAAAAAAACTTACATTGAAACATTTACGATATTCAATTTTAAACGCTTCAATCTTTTACGATGGCTTAAAAACTAGTTACCCAACACGGCTTACTTGTCAATCTATTCGCTGTGCTGTCTTGCTTATTTGCCATATGTATGTATGGTATATGTCACTAAACATGTTCCAACAATATTTAGTGCTAGCCAAAAAAATGTACACTAAACCAAACTTGTTGTAAGTTTTCAAGTCAGGCGAACAACTCAGAAAAAATTGCATATCTAAAAATTTAATTTCATGTTAAACTTTGAAATTCAGACTGAAGGTATTTTTGAGACATTTATGCGGTCACATTGTAGAGTGGCACAAATTTGTGTACACACACATTTTGGTCAGACATGGTGAGAAGTTGGAATTTACCCTTAAGTTGGAATTTGCTACTTGGAATATTCGACGTGTGACGTATGTCTTATAAAGTTGCATAAGCATTTCTTGCAACTATTTTTCACGTAACTAAATTTATACACATTTAGATAAAGGCACTTTTGACAAGGTCGAAAGAGCTGTGATGTAAATCCAAACACATTATTCGATTATTTACTTTCCCTCACTACTTCTGTAAAATTTTAAGAATTTTGAACATTTCCCAGCGCTGTCAAAAAATAAGTTAAAATTTAGCATTTCTAAATTTTCTCCTGTCAAACTCTTCAAAGTAAAGCATATTGCAAAATCTTCAAAATATTAACATATTATTGAAAAGTTTTCTTAATCAAACAACGATTAAAGATATTAAAATTTAAATAAAATCAATCAATTTTGGAGCAGTCAAGAAAATAAATAGCTAAACATTTGCTGTCGATTTGACATGATGAATGAACCAAACGACTGTCAACGGTTGACACCGGACCACTCAATACTCAGCTACGCCTGAATTAATGGCAAAAACATTAACAAATGAAGTCTGTCTCAAAATTGGACAGCTTAAATGTATTAAAACGCAGATATAGCTAGATGGTAGATATAGTGTGTAAGAAGGATGGAAAAAAAAAAAAAAAAGAAAAGCTAATCGAATTCTATTAATTTAAATAATAAAGTTGTTTTGATAAATGTTCTTCAATTCACTGAATTAATTTGAGATAAACGAAAACAAAATGTTGTGAAAAACGTGCGCTATAAATTGTTTCTTTTGTCAATAATTTTCAAAAGACCGATACACGCACAGACACACCTTAATAATATTAACCCTCCGATGAGTGAGAAGGTTTTTGCCTTTTCAAACTGAAATTACTCCTACTTCGGCCACTACAACCCCTCCCCCCCCCAAAGTTACTCTGTATTCCAAGAGTATTTTGTTGCGCATCTTTTGGACAAAAAAAATCAAGCCGATCGGATCATTATACGTACTTTAGGAGTTATTGAGGTTTTAGTGCGAATAGTACGCGGACGTGTGAATAGGTCCGTATGGACGTTGTACTGAATTTCACTAATAAATGCATGTTTTTGGGCATCATTATAATTTTTTTATTGTTTCAACACATAATTTACTTGTTCTGAACACAAAGACCTAAACTCAAAGACATTAGGGATGATGGTAAAAACAAAAAATTCAACAGAGGCCGCACCCGCTTCACACAATATATTCCGTCAAAGCCAGCTAAGTATGGTTTGAAAGTATGGTGGTTATGCGACTCACAGAGTTATTATCCTGTGAAGGGAATGGTATATTCTGGAAAACTGCCAAACCAACAACGGGAGATAAACCAAGGGCAGAACGTAGCACAGTGGGATTTCTTCATACAAGCTGCTGCAAAAAATCGAAGGAATCGAGGTAGGGCTTTGAAATTTGACACACATCTCTAATATTGCCAAATTAGATTAAAAATAAATTTTTGTTAAAATCCGCGCACAACCACGCCTACCTCCCATACGACGTAAAACTAAAAGACGTTGTATTTTCCTTATTTTCATATGTATATTAATAAAAATTACTACCAGTGGTTGCATTTGAGTCCTCAATTATATTAAAATTTTAAGTGCCACGCCCAACGCCCATATGATAAATTTAATTTTTCACGATTTTCAAAAAAACAGATTTAAGCCTTTGTAGTTTGTGATCGATGCCAAGCAGCACTTACATCTATATAAATAACTAAAGACTAATATGTTAGCTGAACATTTGCAAAAAAAATGAGGGGGCCATGGCTTAGCGTTTTTTTTTAATTAACCAATCATTGCAAATAAAAGTCAAATTTGTACTATAAAATTATATTATAAATTATAAATTCTAAATTTTATTCTTCAACTATCATTTCTTTAACTACATCATCTAGTTCTAACAGATTTTTATGCGGCTGACGTCTTATACTACTTATATATGGATCAGATGATGCAAGCAGACGATGGAAAACATCAGTATTTGTTGCAGTTCTATTGCACTTTCTAGAAAACATTAATCTATAGTTTTTGTAATCTTTATTGCGTGCTTCTTCTGCTTCCTCGGATAGCATACCAATAGGAAGTACTGCTGCATCAATAATGTCCTTTCCATGTATAAGTACTTTATGCACAGTAACAGGCATAAAGTACCACTTATATTTTTGAACAAATAGCTCAGCTGTATCCCATGCAAATTTTTGAAACTTCACACTATCAACTTTCTGTCCACACGTTATTATCTGCAGAATGATTCGGAAGCGATCTATTAGTTCTTCATTAACACCAGTTATATCAGCAACAAGTGCAGGATTGGAGAAGAAACGCCTTGAGGTATTGCCATTGTTCGAAGTGCCAGATCCTTGTTGTACAGCATCCACTCGCAAATTCATTCTTTCTTTAAATGCCGTACTTTTTAGCCAGACATCATTTTTCTGAAAGAAATACGCTTTTATTTTGTCCGATTCCGCCCAGCGTTTACAAAAATTACCAAGAAATCGCTTATGAATGTTTTTTGTCACTATTTTGATTTCATTAATCGTAAGCTCCGAGTTTTTTGCTTTTATAAAATCCGTTAATAAATTAACATTATTACCACAGTTAATAAGTTCCATACACAATTCATGATATGATACAGAAAATGAACTCATTTTAATAATTATTTTTCACAATTTTATTACACTTTTGGTCTACCAAATTTTATTTACCTAATCATATGTTTTTGTTTTTTATTTTGTTATGCTTTTCTTTGGAATTGCTGTCAATCAGTTATTAACAAATTGTTGCTAAAGTGTATGCCTAAAAGTAGGCACACTTTTTTTATTACATTTAATTGCAAAATTTCGTTGTAATACTATTGACTTTTTTTATAAAATTTATGCGTTTGTAAAATATTGAGAAAAGTTGGTGGATTTTTTTGAGTAAATTTAAAGAAGACAGTCCCACCTTTCATTTTTTTGCAACCAGAACACAACGATCGATAACGCTCAACTTTTTTTTGTCCAAGAAAAACTAAAAACACTGACTTTTTGAGTGCCTTCAAAAAAGAACCTAAATATATATTAAAATATTACGGTAATGCAATTCCTTTACTTCTAAATTAATGCTGAAATACTATATTTTTCAAATATACTTACATCATATAGATACGAGAAAAAGAAATTATGTTTCCAGCCCATTGAAATGGGATGAAAATCTAAGGCAGTTACTGCAGAATTTCGTTTAGGTGACTTTACCGCGTTATTTTGTAAAAAAAAAAATTGTAGAAAAAATTGTATGATGAATTTATCTTAATTAAACAATTCTCTACAAAACTGCATCATTACATTTTTGATATTTTACACTCAAAAAAGGGGGTTTTTGCAGCCAAAATCCCACAGTGCGTAGTGCTGGATCTTGTGGAAAAATATTTAGATGCTGGCCGTATTATATACGCGGATAATTTCTTTACCACTCTTGACTTGGCGCGTATTTTGTTGAGGAGGAAGACCGCATATGTTGGTACAGTGCGCTACAACAAAACATTCATTCCACAGGAGTTCAAGAAGAACCCGAAGCGCACCATCAATAGTACATTATTTGGGTTCAACGAAGGGGATATAGCGTTATGCTCATACGTGCCGAAAAAAAATAAAGTGGTGAACGTGCTCTCCACAATGCACTACACCTGCCTCGTTGACGAGCAAACCGAGAAGCGGAAGCCCTATGCCATATTAGATTACAACGCCAACAAATGCGGCGTTGATACCATTCTCCGTTCTGAGTACGGGCGGCAGCGGAAAACGCGGGCACACTGCTTCGGCTGCGGCAACGCTGTTTGCGGAGAACATAGCACACTTTTACATCGCTGCAACACTTGCGCACAGGGCGGGGACAAGAAGTACACGCTCAACAACAATAATTTTTAAACTTTTTTATAATAGTCTTAAGAAAATTCAAGCAAAAAAAAAAAAAAAAATTAAAAAAATTAAAAAAATTATTTTTGTATGTAGAATTTAGTTATAAACAATAAAAACAAAAAAAATTAAAAAAAAAAATTTTTTATATGAAAAAAACATGATTTACAAAAAAGGTCCGTAGGGACCTTTTCACACGGCCGTGAAGTTCAGAACTGTCACTCATCGGAGGGTTAAAGCAAGTATCAAACAAATTCAATTTTAAGAATTCTCTTTAATTCCTCCAAATGAACGAATGAAAACTAAAACGTATAAAATAAGACGATTATCAATTGTGAAGCATTATTTATATTTGTTGTAATATTTAAGCTATTTTCTTATTGTGTTATTTAAAGTTTTACATGCTCATCTCTAATTAGTTCCACAAAGCTTTACTTAGCAAAGTACTACTACTACTGCATCAAAAAGCACTAAATCTAGTGCAAAAGCACTGACCTGCAGCACTGCTGCTCAGATCGATGCTGCACTAAACGAGAATAAAACAAAAAAAAATCACTATTTGACAATAACAACAAACATAGCTCTGTACACGTGTGCATGATCTACCACGTTGTTGTTCTCTGCAAAGTAAAGTACCGTTGTCGCAGCAGCGTTGCAGTGATGTGCAATTATAACTTCGACAGTTTAATTCGTTAGCTCGTTGAAGACGAATGGAAATCCAGTTAAAAAAATACTTTCTAACGCCTAAACACCTAAGTGATTCTGTTGTAGTTAATTCTGACGAAAGTAGTAGTGGAAAAAAAATTTGGTGAAAGTTTAAACCTAAGAGGGTCTGACTTCAAGAGTTTTCAAAAAATTAATTAAAAAAATTGCGGCTACGCAAAGTCAAAATTCAAAAAAAGGCCTACAATTTTTGGACAAAAGTAACAGTAAAAATTTTTTGAGGACTTTAAAAGAAAAAACTCGAAGTCAGACCCTCAAAAGTATATATTTTTAATTACTAAGCAATTTTGAAAGTTTTTCGGTACTTTTAATGATTAAATTAATCTTTAATTTCTTTTTTCGCTTAGAGAAATTCATAACAAAAAAAAGCTAGACCATAAACATAAACATCGTTGAAGTATTTTTGCAGAAATGTTAAGTAGAAAAAGTAAAAACGTGGTTTAAAGAAAAAAACGAAACATTTTGTTTTTTGATAAAAATGAAAAAAAATATTTTTTTTTTAATTTAGCAGTTGTCTGCGATCCCGGGTGCCTTCAGTGGGCCTTCTGCTTGCTCATATTCTTCTTACACCTTTTACATTTTTTTTTTTTTTTTTTGCTAATTCAGTACTGCGACGCTTGGCGATGCTCATTCGTATACAAATTCAATAATATATTACATCAATAATATAATACATAATAAATAGAATAGAAGCTATTTGCAAGAGCTAGGAGAGGGTTTCGAGAAAAATAAAGTCATCTGTTCAATTTTAGAAAAAAAAACACGCTTGACGCCACGTGCAAAACAGGTTAAAAATTATAGTTAGCGGTTGAAAAAAAAATTTTGCATATTCTTGAGACTATATGAAGTGACTTGTATAAAAAAAATCCAATTCTCAAAAAAAAAAAAAAATTAGATAAAATGTCAATTAATAGAAGTGTTAAATTTTAAATTTTTTGCTTTGCATTAAAATACGGATTTTTAAATTTAATAAAGTTGTTTTTTTAAGTTCTCTTCTAAATGCTCGTGCTCATATATTGGCATCCCGAAATGAAAGTTCAACTTTCAAAAGCAAATGCAATAAATTCGTAAAGGAACCTTTAACAATACTATGGGAGAAGTAAAATTTACTCACTGCTTACTATCAATGCAACTGCTTCTTTTAAAGCAGCCGATTGTACACGCAAAGAAAATAAAAACGTTTATCGCCAGTTTGTCGCACACGAACTTCGTTTATCGTGCCTGAAAACGTTTCATTGCAATAGTTTCAACAGTTACGAGAAACGGAAACAATTGCGGGAAACGGGTTATTTAGTTGCAGGAAATTTATTTTGTTTGCCATAAGCACGTGTGATTATTCAATTGCGGCAAATGAAGAATTTATTTGTTGTAACTTAAAACTTTGCTTGTAGGAAACCAACTTATTTTCTCATAAACGAACATTTTAAATCATTTTATTTAAAGAACAAAATATACTTCCTTACTTCCATCGTTGAGAAACGAACCCCGACTCCGTCGATGTCAAATTTACTGCGCACTCTGTTTAACCTGTTGCACCACAGTCTATTGTTTTTTTAGTCGGCTAATATTCGTCTAGAGCTGATTATTTTTTCTGTCAACGAATAATAAAATTTAAAACATTTTTTTAAAAAAATTTTATTTTGTGACAAGCAGAGCGCCCGCAGAACTTGACATCGACGGAGTCGGGGTTCGATTCCCAAGGATGGAAGTAAGAAAGTATATATTTTTTAATCATATTAAATTTATGAGTTACTAACAACTGTATATTTGTTTCTGGTAACTACAGGTCATAAACGAAGTATAGTTTGTGAACTTTTCAGTTGCAGTGAACGAAAAATTTCTTTGCGTGTAATAAATCAAAGCTAGTGACTCTACCACTGTATTCTTTTGATTTTTGTTCGGTTGAAAAGGTAACTTTTATCATTCATCAGACCTTTTATCTTACTTACTTAATTAGGTGGCCATAACAACCCGTATTCGGGTTTCAGCCGACCTCATCAGCTCTCGCCAGGCGCCTCTGCTTTGCGCGCGCTTTCTCCAATAGGTTAGGATTCTACAATACACCAAATGCGGCTAGGGCTTCCTTGGCTTGGTCCATCCATCGGAGGCATGGTCTCCATTGTCGTCGTTGATCAACGACCCTCGCCTCAAGCACCATTTTCGATGGAGCTTCATCGTCCATACGATGGACATGACCCAGTAAGCGTAGTCGCTGAATAACTATACGCTGATCTACGTCAATGTCTTCGTAAAGCTCATACAGCTTGTGGTTCATTCGGATGCGATAGTCATCGCCGACTCGAACAAGACTGAAGATTTTGCGAAGAACTTTTCTCTCGAACACATTATCATCTATTTTATCATATCATATCATATCATATCACATCATATCTTATCATATCATATCATATCATATCATATCATATCATATCATATCATATCATGATATCATATTATATATATCATCATATTATACGAAATGCAAAAGACTCTCAATTTGTCTCCATCGAACTATGCCATATACTGCCAAAGCAATTTTCTCAGAGATATTTGGACATTTTGGTCTTACTTCGGCATACTTTCTCGTCGGTCACTGTATATACAGTCACACAGAAAACTATACGTACCACTCAAAAGTACCACGCGCAAATAAAAATTGCCTTTTTTTGCAAAAAGTAATATACAAAAAAAAAAAAAAATACATAAGAGCAGAAATATTTAATTCGTAGTTCAAATGCAAAACAAAATATTTCAATCTATACTATTATATAAAATTGAAGTGCAAATTTTTGTTTCTATGTAATCTCAAAAGGTACTGGGTCGATTTTTATGAAATAAGTTTCAAAATGTCATATTTGTGCTACAGCATCTTTGCATCAAGCATCTTTGAGTTCCTGCTTAGTTTGTTGGTAAATGTTATTTTACGTATACGGCGTTCTAATTCATCTCGAGATCTCACAAATGCTCTATAGGGTTGAGGGCGGGCTCCTGTTGTGGGGAATGAAGTTGTTTTGACATGTTATAAAGCAACTATTCCTTGACAATATGGATTGTGTGCTTTGGGTCATTGTCCTGTTGGAAATACCAGGTGCCACTCCGACCCAACTTGCTTGCGGATTCTTTTAAACTGCTTTTCAAGATGTTCAAATAAGCAAACCGGCTCATATTTGTTTTTACAAACTGTAGTTTTCTGACTCCATTCACCAATATACAGGCCCATATCATGACTGAACTTCCGTCATGCTTCACAGTTGGGAGAAGGAAAAGTATTACCAACTTTTCAAGTATAT
Organism: Coremacera marginata; assembly: GCA_914767935.1. Lineage (NCBI taxonomy): Eukaryota > Metazoa > Arthropoda > Insecta > Diptera > Sciomyzidae > Coremacera > Coremacera marginata. Next base: position 11,358,450 of record OU612043.1, on the reverse strand, counting down.
CCAACTCAGACATTATTGCGTATAGGCGACTCCTTTTTGGGTTATCGAACTCAGCTTTATAATCGACAAAGAGATGATTTGTGACAATTTGGTTTTCTTGAGTTTTTTCCAGGATATGTCGTAGTGTGAAAATCTGGTCTAGGTTGGATTTGCCAGGTCGAAAGCCATACTGATAAGGTCTAATCCGTGTTTTTGTAAACGGCTTTGATCTTTCACACAGTACGCTTGAGAGAACCTTACATGCGATGGGAATGGTATAATAACTGATACCTCGAAAGTTGGCGCAGATTCTGGGGGTCTCCTTTTTAAAGTTTAGGGAAAAGTACGCTGAGATTCCAATCTTCGGGCATGCTTTCCGCTAGCCATATTTTGTTGATGAGCTGATGCATGTGCCTTATCAATTCATCGGCGCCGGTTTTAAATAATTCCGCTGACAGACCGGAGCTGCACCAGCTGCTTTATTGTTTTTGAGTCATTGGATAGCAATTCTAACTTCTTCAGGGTAAGGTGCTGGTATTTTCACTCCGTCATCGTTGATTGGTGGTACTGTACTGTTTCTCTTACTGCTTAAGCTTTGGCCAATAGAAGAGGATTTGTATTCCATCAATCAACGCCAGGCAACACACACACTCTTTAGATGCTCTGGGGGTTTGGTTGGGAGGTTCTTATGCATCCACCATATAATCCGGAACTGGCGCTAAGTCATTACAACCCGTTTCTGTTTATGGCAAATGATTTTGCTGGTAAAATATTCGCTTCAAGGAAAGCTTGTGAAAATCGACTGACCCAGTTTTTTTTCAATACTAACGAAAGTATCACTGATGGAGTCATCGAAGAAAATGGTGCATATTTGAACTAAATCGGTACATTCTAACTATGCAAAACGAAGCCTTCAATTTCATGCAAAAATAACTTTAACCTCTGATGCAGTCAACTTTAACTAGGTTCACCTTTACTAGGTTCAACTTTAACAATGTAGTTAAAGATGTAGTGTGAAGAGTAGAGGGGAATTAACGATAATTAACTGTTAATCGTGTGTTTAACGCCGTTGTAAACAAATTTTCGATTAATTCTGACTGGCATTTAAAAAACGGCTTTTTTAAACGCGATAATATACACATTATAACAACAGTAACAAGATATTATTACACATTTTGTACGGCAAACACCGAGAAGAAGACAACAATTTAATATAGCTGCTAAGCTCTGACAGCTTCGAGTTTTTATATAAAATTTTTTTTTTTTTTTTATGAAAAGTTTAGAGGTTAAGCTTTGCAGCTGTAAGATATTTAATTTATTAAGCATGTTTTTGTTGTATTTCTGATGGTTTTGTTATGGTGCTGCCTGCATCTGCTTATCACATCAATTTATGGGGCTGTCATAGGTATATATGTAAGTGTGCCACTTCTTTAAGAATTTCATATAATTTTAGCAAAATAAGTTAACTTTGATGTTGCAATTTTAAAAATAAAATAAAATAATTTGTTGTAAGTGTTGTCCGCTCAGCGTCTTGGGGCTTGTTGTTGTTGTTGTTGTTGTTTTGCATGTCAAACAACATGCTGAAATATTAATTAAAATTGTCGTTGCTCTAAACTAGCAACATTTCAAAGAAACTTTATCTTGACGCACACCTACTCAAGTGTTGCCAACTCTTGCAGCATAAATTGCAAGCAAAAAATGCAATATTAAAAAAAAAAATAAAATGATTTATATTATAGCTTGTGTTTAAAATGCAAGCAAAAAAAAAAAAAAATTTAAATAATAAATTGAAAAAAAATATAAATAAAATCAACAGCTCTTATTCAATTGCGAGTATTATAAATGAAGTGATGAATACTTCTTATCTAGCAGATGTAAGTAGCGTGATACGCATGCAGATACACAGATACACGCATCATTAACGCTACGCTTAACGGGCAAACAAATAATTTAAGCAAAATACCAGCAGCAGCATAGGAAGGAACACAAGGAAGCAATCGAACAGCAGACGTTCATTATGATCATGATGATGATGATGTTTCAACTTAGGTTTGCTTAACTTCCAGTTGATGGCCTACGTTTTCCTGTAAGTCAACGCTTGTCTGCTGATTTAAATAGTGTTGACCGTTGAACGTGCGTCGCAAATTCTTGCATATTCAAGAAATTTGCTATAGTTTAAGTTTTGCCTTTTTTTTTTTTGTCGTTAATGATCCAAACTACAGACACTTGACAGGAATTTGCAAATTAATGACAACCCACACGTCAGAGTTAAGTCGACTTTTGATGAACTTGCGTGAGTTGTTTGAACAAACAGGTCCGTCCCTCTGTGTTTGTTGAGTAGAAGAGCAAAACGCGAAGCACGAAAAAGAAAGAGTGACTAATTTAAGAAATAACATTGCAAGGAATATAATAAAAAAAAGGGTAGATTTTAGCTAATTATGGGTATATTTGTTCATGTAAGTAAAAGTAAGTTTTACTCATGATAACATTTACAAAGAAATATGTAACTCTACGCCCAAAAAAATTTTGTTCTAATATTAAGAAAGGTAGCAGGTTAAATTTCTTGTAAAAATTTTTGTTAATATTACCTGACTCTTGTTAATATTTCTCCATTTCTCGCGTAACAACATGCTTGTTATTATAAAGAGATGCTTCTCGTTAAATTCATTGCATGGCAGAATTATAAGTTAGGGTCGACTCGGAGAGGAATGGAGTAGAAAGCAGAATAAAGCGAGATTGGTGTCAAAATCAGCTGTTCATCGCGAATTTCTTTATGCACACGTCTTGCAGGTGTTCTTAGGTTACAACTGTTACAGGTTTTTTTTTTGCCATTTTTAAGACTTCTTTCACATTTTATAGTTTTTATTACACTTTTTTTATAATATTTTCACTCAAATTAGCACAAATTTAACACTCGCGACCGCACTGTTTGCAACTTGGAAACATAAAATATTTTCTTCATTTGCAATTACTACCATGGTGAAATAATTATAAGGTGTTCTCATCCCATGACATTTTTCAATATGTTTTTTGATATACTGCCTTTTTTTGACAAGTTCAATACATAGTTCGATGTTTAATTCTATGAAAATGTCAAAATAAGGCAGCCTATTTTTTTCTGATTTTCCGGATGAGAATACCTTATATTTATTCCACCATGATTACTACGAAATTCGTCGTTTTGACATATATGTTCCTTCTCATTATCCACTCTTCGTTGACGCGTGAGAGCACTCAGCGAAGCGGCCCTTATCATTGTACCATGATTTATTGCATACTTATTTTGTAAGAATAAAGAGAGCATCTAAAAAATATATTTACATATGTTCTGTTTTACTATTTAGAACACTGTCTTTAATAAGAATGGGTTTTCTTTAATCGACAATGCATGCTCTTCTCCTTATAGTGCCGATTTTTTCGCTCACAACTGCAGTGTGTTTGAAGCTGTTGAAGCAACAAGGTGTTTGTGCTTGTGCAATAATTGTGTGAGTGATAAAATAAAATTTTAACAAATTTAAAAGAAAGGCTGCGTTCTTAAACGTCTTTATGATAAGCATTAGGGTTTTTTTTTTTCTAATTGGTGCCTAGTAGATTCACTAAAAATGCGCAACTAAAGCATGCTTAAAAAGAACAATCTAGTGGCCGTCATCAAAAAATATACTGATGCTTTGCATAAACACGTTTAAGAACGCAGTCAAGTATTAAAGATATTATTTATTTTGTGAAAAGTTTAGAAAATGTGCAAAATCGTGAATATTATTTAATAAATTGGAAGCAAAAATATGTAAGCTGTGGTAAAATTAACTCAAAAACGCATTGGGGCAAAAGTGATGCATGACTTCAGAACGCCGTGTTCTGAAAGTATTCCTCTTTTTTTTTTTTAGACATAACCAGCACTCAGGGGATGCCCCCTATAAATGCGAAAGCATTGTGTTGATTCGGTAGACGGGTGATAGTTAGTTGGAGGGTGCAAAGATGGAGTAGTGTCGCTGAAAATTTGATTTAAATTTACACAGATTGAAACTGCCGAGCAACACGCTCGCAGGGAGATCGTTCCACAATTTTACTGAGCGACCGAAGAACGAATTATCTCGGTAATGCGATGTTTTATTGGGCAAAGTTGCAATGGCAAAGGGATGGGCTTGGAGAGCTGCCCGAGTGGACCTAGGAAACACACGAGCTGGTGGCGTCAGGCCATGTATCTCCCTTGAACACTTCCCATGGTAGTGCCTGTACAGAAGGCTAAGGCAACCAACATTGCGACGATGCCCAAGAGAGTTGAGAGAAGATGAAATATTTCCTTCACCTATCAAATATATCGCACGTCTTTAAATCAGGTCCAGAAGCTCCAAATATGATCTTCAAGCCCCTGCCCAAATGTGCTAATTGTACTCCATTTTCGGCTTCATATATGAGGTATAGATCAAACAAAGATCAGATGGAGTGAAGTATTTCTTACACCGTTTTAAAACACCAAGGCACTTGGCTGCTTCTTTTGACACATCAAAAATGTGATCATTTCACCGAAGATTTGCTTGTATTGAAATGCCTAGAACGTCAAGAGCATCTGACTCCGTAAGATCTACACCGTTCATATTGAGGGGAGCTAAGGGGCAATTGACCCGCTTGTGGGTTAACAGACAACACTGGGTCTTGCTAGCATTAAATTCTACTCTATTAGCAAGACTCCACTCGGAAATTTTTCCTAAGTCATTATTAAGTGTGTCTTTCATATATTGCCTCTTCCTCTCATTCTCCAAAGATGAAACAAGCAGCGGTTTCTCGGATACATTTTGTTTATCGCAGTGTTTTTAAAGAAAAATTATTTATACCTCAACAAACATAATTGTTACTTAAGTCACTAAATAAAACCAATGTATTTGCTTTTAATTATTACATGCCTTATATCTGGCCCCATTAATGGCCTTGAGTTTTTTCCCATACAATTCCGTGATATGAAGTAAACAACTCTTTATCTCACTGAAATTTTCTTATGAAATTAGACAAAAACCCCCCAATGAGGTGATAGCAAGAGTTTTGCAAAATAAAGCCATTAATTACACAAAATTTTTTAAAGAAATCAGTTTGATATAAATATATAACTTCTTTATTATAAAGAATAATGTTTTTAAATTGAAACTATGCCTTTGTTTTATTAACCACAAGTGTCTTTTCAGTCATCATTGCTAAGTTTATATATAAAACAAGAATTTTTACATCAACATTGATTTTTTCAAATGTGAAGAGGTGCTGTCTTCATATTAACATCAACACTTTTTATTTAACCTGATGATCTTGTTATTTTAAAGATAACAACATTGTCTTTGCATATTAACAACATTCTTGTTGATTTCTCAATTCAACAATTTACATTTGACCTAATGATCTTGTAATTTGAAAGATACGACATTTAAAAAATGACAAGACACATTTTAAAGATGAAAAGATTGTCTTTTCATATTAACAACATTCTTGTTGAAGTCTCAACTATTAAAATTTTGTATTTAACAACACCTATCTTGTAACATTAACAAGTGATATTGATATAGTCAAAAATAAAAGATTTTTTTAAAAAGGTAGACAATTTTCTTTAATGTTACAACACTTTTCTTTTGGGTGTAAGATTACGATCAATTATAAGCTATTTATACGTTCAGTGAAACCTTCATAATGCTAAATGTAGCGCTCGCTTGGGTTGGTTGATTGGTTAGAGTGGTGATACTGCTGCAGGCAGTATCCAATTAGCTCCATTGAGCCGTTTTGGTGCCACAACCTTTTATCCTGTGCGTTGGCGTGTGTGACGTAGGAAGGCTAAGGTGTATCCGTTATAGCCATCCAGTTCTGTTTAGGAATACAAGGAGGTCGTTGATTTTTAGAGTTGAAAGATCCTCTAGGTTGGCGTAGAAGGGTTTCCCCGGTGTGCTTAATCTACATCTTGCCAATGCTGGGCAAGCACATAGAAAATGGGGTAATGTTTCCCTTTCGTTAGGGTCGTTGCAGCTGCAATAGTGGTGGTTAAAGTGTAATCCGATTCTTTCTGCATGCACCAATGCACCAATGCCCCATGCTGATTGCCGTGACTCTTGCTATATTAGTTTGGGATCTTGTTAGCAGTTCGCGAGTTTTCCCTTGGTTGTATGAGGGTCACATTTTTCTTGCTGTTGTACAGGTTTTCAAACTACTCCATCTGCGATTAGCTATGTCATGGTAGAGCGAGAGCACCCCTTATTTTACTGCATTCGGTGGAACTGAAACTGGTTCCGCTCTTGAAGCATCCAAGGAGGAAGAGCCCAATCTGCCCAATTTGTCCGCCTTTTCATTACCATAAATGTTCCTGTGGCCGGGAACCCAGATTATAGTAATATCAAGCAGCCGACTTAGTCGGGCTAGTTCCTCCTTACACTGCCTTACAAGCAGCTAATGCTCTAATAGCAGCCTGGCTATCCGATATGATTGCTGCGGTTAGGTTGTTAGTGTTGCCACATCTTATTGTCCAACAAGCTTCCCTTATCGCCAAAAGTTCCGCCTGGAAGACACTGGCTGAGTCCGGAAGGCGGAAGGAGCTGGATACACCCAGTTTTCTGAATAAATACCCGCTCCAACTCCACAACCCATCTTGGACCCAACGGTGTAAAAGGTGACGTCATAAACAGCGTCCGGACCTACACAGCGCCATTCTGCTTGGGCCGGGTACTTGCTAGTAAGCGTTTTAGTGAAATCAAGGTTGGGAATTTCTTAGTCCGTGTTGCTGTTTACCAGGCCTGAAGGTAATACACTAAGGATTTTCCCGTGTCCATAAAGTTTATATCTTCAGCTATTAGACTCCTTTAGTCTGATTGCACTATTGGATGCAGTTAGTTTAATGTGACGGTATATTGGTAGTAGGTAAGTCAAAATGTTCAGTGCGTCCGTTGGGCATGACCGGATTCCCCCGTGACGCCTATACATGCAGAACGCTGAACCCTGGATAGTTTCCTAATATTGTATCCTTCAGTCAGGGAAGGCCATCACACCAATGCTCCATATGTTAGAATAGGACCCACTACTGCGGTGTAAAGCCATAAGAGTATTTTTGGCTTAAGACCCCATCTCTTGCCAAATGTTTTCTTGCAGGCGTAGAAGACTATAGGCATAGGGCAAGCCTTATTAACCCTATGCTCAATGTTTATTTTTCAGCTGAGTTTCGAATCCAGTGCGACTCCCAGATACTTAGCTTTGCTGGGTAGTGAAAGTGTTTGACCCTTTAATCGCGGTAGGTTGAAGTACTGCACTTTGGTTTTTGTAGTAAAGAGTATCAGTTCTGTTTTATTAGGATTTACTCCTAAGCCGCACCCGACAGCCCAGTGACTGAGCTTGACCAAAGCTCCCTCCATGATTTAACTGATAACAGAGGGAAACAGACCCGATACCATTACAACAACATCATCCTCGTAAGCTACCACTTTGGTTCCGCTGTTGTTAAGTAAATTCTGCACTCCGTTCATAGCTATGAGCCAGAGAAGAGCAGATATCACCCCTCCTTGAGGTGTACCCCTAACTTCTAATCTAGTAAGCTTGCTGTTTCCAAGGTCCGCTTGGATAATTCTAGAGCTAAGCATCGATACAATCCAGTTCCTTACAGGTGATTCCACACCTATTTCTGTGAGAGAGTCGTCAATAGCCCTAGTATGAATGCTGTTAAACGCTCCTTCAATATCAAGAAAGGCAGCAAGAGTTTATTGTTTGAAATAGATAGATCTCTCAATGTTTGTAATAACCTCATGCAGAGCCGTTTCCGTTGATCTCTGCTGAGAGTGTCCCTTAGATATAATTCTAGGAGCCTTTCTAATGTTCTTTGAACGAACGATGAGAGACCAATAGGTCTGAAGACCTTAGCGGATTCATGGCCCCTCCTCAAAACTTTCGGGATAAAGATTACCTTGCCTTTCCTCCAGCTCCTTGGAGTACAGTTAAGTCGTATACAGCATTGCCGGTATTATGCCATTCGGCCTGGGGATTTGTAGGGTGGGAAGCTGTTTGTAGACCACAGGATCTTTTCCTTTGTGATAATGTGGTTAGTGAGTCTCCTCGGGACACTTACCAATGTTTTCCTACGTGAGGATTTATCACTGCTATCTGTACATCCTGAAAAGTGTGTTTTAATTAGGAGTTCCAATGACTCTTCCGTGGATTCCGTCTACGTGCCATCCTCTTTTTGTATAAAGGAAGTGCTGGAGTGCCCCTTAGATAGGACCCTGCTCAGTCTTGCTAAATCCTTAAGGTTCTCAATTGATTGGGTGTATTCTTCCTAAGATCGCTTTTTCGAGTCCCGGATAGCTTTCTTTCAAGTATTTAGGACTTCTTTGTACGGTTACCAGTTGTTCAGTCTGTGGCATTTATTGAAGGTTTTTCTGACATTTTTCCTTAAGTCAGAGAGATCCTTACTCCACCACGGAGGAAAGGATTTCTTCCTACTCCTACTTGCAGGACAAGATACTCTAAAGGCGACCTGCATGGCCTTCTCGAGGGCTTCAACGGAAGAATTTAGTTCCTCCGTCGTTGATATATGGGTGTTAGCTAGTTTCGCTTGGGTGCTAGTGCATGCCGCGAAAGTCATTGCTCAATTCAGAGTTAAGGGTTAAAACTCCTTTGACGGGTCAGAAATAAAACGCTTTTTTCTTCTTAGTTTTTGCTTGATTAAGGACCAAAGATTTTCTATTGAATTGGCATTGGGTCTTTAAGAAGGTCAATTTAGTGTTTGCTTGGAGAACAGGAGACAAACCTTAACTTGGCAAAGTATCTGACTGCCTCAACCTGGCGAGGCAAACATTATCCATGTCGAAATCATCTCAAGTCGGCCACAACCTCCTCGTGGTGTTGCCTGGGTAACTGCAAACTCGCATCCTTCAGATTGATTGCTCATTTGAGTGCCGATCCAACTAGGCTTAAATAGGTTGTGCGTTTGGTTTGAAGCCCACCACGTAAAAAAACTTTTTAAATGAAACGTATAAGAATAAAGACAAAAATGATTTCCAAATCTAACCACGACTACTGCAAACGAAAAGCTGACAATTATTTACGAATATGCACCTGGAATGTCTGAACTCTTAATTGGGAAGGTGCCTCCATTCAACTCATTGGTATCTTGAATAGATACAAAGCTGATATCACTGCAATTCAAGAAATGCGATGGAAGTAACAGGCTTGCTTACGGCCTGTTCAAATCAAACACGAGTTTGATTGCAGACTTGTAGTTAGCATGAGAATAGGGCATCTAGTCCTACGATTCACCTCATTGAACGAACCCCTGTGCCATAATCTGCATCAAAAATTTTTCACATAAGCCTAATGTGTGCCCACGCTACGACAGAGGACAAGGACGATAAGACCAAAGAAACTTTCTACGAGCGCCTTGAGCCGTGGCTGCCTCCATAAAGACATAAAAATCGTGCTTGGTGGCTTCAACGGTAAGGTTGTCAAGGAAAACATCTTTGGTTCAACAGTCGGAAAGTTCATCCTCCACGATAACATTTCCGATATCGAAATGAGGCTGGTTGACTTCGCTGCAGCACGGAAAATTTTCGTAATTAGCACTAGATTCACTAGATTCAACTAGATTCAAGTACTCCTGCAATCGACAATATATGCGCGCATTGGGCACATATCTCCTACTCTATGCGTGCGTTTGCCGAAAAGATTATTTGCTACAACCGCCCTTCTTGAAACCAATAGCGATGGAAAGTTGAGAAGGAAAGTTGATCAATCATATGAAATAAGCTCATACGCACTCTGAGCTTATTGCGTATAGTTAAATAATATGATTACATTAAATAATATGATTAAGCTTAACAAAAATATAATAACTCACTGTATAATTCAAAATTTTATTTGCAAAAATGTTGTTGTAAAAAATGTAAGTAATAATATTGTCAGACCTGGAAAGAAAACGCATTTATTAACATATAAAATTTAAACTATTTTTAACACAGAATATAAAATTATTTGTAATGCCGGCTGGTTGCTGTGCCGAGCCGAATCGAGAAGGAAAGCTGAACAACGCTGCACATACAATCATGTTAAATAAGCTCAAAGTGCGTATAGTGTCAGCCGATCAGGCAGCTTAAAGCGACTGGCTGTGCCAAAGTGACAATCATATGAAATAAGTGCGTATAGTGTCAGCCGAGCAGGTAGCTTAAGGCAACTGCGTATAGTGTCAGCCAGTTGCCTTAATATATTATCATTATATAAAACTTTCTTTTATATATTTTAAAAAAATATGCACCTATCATTTTGGACTTCCTACAAAAATATTAATTATTTTCAAAGATATTTTCTTATTGTTTTTTTTTCACATTTAATGGTGACACTAAAAAATATCAACACAATTCTTTGCAACAAAATTTAACTCATTAATTTTGCTGTTGAATTTGCTCATTTTATTGTTTTTGGCAATACAAAAGGATTGCCTTGGAATTTCTTTCATCCACTTGTTTTCTTTCATCTTTCACTTTTATATTTCTTCTTTTTATGCATTCGATACAAAAAACTAAAACTTCACTACTTACTTATCTTTGACTTGACAACAAAAGCTGTTCACCTTGGACTAAATTTTATGTTCCTTCATTTAAATAGCTGTGTGCAGCTGAGTTCCTTAATGTGTGTATGTGTGTGTGTCTGGGTGTGGGTGTTTTTTGCATTAAACCAAGTTTGTGGAGCATGTTTTTTTCTTTTTTGTTTCTTAACGCTTGCAAAAAATAAATTAATAATAAAACACAAACACTCAGGCACACAGAAACAAACAGAAATCAAAGAAATCATTTAAGTATTCACTGGTTTCATCAGAATTTTTAGTAATAAAAGGAGAATGCAAAACAAGACAAAACAAAAATTTAACACAAGCAGATAAGGAAAGGAATTCACTTTATTGTTAGTTGCAAAATAAAAGGTGAATCATTAAAGAATATGGCTTGAAAAAATACGGGTACAAATCAAGTTTGCAGCAAGAAAGAAAAAAAAAATATGAAAAAGGTATCCATGCTGCGTAGTATGGAAGCCAGATAGTTTACACAATAAAATATCAGTATCTGAGTATCTGTAGCTGTATATCAAATATCTGTAGCTTAAAGTTACCAGCTAGTAAGACAAGGTATGTGCCAAAAGATATTGGCAATACGTACATGTTTTAGACATATTTTTACTTTTATATGCAAAACATTTCATTTTGACATAATTAAAAATAAATAAGCATAACTAATAGAGAGGGGAAAATTTCAAACGAAATAAACTTTATGTGCAGCCAAGATTTGGCGCAGTTCATTTAATTTGAAACGTCACTATATGCTTAATATACAGTACCTGTTCATTGAATCATGACCGTTGAACAAATTTTATCATTTTTTCAAATTCAAACATCCGCACTGTGTGAGAATTCCATAATCTAGGAGGGAAAAAGTAAAAAAAAAGTTGTCCAATTCAAATAATTTTTTGATATCTATATCTATATCTATATCAAATCTATATCTATATCTATATCTATATCTATATCTATATCTATATCTATATCTATATCTATATCTATATCTATATCTATATCTATATCTATATCTATATCTATATCTATATCTATATCTATATCTATATCTATATCTATATCTATATCTATATCTATATCTATATCTATATCTATATCTATATCTATATCTATATCTATATCTATATCTATATCTATATCTATATCTATATCTATATCTATATCTATATCTATATCTATATCTATATCTATATCTATATCTATATCTATATCTATATCTATATCTATATCTATATCTATATCTATATCTATATCTATATCTATATCTATATCTATATCTATATCTATATCTATATCTATATCTATATCTATATCTATATCTATATCTATATCTATATCTATATCTATATCTATATCTATATCTATATCTATATCTATATCTATATCTATATCTATATCTATATCTATATCTATATCTATATCTATATCTATATCTATATCTATATCTATATCTATATCTATATCTATATCTATATCTATATCTATATCTATATCTATATCTATATCTATATCTATATCTATATCTATATCTATATCTATATCTATATCTATATCTATATCTATATCTATATCTATATCTATATCTATATCTATATCTATATCTATATCTATATCTATATCTATATCTATATCTATATCTATATCTATATCTATATCTATATCTATATCTATATCTATATCTATATCTATATCTATATCTATATCTATATCTATATCTATATCTATATCTATATCTATATCTATATCTATATCTATATCTATATCTATATCTATATCTATATCTATATCTATATCTATATCTATATCTATATCTATATCTATATCTATATCTATATCTATATCTATATCTATATCTATATCTATATCTATATCTATATCTATATCTATATCTATATCTATATCTATATCTATATCTATATCTATATCTATATCTATATCTATATCTATATCTATATCTATATCTATATCTATATCTATATCTATATCTATATCTATATCTATATCTATATCTATATCTATATCTATATCTATATCTATATCTATATCTATATCTATATCTATATCTATATCTATATCTATATCTATATCTATATCTATATCTATATCTATATCTATCTATATCTATATCTATATCTATATCTATATCTATAATCTATATCTATATCTATATCTATATCTATATCTATATCTATATCTATATCTATATCTATATCTATATCTATATCTATATCTATATCTATATCTATATCTATATCTATATCTATATCTATATCTATATCTATATCTATATCTATATCTATATCTATATCTATATCTATATCTATATCTATATCTATATCTATATCTATATCTATATCTATATCTATATCTATATCTATATCTATATCTATATCTATATCTATATCTATATCTATATCTATATCTATATCTATATCTATATCTATATCTATATCTATATCTATATCTATATCTATATCTATATCTATATCTATATCTATATCTATATCTATAATTATCTATATCTATATCTATATCTATATCTATATCTATATCTATATCTATATCTATATCTATATCTATATCTATATCTATATCTATATCTATATCTATATCTATATCTATATCTATATCTATATCTATATCTATATCTATATCTATATCTATATCTATATCTATATCTATATCTATATCTATATCTATATCTATATCTATATCTATATCTATATCTATATCTATATCTATATCTATATCTATATCTATATCTATATCTATATCTATATCTATATCTATATCTATATCTATATCTATATCTATATCTATATCTATATCTATATCTATATCTAACTTTCTATAAAAGAGAAAAAACCGATGATAGAAAAAAATGTGTATGGGTGCAGCGCGGTTCAGAAGGGCTTCTGGATGAGCGTGCTTGATGAACACTACAATGTTGGAACATCAAATTAAAAAAAAAAATGTACGTACGTTATTTAAAATATTTTTTTTAAGCCACTTGAACAATTTTTCTAACGTTTCCTTACGCAGAAATGACCAATATATTTGTCTTCAACAGAAAATAAGCTTCTCGCTAACGAAATTTTTTTGTGGCTTAATTATGAAAAAACGAAAGTCAACCTCTGCATTTCACTTGAGTACGAAAACGTACGTGACGCTCTTTGAAGTTAAATAAATAAATATATATTCACTTTTTTGAAAGTTTTACTTCACAATGATATAGAATGGCTTAAAAGGCATATATTCCCTCCATCAAATATATTTATACTCCCACCCAAGGTTGATTTATAAGGTTGTCGCAGGGCTGATCGCACTCTCTTCTCAGTACCCATAATTGTCAAAACCAGCCAATTTGGCGAATGACTATGAAAGAAGAACGGATGATAATAGAGAGCCCTTGTAGATTTTCTATGAGCTGTCAACTTCGATTTGACAATTATGGGTACTCGCTCTCTCCCTTGCGACAACCTTATAAATCAACCTTGCTCCCACCGTTGTTTGTACAGCCACGAAATAGAATGAAAAATATGACAAAAAATGAAAAAATGGAATGTGCCTCGTTTAAATTTTGATCAAGTAATTCTTAGTTGTTGACAACTTTATTAACTTTTAAGTAAAGGGTGATTTTTTAAGAGCTTGATAACTTTTTTTTTAAAAAAAACGCATAAAATTTGCAAAATCTCATCGGTTCTTTATTTGAAACGTTAGATTGGTCCATGACATTTACTTTTTGAAGATAATTTCATTTAAATGTTGACCGCGGCTGCGTCTTAGGTGGTCCATTCGGAAAGTCCAATTTTGGGCAACTTTTTCGAGCATTTCGGCCGGAATAGCCCGAATTTCTTCGGAAATGTTGTCTTCCAAAGCTGGAATAGTTGCTGGCTTATTTCTGTAGACTTTAGACTTGACGTAGCCCCACAAAAAATAGTCTAAGGGCGTCAAATCGCATGATCTTGGTGGCCAACTTACCGGTCCATTTCTTGAGATTAATTGTTCTCCGAAGTTTTCCCTCAAAATGGCCATAGAATCGCGAGCTGCGTGGCATGTAGCGCCATCTTGTTGAAACCACATGTCAACCAAGTTCAGTTCTTCCATTTTTGGCAACAAAAAGAAATGCTCGAAAAAGTTGCCCAAAATTGGACTTTCCGAATGGACCACCTAAGACGCAGCCGCGGTCAACATTTAAATGAAATTATCTTCAAAAAGTAAATGTCATGGACCAATCTAACGTTTCAAATAAAGAACCGATGAGATTTTGCAAATTTTATGCGTTTTTTTTAAAAAAAAAGTTATCAAGCTCTTAAAAAATCACCCTTTATTTAACGCACTATAAAAGCATCGTTTAAGTCACACTTCAACGTATTCCAATGAAAAAAATCACTAAATGAAAATGATATAAAATAGTTCATAGGTCATAAACTAAAGAAGAGAGACGTAAATACTCTGTAAATTAATTTTATATGTTAACTACCAAAACTGTCAGCTAAAATAACTTCCTGCTTTTGCGACTGTTGATTATTTAATTGTGGCATAAAATGCACAAAAATAACTCTTTATGAGCAATATATCAAAATTTAATTGAATAGCTGCCAAAAATTTAGGCTGCACGTTGATGCACTTGAACAATTATTGAAAAAAAGTGATTTTATGAAGCTATAATAAATATCAAAGCACTATAGATAAATTATTTGGAAATAGAAAATATTCATCATTTAAAAATCATTTAAAAATAATTGAAAATAAAATACAGATGTTGGAATTATACTAAGACTACTCTGCCAATTAAGTGCCAAGAAATAATATTCTATGTACAATAAAATCGACTATACGCCATAAGCACTAAAATAATACGCAATATTTTTATGACAAAACCAGGCATACACAAATATTTTGCTAATGTGTGAAAGAAAAACCAACGTAAATAAACGATATTTGAAATAAAAAGGCAAAAGTTTAAAATACAAAAGAAAAAAAGAATTGTTTAAAAACGGCATGGAACTGAATTTCTGCCAAAAAATAGCAGCTGCATTTTTTGCGTTTTTTCAATACAACGCAGGCAGAAGATTTCTTTTAATTCATTTTGCACCTGTCAATGCTGCATCCAGCGATGACAATCAGAGGCTTGTAAAACCTGTATTATGTGTGAAATTGTTTATTTTAAAAATTTTTCAAAATTTCCAACAAGTATTATTGAAAAATTGTACAAAATAAAACTTTTGGTTAAATTAGATATTAAACTGAAAATTGTTTTGATTTTCTAAAACTTTTCTTAAATATCAAAGAAAAAACTAAACTAAGTTGTAAGCTGCATCTCAGCTTAAGTGATGTATTTGCAGTTTTTCTCAGCAATTGCTTGGGTTAAACAAAATCAAAACAACAAAAACGCCTTTCTATATATCTGTTTGAAGGTCAACACTAGCACCTTTTCTCAAACTTATACGTTTGTATATATAAGTAGCTCAAGTATCTTGAGCTATATTGTTTGAAGGTTAGCTGAAGGTAAGAAATGATCTCTTGTAAACGTAAAAAGCTGCTTGCTAAAAAACAAAATCCTTAAGGCCGGCAATACATTTAGAGGGGAGTAAAAAAGGGTAATATTGAGATGATGGTTTTTATAAGAAGAAATTTAGATTTTAACATGCAATAACAATAGAGTTCAGCTACTACAGCTTTTTCGCACTTCCTCACCATTAACCCATCTAAAGACACGATCCAGTAATCATTGAACAATATCAATGTTCTGGATACCAGTGACCCCAAAAAAGTAAATGTGGGAAAAATTTACCCACCAATGAATGGGTTGGGCTCAGCTACAACACAAAACATAACAACTAACCGTTAGGGCGGGTCGATTTAAAAATCGCTCAATGCTCTGTGAAAATCGCATTCTAGGGATCAAAATAAGAAACTTTGCCGAAGGAACCATACCTCTAAAACGAATTCTGATGTCCCCCAATTTGGGTCGAACTTTTGGGTAGGGGCAAATTTTGAAAAATCCCACTTTGACCCATTTAGAGTGCTCCAATCGAGTCCAAATGTATGACCGACCCCTAATAACTTTGGAGGCTTGACCCACCCATGCCAGTGGCACACCCCCTGGAACCCCCTCTGGGGTTCCCCATACAAACATTTCAAAAAATCACCAGTTTTGCCACTTTACATGAAAAAATCAGCGAAATGGCTATGTTTTTTTCTTTATTTTTATTTATTTATTTATAATAATATTTATTATTTATTTATAATAATATCTATTTTTTCTCTTTTGAAATTTATTTAGTCAGAACATATGTAAATGAAAAAATTAATTTAAGTCAGTTATAGAAAAGAAACTAAAAAAATTATTGTTTGAAGTCTTTTTTACTTTCAAGTCTGGGCAATTTCGCACGGCTCTCTAATGTCGTCGCCATAACAGCCTCTACATTTTCCTGTATAACCCGTTTGGAAACGCTAGCTAACAATTGAACATGTCGTTCCGTTCCTTGTATGTGTGATGCAATTTTTGGATCATTAAACGGTGGATCATCTTGATTTAAATATTCTTTCAATGTATCGTACGGAATGCTTCGCGTGAATGGTGGTTCAAATACGTTATTTATGTCATTCATATTGATCACTTCCGTGTAACTTGTGCAATTAAACTTTATATCTGGTTTTTTATAAGCTCTAAGTTGCGTTGGGTCGTCAACATCTGTTCGATAGCGTAGAATTATGTTGATGCACAGTCGCGCTTTTCTTTGCTATCATCAAACAACATTGATAACAAGATATTTTCCGAATGCGCATAATATGAATTATCTGTAATTACTTGATTGACAATTTTGCGTAAACGAGGTTCTAGAAATCGTGAAGTTGAAAAATAATGAACTGCCGTACACGACAGAGCTGTAATACTTGATTCTGAAGTACATTGGCACATAACATTTAATTATAAATTCAACCAGAATTCTTAAATTTGCATCTGGATTTTCCGTTGTCACATATAATCATAATAATCTAGCGGCCTTGGTGAGCCACCGAGAATGTACAATTTTCCCTGGTTTGATGTTAGCCAGATTCACCGAAACCACGCCGCTAGAAATTGCATGGGCCATGTCGTATAAGTACTTCGAATCGGTGGAAAATTCAATTTTTTTCTGGAGCGGGGCATATTTTGCAACTCAATTATCTGGAAGCCGTCCACCACCTGAAAATATATAATAATAAAATAATTAAAAATGGTTGACAATTATAATAAATGAGTGATAGCAATAACTTACCGGAAGAGTTTCACAAGTTTCGATTTGACGGCTCAGTTTTCCGGTTGCCGATCTTGGTCCAGTGCTGGTTGATTTATCCAAAGCTTCAAACAAATGCCGAAACGGAAGTTCGTTGAAGTGTAGAAGACAAACGAACCAATGCAATGGTCTTTTTAACAGCAATTCGAATCGTCGTAAATTCCACCGTGTGGGCCAGTGTTTGTTGGCTCACCGTCAGTGCATATTCCAATTAATGCATCCAGTGATATATTTTTATCGTTGAAAAAATCATTTAATTTGGTTGTTTTGTATTCAGCGGTTTCATGTTCCAGTCTTACGTAACCAATCAATTCAGAATTGGGTTCTCTCAAAATAACAAGATGAGTTTCTTTTACCATCCTAGTATGATACTTCTCATCAACTTAAGCTGTCGTTAAAGTATCATCTTTTCTGCCATCGAATGAAAAGTACACAAGTAAGTTTACGACATGCAGCTGTGTCTTGTGGTGTCTTAAAAAACGCACACAAGCAATTTTCCGATTTGCAATTGTGTCACAGTGATACCTTCATTTTTTAAAAGGGTTGAATAAATTTCTAAAGAGAAAAAAAACTCCAGAAAGAAAAAAACATAGGCATTTCGCTGATTTTTTCATGTAAAGTGCCAAAACTGGCGATTTTTTGAAATGTTTGTATGGGGAACCCCCAGGGGGATTCCAGGGGTGTGCCACTGGCCATTCCTCCAAAGTTAGTGGGGATCGGTCATACATTTGGACTCGATTGGAGCACTCTAAATGGGTCAAAGTGGGATTTTTCAAAATTTGCCCCTACCCAAAAGTTCGACCCAAATTGGGGGACATCAGAATTCGTTTTAGAGGTATGGTTCCTTCGGCAAAGTTTCTTATTTTGCTCCCTAGAATACGATTTTCACAGAGCAATGGGCTATTTTTTTGCCTCCCCACAAATCGACCCGGCCTACTAACCATGCCTATGCATAGATCTAATTACACAACCGCTTTCAATCTACTTTTGAGTTGACCTTTTGACAAATTAACATCGAAAACGCTACAATTGTTAACAAAAGTACTCATGCGGTTTAGAGAAGCAGCAACCATATAGTTTGTTCTACTAAATGGTAAATAAATTAAATTGTTGGCGTTTCTACTGCTTCTACGGTTAGTGTTAAAAATTATGTGAGAAAGAAGTTCTGGAGAATCAAATACACCTGTTATACGTTGGTGTAAATATACGATATCTGCAGATTTCCTTCGATCACTGCATTTTTAATAGTTTTAAACGATCCTCATAAGGAGGAAGGTCTAATATGTCAATAACTAAAGATTCCAGGACGAAAAAAATTTCGCCCTAATAAATAATACTGTGCTTTCACATTAACTGCTTTCACATCGACTTAAAACGTCTTCGTATTTATTTCTCATGTCTACACTTTGCTTGCATATCCTGCTTATTCAGTGCTGCATTTAATTTCTATGCTGCCATTGCTGGATTTGCTTTTGTTAAAACAGTCTAAAGACGAGTAGGAAGCATCTAGTGCCAGCACTCCTTTGCCGGCTTTCTAGGTCAGTCAGACAAAAGTTGCTGCATGCAAATGCGTTGGCAGCAGAAGAAAAGCCAACGCAAGAGCAAAACAGAAATGAGGCATAAATTCAACACTTTGTGTGTGTTCAAGGACACATTGAATGTGAAGTCAGGACATGCAAAGCGGAAATCGATTGTTTGAACTCAAGACAAGCTGTCGTTAAAGAAACGATGGCACGAACTTCCTGTTGTTGTATTGTTTTAATTAAACTTGTGTTGTTGTAATTCATACTTGTTGTTGTTGTAGTTGACTTAACTACAAAAATAGATACTTTCTATTGTTTGCCCATTTTTTTTATTTTATGTTTGTTGCTACTGCATCACTGACAGCCTAGTATTTGTTGCTCATTAATTCGTTGTTATTGATTATTTTTATAGAATAAATATTTTTGAATTTTATTGCTTTTGCAATAATAAAATGTTTATTATTGGCTATAAATTATGTTATTTATAGTTACTTCCTGTTTTTCTGGTGTATTTAGCTCAAAAATTCGCGCGGATTCTTGAATTTACAGCTTATATTGTTAATATTTATTTGGAAGTGTTGTTGTTGTTGCAGTTATTGCTAATAAAAGTTCTTCTCATGTTTATTTTTGGTATTAGTTAGGGTAAACTGCCCTATAGTTGACACTCCACGGCTCCCCCTAATAATGGACACTAGAAGAGAAGAAAGTGTTTTTCACCTCTTTGAATGTAAAGGGTTTTTCAATAAGAGCGCTACAAAAGTTTATTTAAATCAAACAAAAACGGTTTTGGATATCAATGAAATTCTTTATTCCTGTGAAAGTTCATTCGATGCCATTACGTATAAAACTCGATTTCTTTTGCATGGCCACCATGGGCACGCTTTCAGAAGTCCAGACGCTGAACCCAATTTTCGATGTTCATCAATGGTCGCTGGCTTGTTGGCATAGACCATAGACTTGACGTAGCGCCACAGGAAATAGTCTAACGGCGTCAAATCGTACGACCGAGGCGGCCAATCGACTGGGCCATTTCGTGAGATAACACGTTCACCAAACTTGGTTTTCAATAAATTGACTGTCGCCGTCCTGTTGAAACCACATATTGTCCAAGTCCATATCATCCAATTCGGGCCAAAAATATTCGGTTATCATTGAACGGCAGCGATTCCCATTCACAGTAACGTGCCGGTCTTGATCATCACGGAAGAAGTACGGCCCAATGACGCCACCGGCCCATAAACCGCACCAAACCGTGTTTTATCGGGATGCAATGGTGGCTCATGGTGGTGGTTGTTGCCTGACCAATATCGCATATTTTGCTTATTGACGAAGCCATACAGCCGGAAATGAGCCTCATCGCTGAAGATGATTTTTCGATGAAAATCCGAATCATTTTCAAGTTGTTGCTCAGCCCAATTCACGAACATACGACACTTCTGGTGGTCAAATGGCTTCAGTTCATGCGTCAATTTGATCTTGTAAGGATGTAGGCCAAGATCTTTTCGCAAAATGCGCCACAACGACGTCACAGAGATGCCCAACGCTTAAGAACGACGTGTGAGAGACACATTTGGGCTTTCTTGAACTGATGCCTCAGCGGCAGCAATATTCTCGACACTACGAGCACTTCTTTGTCTCACTGGCAAGGGAACATTTTGTACTGTGCCTGTGGATTCAAATTTTTCCACTAGACGCTCAATCTGGTAGGACGATTATGACGACCAAAAATTGGACGTAGCGCTCTTAAAGTTGATTCCACTGACTCCGAATATCGGTAGTAAATTTTAATAATTTCGACTCGTTGGTGGCTCGTATATCTTTCCATGATGAAATGGCAAACCTTACTAAAGAGAAATGTCAAGAAAGCGGGGAAAAATATGGCGTCGTTTGCTGTCTCTATCGGTCTACTTTTGTAGCGTCCCTATTGAAAAACCGCTTATATTAATCTTTGTTTATAAATATTGAATTTTTCTTTGATGATTTTTAAAAAATTTGGCACTAAAGCTCTGCACAGAACCATCCAAGCATACTAGTTATGTGTTGTTATTTGTTCTCATATCAACTTGTATCGGTTTCGCTCTCTCATTGAGTATGCATGGAATATTTTTCTTTTACATAACGATAGAACAAGTATGAGAGAGTGAAATTATCAAGCATCAAGAATACTAGTTTGAGAACATACGCAAAAAACAGATGTGACGGTAATATTTTTATCTCTACTTGGAACATCTGGATATGTGCCGTCAAAAAAAAATAAAGAATAAAGAGCGAATAATTTCAATAAAATAATAAGAGGAAAACTTTAAATAAGTGCAATGCAATCCAGCTTTAAATTTATTTCATAAGAAATTAAACATAACAAAGGCATTTTTGTCGCTACATAATGAAATTAAAAATGAATTAATTAAAAATTAATAAATGTGGCACAAGTTCCTTATATAAAGTTATCGATTCACAGAATCCATATCCATTGCACCATTACTTTTTTTTAGTACCATAAAAAAAGTAAAAGCATGAGATTAACACAAATACGAGTACAACTATCTGGAATATCCATTTTGAATGGATATATCCATTCAGTTTTAACAGAGTTGAAGCAGTTACTCTGCTTAGTGGAGCCGATAAAGAGAAAAAAAAGCTTATACTACAATGAGAACCAAAGAAAGAGATGATACGCTTTCTGCTCAATCCAAAACATGCAAGCATAATACTCGTTGTTGTATTTGTATCAATAGTATCAAATACTTACTTGATTTATCTGTTTGTACAAGTAGAATGAGATATTGTCCTTTCGGAAGAAGAAGAACAAATGTAGGCCACATGGATAAAAGAATGCTCCGACAAAGGATTTCTCCAGAGAAAGTTAGAATTGAAATTAAGTGTTAAGCACTTTTTGGAAATTAACAACAGACCAAACCCTTTTAATAACAATATACCTGGAGATAAATGGTACATGTCTCTTATGAAACGGCATCCAGAAATAATCTTAAGAACTTCTGAAGGTGTTACAAGTGCTAGTGCCAATGTTTCAGAGATGCATATTAAAGCCTGGTTCAATAAAATATTAGAAGTTCGATCAAAAAAATTCTGGGTACTTTGATATACTAAAGGATCCCTCAAGGGTCTTCAATGGAGACGAAACAAATTTTGAGTTGTGTCCCAAAAATAAAATAATGGCATTACAATTAGTTATGCAGTAGATAATAGCAGTAACAATAGATAATAACTTTTTTATTTTTAAAGATATGCTTATGTTTTTGGTGTCATTGAAAAGAAAATTGAATAAATTACAAAATTGATTCAAAAAAAAAATCTCATTTATTGCGCAAAATTCTGATAAATTTGCACTTAAAGTTGAAATTTGGTAGTTTCAATCGATTGTTTTCATATTCACATGAGCACAACTCGGTAACGGTCAAGTTGGTGGGGTTTGTTGATATGCCGTTAGAAAGGTGTTTTTATTGCCTTTATAATGAGCTATTAAAATAAGTTTTATGTAAGTTAGTTTTTCTGCTAGAAAAAATAACGTAAACCAAAGTCGTTAAATATTAATTAACACTGTAGCTCCTAAGAATGTGAAAACAGACCTCCCCTCCCCTCCCCGAAATTTTTGTTTGTAAACACTAGACCGGAACTACCATCAAAGTCATATTTTTAATAAACTTCAGCTGATACTTTTGAAACTATAATAGGCTTTGGTATAAGGTCGATTTTGTGTGTGTTTCAATTATTTTGTAATCAGGAAAACATTCAGGATGAAAACTGCTTACAACCGAACGCAATATTCTATATCAGACATTGATTTGTCGACTCAATAAGTTTCCTTATGGCTAATAAACTCGCTGCACTTTCAATTTCTTATAGTGATTTCTCATTGACTAATTGCTGAACTTTTCGGCGCTTTGTTCGCCTGGATGCTTCTTCGAAATCACTGGTTTCTACCCCCTTTGGTTTCAGTTTTTCTAAAAGTAGGAGTATCTTGTGTGTCTGATATATTCCGTATGACTCTACTGGTACTGGGTCCCTGGAATTTATGCAATTAACTATAGATAACGATGACATTGACGTAGTTCGGCGTATAACTGTGCAGCGACTACGCTGGCTGGGTCATGTCCATCGTATGAACGACGAAGCTCCAGCGAAAAAGGTGCTCGAGGCGAGGGTCGCTGGTCAACGACGACGAGGGAGACCATGCCTCCGATGGATGGACCAGGCTGAGGAAGCCCTAACCGCACTTGGTGTATCCGATTGGAGAAGGCGCGCGCAAAGTAGAGGCGCCTGGCGAGAGCTGATGAGGTCGGTTGAAACCCGGACACGGGTTGTTACGACCAACTAAGTAAGTAAGTAACTATAGATAAAATATTTCAGGTTTACTTTAACTCGAATTCTCCAGAAGCCCTAAAGTTTAAATCTAAAGAAGCCAACTTGCTGTTCCAGGAGTATCTGCAATTTTTCCCAAAATGAAATAACGTGATTTTCTAGGTAAATTTTACCCAAAATTACCCAATAAAAACCTTTACTTAAAATTACGTAAAAATAAAACAACGCAAAATCGCAGCTCTATATTTTCAACATATTTTTTAAATAAGTTGATAAAAAAACATAAAAATTTTTTAAAAAAACAAAATATGGTTTTTGGAGCTATTCACTTTCTAAGTTGGAAAATAATTTCCGGTTTTTCAATTTCAGTAAATTAAACATCACTAAAAACGCAATGTTTAATGTTGAATAACTTTCGAACTAAAGACTGGATTTAAATAATTAAATTCATATTGAAAATATAATTATTCAGAAATTTTTAAAACTATTAAACTTTTTAAAATTTATCCCACAGCAGACTCACAAAGTATGAAGAAATGACTCAATTTTAATTTTAGGCGAAATACTGCCATCACATATAATTGAATTAAAGACAAAAAACGCAACTAGCACCTCTTTCTTTTTTTCCTCAGTTTTAAATAAATAAAAGATAACTTTTTGAAAGTTTAAGCAAAATCAAAAAATAGTTTTTTTTTCCTCTTCACTGCTGAAATTTTCAGATTTTTAATAATTTTTAGAAAAATTATATTTTTCAAACTAATTTTATATATATGATCTAATTGAAGGATTTCTTTAAGAAGAAATATACCATCAAAAGCATTAGATTCTATATTCTTTTTAAAAATATACAATTTTATATACTTTGAACATCTTGTTTGGGAGTTATGATATTTTATCTGTAGAAGGTATATGCAAAGACGAAAATTGCTAAATTCACAGCAAAAATAATCCATTTTTCAGCTAATGCTGTGTGTCCGAATCTTCGCGTAATTCCGGAATTTTTTGCAGAATTCTCTTAGTTGAAGAGTTATCTGTCGATTGATAACAGGTCATTCAATAAGTTCGTAGGATAAGTAAGAAAAAACAAAATTTTGATAAAACTCGATTATATTATTCAACATAGTTGCCTACGAGAGGCTATGGAACGAGTATAGCGATTTTCCAAGTTTTCGATATCACTTTTATAGTACGACTAGCTTATACCCGGCGCGCTTCGCTGCGCTCAGCGCTTATCCCCTAAAAGAGGGCGTAGCTTTAGTGAAGACATGCTTTTATAGTAAGTTCTTACCGAGTTTTATTAATGTGTGACTTATTTCGAAAGATATACCGAAAATTTTGGGTGCGGAAAAAGTACCACGCCCCTCGTCCAACACCCATAAAATGTTACCTGTGCAACGGCATGTGTAAATTGAGGTCGAATACTGAATTCCGAGGCTTTGCGACCTATAATTTCAAAACTGTTCGAAATCGAAAATTTTAGGTGTATTTACGATCGGCAACAGACTTCACAGGAACCCTCTCAACGCTTTGGTATAAAAATTGGCTTAGCGGTTTCGAAGCCTTTACGTGATATACACATATACCCACATACGTATATACATTAAGTCGCCTCACGCTCTTTAGAAACAAATTTGTTCAGTCTCGTTCTTCAAAATAATCCATGGCTTATGTTATGATGATCCACAAAATATTTCAACTAAAAATATTGGCTGGTATGTCAGTTAGAAAAAAACAAACGGTCAGAAATAAGAGTAATGGAAAAAATTTTGCATCAAAAAATCTTATATTTTTTCCGTTGGACCAAAGATAATGCGGATTTTTTGGATTGTTTTAACTTTTTTCATATTATTTTCGCTAAAATTCAAACGAATTTTTTCCTAAACTAATTTTAGTCAAATAAATTGTACAATGTAAAAAATGTGTACATTTTTTTGTAATTTCATTCAATTTAGCATTCACTTTACACTTTATTTTATCATCCATAGATAATTTATTTGACTAAAAGTAAAATGGCAAAACAAAAAAAAAATTTTAATTTGCATTTTAGTGAAAATAATACAAAAAAAAAAGTTAAAATTTAAAATTTAGAGAATAGAGTAAAAATTAAAAATTTATTAGTGCAGATTGAAAGAACTTTTTAGTTACTATTATTTCTGACCGTTTGTTATTTCTAACTACCGCACCAGTAAATATTTTTATAAAAAACGCGATTTTTACAGAATATTTCAAACCATTCCGTGGCATACTGGTTGACGTGCGAGGCTTGTATACCATAGAACCCAGGTTCGAATTCTATCTGACACAGAAAGTTTTTTCAATTGAATTAATTTTTCTGTTCGGCCGCCATCTCTATGCAGACAATGGCAAACCTCAGAGAGTAAAAACTGGCATGAAAAGCTTCTTGAGAACATAAGCCGTTCGGAGTCGGCATAAGCCTTGTAGATCCAGTTCTCGATCATTTGTGTTCAAACATTTCACAACACGCACGCATAAGAAGCTCGGTCAAAGTCTGAAATGGCCATTTCCTTTTTGTTTTTTTTTTTTTTTTATTTCAAACTATTCCAGCTCACGGATGACTATCGCTACAGTCGAAATATTTGGGGAATCATCATAAAATAAAGCATTATTTTGAGGAACCGACCCGAACACCTTTTTTTTGTGAGCAGCCTTAGTATACATACATACATTTTTTACAGATAGATAGATGAGCAGAAAAAAAAGGTATGGCAACATTTATATATAAAGTGACCGCCACTTGGTCCCATTGCACCTATATACCAAGTTCCACTATCAAAACGCGTACAGCTCAGAAATTACAATGATTTTTGAAAAGTCGTCTTAAATAATGTGTGACACGCCCATTTTTTAAGGGTTCTGGCAGTATCCATATGAACTAATCTACCAAGTTTTAGTCTTTTACTGTAAAAAAAGTCTGATATATATCCTTTTTATGGATTTGTGGGCACTGAAAGTAGGCGTGGCAACATTTATATATAAAGTGAACGCCAATTTGACCCATAGCACCCACATACCAAGTTTGTCTATCAAAACGTTCACATCTCAGGAATTAAAATAATTTCTAACCGATAGCCCAGGCAGCTAACTTAGTTATAATTTTTAAATTGTAATGAACTATAGTACATTAATACATAAGTAAATAAATAAATTAAATAAAATTATTTCTGAAAAGTGGGCACAGATATAGTCCTACCATGCACAATTTTTGCAAAGCTGTCGAGAGTAAGCGTATGAACTTAATAACCAAATTTTAGTATTTAACGATGAGAATCGTCTGATTTATAGAAGTTCTATTAATTTGTGGGTAAAAAGAAACCAAGTGGCGGCCGTGGCGTAGCGGGTAGAGTGTGTGGCCCATACGCGAGGGAACCCTAGTCCGAATCCCACCTGACACGGAAAGTTTTTCGATTGAATTAATTTTTCTGTTCGGCCGTCATCTCTCTGCAGACAATGGCAAACCTCAGAGAATAAAAACTGCCATGAAAAGCTTCTTGAGAACGTAAGCCGTTCGGAGTCGGCATAAAACATGTGGGTCCAGTTCTCGATCAATTGTGTTCAAAAATTCCACAACACTCATAACACAATTGATCATAAGAAGCTCGGTCAAAGTACTTTCAAGGACTGAAATTGGCCATTTCGTTTTGTGTTTTTTGTGGGTGGTACAAGTGGGCGTGGCAAATTTTATATATATACTGCCACTTAGAGCACCTGCATATCAAGTGTTGCTATCAAACGTGTGCAACTCAGGAATAAGCATGATTTCGAAAAAGTGGGCGTAGATATGATGCGACTACGCCCATTTTTAAACAGTTGCCGACAGTGACCATATGAACTAAATTACCAAATCTTAGTCTTCTACGGCAAAAGCCGTCTGATTTAAAGCATTTTTACTGATTTGTGGGCGGTAAAAGTGGGCGTGACAACGTTTATATTTACAAAGTGACTGCCACTTGCACCCATAGCACCTGCATACGAAGATTGGCTATGCAGGCTAAAGTGGGCGTTGATATAGTGCGGCCATGCCCATTTTTATACATTGACCGACAGTAACCATATGAACTAAATTACCAAATCTTAGTCATCTACGGCAAGAGCCGTCTGATATAAACCATTTTTAATGATTTGTGGGCGGTAAAAGGGGGCGTGACAACATTTTTATTTACATAGTGACTGCCAGTTGCACCCATAGCACCTGCATACCAAGATTGGCTATGAAAACGTGTACAACTCAGGAATAAGCATGATTTCGATAAAGTGGGCGTAGATATAGTGCGGCCATGCCCATTTTTTATACATTGGCCGACAGTAACCATACGATCTAAATTACCAAATCGTAGTCTTCTACGGCAAAATCCGTCTGATATAAAGCAGTTTTACTGATTTGTGGGCGGTAAAAGTGGGCGTGACAACGTTTATATTTACATAGTGACTGCCACTCAGATCCATAGCACCTGCATACTAAGATTCACTATCAAAACGTGTACAACTCAGGAATAAGCATGATTCCGATAAAGTGGGCGTAGATATAGTTCGGCCACGCCCATTTTTTGTATATTGGCGGAGAGTAATCATATAAACTAAATTATCAAATCTTAGCCTTCTATGGCAAGAGCCGTCTGATATAAAGCATTTTTACTTATTTGTGGGCGGTAAAAATGGGCGTGACAACGTTTATATTTACATAGTGACTGCCACTTGTATGCATAGCACCTGCATATCAAGATTCACTATCAAAACTTGATCATTTTAGGAATTAAAATAATTGCTGAAAAGTGGGCGTAGATATAGTGTGACCACGCCCATTTCTTGTACAGTCACCGAAAGTAACCATCTGAACAAAATAACCAAATTTAAGTTTTATATGATTAAAACCGTCTGATATATAGCAATTTTTTTGGTTTGTGGGCGATAGAGCCAATTTGGGTTGTATGGGAGGTACCACGCCCCCTTGCCCAATCAACACCAAACTTCACAGGAACACTTCCCGAATGTTGCTTCAGTATCCCTCAAAATTTCATAGAGTTTGGTTCCGTGGTTTTGGAGTCTATACGTGATATACACACATATCCACATACCCACATACCCACATACCCACATACCCACATACATACATTCATTTTTATATATATAGATTTCTCTTTCTCGTCAAAATATGCATCAGTTTCAGCGATTACTTCATCATTGGACTTGAATTTCTTTCCAGCTTGATTTCTCTTGAGATCTGAAAACAGGAAAAAGTCGCTGGGGGCTAAATCTGGAGAATACTGGGAGTGGGTAAGCAATTCGAAGCCCGGTGCATTGTCTTGGTGAAACAACACTTTTTTCTTTTGCAAATGTGGCCGTTTCTTGGCGATTTCAGCCTTCAATCGATCCAAAAGTGCACAGTAATAGCTCGCTGTTGATGGTGGTTCCTTTTTTGAGATAGTCGATGAATATTATTCCTTTCGCATCCCAAAATACAGACGCCATCACTTTACAAGCCGACTGTTGGGTCTTTGCTCGCTTTGGATTCGATTCTTCGACTGTTGTCCATTCAGCTGACTGTCTTTTGGATTCTGGTGTGTAATAGTGAAGCCATGTTTCATCCATTGTCACATATCTACGATAGAATTCGATTTTATTGTGGTTTAACAGCGCCAAACAATCCTTTGAAGCATGAATTCTTTGTTGTTTTTAGTCGACTGTGAGCTCACGCGGCACCCATTTTGCACAGAGCTTTCGCATGCCCAAGCTCGTGCACCTTCAATTTGCGATCGTTTATAATCAATTTGTGGATTTTTTTGATGTTTCGTGGAATAACAGTCTGATTTGGGCGTCCACTGCACTCTTCATAATTTATACTAGTACGACCACGTTCAAATTCAGCAATTCACTCTTCTACCATTTGTCTCGATGGAGTAGAGTCCGGATAATGTTTATCAAGCCATTGTTTGGTTTCCATTGTATTTTTTTTTTCATCAAAAAGCAATGCTTTATCAAAACTCGAAATTCACTTTTTTCCATTTATTTTTTTTTTCAATAACAATTGTCACAGACAAAATGCTATAACTCACGAATCAATTATCAGATTGTTATAAAATTTTTATACGTATCGTTTGAGGGTTGGTACTAAATAAAAATCATATGGAAAAAATCTAGTAACGCCATCCATGTGTCATCCTATGGACTTTTTGAACGTACTGTTATATACTAAGTCATAATATTAAAAAAAAAAAAAGTTAGTTTTGGCCCCAATTATTACACTGTGTGACGCGTCGAACAATTTTCGATTGATTTTCAATAAACGAAAACAAAACAGATGCATTAAAGAGTTGTCGATCAGTCTACTAAGTGAACCAAAACTACCGTTTTTGAATTCATTTATGAACCTTTTCGGGTAGAAACGTTCATTTTCGGCACTCAAAAAAGAACCCTTTTTATATCATTCGTCGGACTAAAATACCTCTCAAAAACGAACCTTTGTTTGTTCGCAAATGAGTTAAAAAAAGAACCATAAATTATCCTCTTTTTTGTTCGGAAATAAGTTAAAAAAGAACCATAAAAGTTCTTTTTCAGCACTCGAAAATTAACCCTTTTTGAATCAATCGCCGGACGAAAATGCCTCTCAGAAACAAACTGTTTTTTTCTTCGGAAATGAGTTTAAAAATGAACCATACAAAAGTTCTTTTTCGGCACTCGAAACCGAAACGAAATTGAACCCTTTTTGTATCAATCTTTGGACTGAATTGCCTCTCAAAAACAAACCTTTTTTTGTTCAATAATGAGTTAAAAAAAAGAGCCTTTTTGAATTATAAATTGTATTATTGCATAATACTATTTATAATTACATATCGATATTTTATTAAAGAAGAAATGATTATTACTAAAATTAGAGATCATATTAATCATTGGGTTAATAGGATTAATATACCTGGGCTGGAATTCACGCATTGTGTTTTTCATGATATTGATGTTTCAAAGGGGACAAGGCGTGATTGTTTTCCAATTTGACAATAGTTAAGTTATTAATTGGGGAATTTATTTGATTACATTTTTGCATGGAATGTTTTCGTGGTTTTCATTCTATTTGGGCTTGATTTAAAATTTTTGATAGAAATGTTGAAAATTTTCATACGTGTAGCAGTACATCCATCTCGCACTGGTAAAAAAGTTCATATGACGTTTGTACTAAGGTTAACATTTTCATTTTAAGTTCCTTTATTTACCTGATTTTAGAATATAAAAAGTAACATTTATGATTCATTTGTGAACTCATTTATGAACAAAAAATGGTTCGTTTATGAGAAATTGTTTCCTACTGATATGATAAAAAAAATTATTCTTTTTTGAACTCATTTCAGAATGCAAAAAGAAAAATAAATGATTCATTTCCGAACTCATTTATGAACAAAAAATGGTTCATTTACAAGGAAGTCTTACCTACTGAAATGATACAAAAATGATTCATTTTCGACTCAAAATAAGTTTTTAATGAATTTCGCAAAATATGCACAATTTTTCTTTATGGAAAAAGCTTTCACGAATTTAATCTTTTATAACAAGCACTTTTAAGCGACAAAATAAAAAAGAAAAAATTAAAAAAAAAAAATTCTAACCAAAAACGTTCGCAAAACTCTCACCTTACTCAAAACCTTCGCTTATGGTTCAGTGGGTAGTTTATGCAGCAAAATCGTAAGTGAAATCATCAACACAAATTCGACAATGATATCGTAGTCTGCAGGGTAGTTTTGAGCCTACCACTCCTCTCCTAAGCAATATGGCAGCTCATATATATGTGTTTATTTATATTTGTACAGCTTTAGAAATGGTTTAATATGAGCCGAAATAGCTCAGTTGGGAGAGCGTTAGACTGAAGATCTAAATGTCCCCGGTTCAATCCCGGGTTTCGGCATCGGATGTTTTTTTTTTAATACATATTTTTTTTTATTGCACTGCTTTTTAATATTGTGCCAGAGTTTCTGAAACAAGAATAAATTAAAACAATTTATTAACTTGTTTGAAATATATGTCGGCAGCAGAACGAAAAAACATAAGTTTTGACTGGCTTTTTGTTTAAGCTTGACATAATGTATGTGAAATGACGAATGATCATTTGTGGTTTCCGTGGTGTAGTGGTTATCACATCCGCCTAACACGCGGAAGGCCCCCGGTTCGATCCCGGGCGGAAACATATAATTTTTTTTTTGTGCTTAAATTATTTTTATTATATTATAATAATTTTTTATTATAATATTAGTTTTGCCATTTTTGTACGAAAGTAGTTGTTTTTATTTTTGCTGTGCTGAAACATTAAAAACCTTTAAAATAATATTTGTTGTGCATTATCAGCCACCTTTTTAACGTTCTAATAAAGTAATGGTTTTTTTTTTTTGCTTTTTTGCTTATGCCTCATCTTTGTTTATTTTTCTTTATTTTATGCCTTGCTGTACGTCTGGCTCGCTATTGTTGTTTTGACAGCTTCTAAGCACAGACGCAAATTTTATACAGTTTTTTATATGTTTGTTTTGTAGTAGTTGGCAACATCATGGGAATTTATATTTTTTTTATATTTTTTTTTTTCGTTATCTACGTGTGTGTGCGCTTGTTTTATTAAGCATTGTTTTATATTGTTATTAAATTAAGTTGTGAAAATAAATAAAATAGAGTAACAAAGTTTGAAGACAGAAGGCACGTGTTTGACTTTCAATACACAAACAGACGACATACATATCTACATAAATAATGTAAACTTATCAACATAACCGGTTGCTGTTCATAATATTTTAACAACTGTGTTGTTTATTAGATGAAAATTAAAATATTTAATTAATTTTAATTCAATTCAAAGTGATAGTTGTGTGTGTATAATAGCACAACTATTCAGACACCATTAGGCGCTATAGTGTTAAGTGTGAGTTGAATAAAAAACAAGTAACTAATTACTTCATAGCTCAAAGTAAGCAATCTAGCTCATGTGCTGCATAGCCAACAGTTGCTGAAAATAAAATGCAACAAAAATTTGGCTTAATTTATGACAGCAACAACTGTCACAACGACAGCTGCCTGCACTGCAACTCCATTTGTTGTTGTTGTTGTTGGCTCAATTGCATTATACGTTGTGTTACTATGTTATTGCTTCTGTTGTTGTTGTTGTTGTTGTTGTTGTTGTTATAGTATTTATCACCCTTTGCAGTTGTCGTTGTGCCAACTGTTGTTGCTGCCATATGACAGCAACTAATTTGCTACTGCTCATTTTGACATTTTGAGTTTTGCTATATTTAGTAGAATTTATGTTGCAACAACTCCAAAAACTAATATCTAATGAGTCAAATAAAAATAGAAACACACATAAATGAACTATTGGTGTGTGTGTGTGTGTGTGTGGGAGTGTCACAGAAATACCCTGTAGGAAAATCAACTAATTTAAAAGTAGTTGATAAAGTAGTTTTTTGTCAACCACAACTAGTTGAAATTCTGACTTTTTTCCATAGAACGAACTAACTTATTTTGTATGGTGATGTCCGCTAAATAAGTCAATTGACTTTCGTCTGCATATATTTTCAACTACTTTTTAAATTAGTTACTTTTAAATTATTTTTTTAATTGCTTTTAAATAACCAATTGAAAACTATTACTGATGGCCTAAAGTTAATAATATTTGATGAAATAACATGGTTAAATATATATAAACTTGTAATCTAATAAAAATTTGCAATTAAAACATGTCAACATCAGAGTAGTTGCCGCCTTAATATAATTAAAAGTAGTTCATATACTGGTTTATTTTAAATTAGTTTTTTAATTAGTTGTTTTTAAAAACAAGTTAGTTTGTTCCTATAGGGTATGCACCCGGCAGAAAATTTCACTTCGATATCGAAAATTGAAAAATCTACGAATAATTTGCGCTGATAACTATCGAATTTGATATTGTTTTCGATTCTAAAAAGATACATTTGGCGGACATAACAGTTACATTATCAGCGAAGGTTCGCTTATGTTTTGAAAAACTATTCGTTTACGATTCCAGTTGCGGGATTCCCAAACGCCTTAACGACGATTGTAGCTGTAGTTAACTAGCGAAAACTGCCATTTACTATGAAACTGTACATGCGCAATGACCGATAACGACAACTATGATTATCGTTAACTGTTTGGGAATCCTGCTACAGAGCAATTAATACTTCGGAAAAAATGCAAAGAAAATTATATATACAGTGAATCAAAAAAGTTTAGGCACAGAGCTATTCTCAAAGTTTGTATCTAAATAACTTTTTTCAACTAACAAAAATATTATGACATCATTAGAAAATTTAAAGTTTTTTTTTATTATTCACTGCAAAAATATTTCATTCATTAAGTTCGAAAATGGGCCAAATCGGATGAAAACCACGCCTATCTCCCATACAAACTGACTTTATTTTAACCGTAAAATGTCTTTAAATTCCACAAAAATTAAAGAAATGTCTTGAAATTTAGCACGTAATCTTTGATCTTCAATTTCAATCCTGGCAATGAATTTTGGAAAACTCGGATGAAAACCACGCCTACCTCCCATGCAAAGTGGCTTTATTTGAAACGTAAAATCTCTTAAAAATCCACAAAAATTAAAGAAATGTCTTGAAATTTTGCACGTAAGCTTTGATATATTTATAATATGAACCACCTTTATGATATTTGGCGAAATTGGATCAAAACCACGCCTACCCCTCATACAAAGTGACGTCATCAAAATAGGAAAACTTTTGTTAATATATAAAACTGAATGTCATCGTGTATGTCGTGGCTAAAGACTTCGAATATACTTTACTATGGCCGCGGGCTCCATCCTTACTAGTTCATTTTTGTTTTCTGTATTATGTTATTAAAAAACAAAAAAAGTCACAATTTTACATGAAAAAGTTTAGGCACATGTGTAGTAAATTTTAATTTATTTTTGGTTTTCATACATTTAATATTTTGTTAGGCCTTCTTTGGCTTGAATAACTCTCTGTAAGCGCCTTTGCATACTTCCAACTAGGTTTGATGGCTGTTTGGGTGTTATATGTTCCCATTCTTGGCAAAGAGCCTCCTTTAGTAAATCTTTTGATGATATGCGATGGCTCCGAAATTTTTTCTCCAATAATTGCCAAATATGTTCAATAGCATTTATAACTGGCGACTGTGAAGGTGTTTTGAGCTGTTGGCAATGGTAAGTAAGCCATTCCTGCACAAGATACGACGCATGTTTCGGGTCGTTCTCTTGCTGGAAAAAAATTGTATTGAATGGCTTCCCATTCATGCCCAACTTTTCAACACTAGAAAACAAATTGTCTTTCAAAATATTCAAATTAGAGCACTTATTAATTTTTCCATCTATAAAGACAAGATTTCCCACTCCAGAAGCCGCCATACACCCTCACAATATGACATTACCACCACCGTGTTTGACTTGGTTTCCGCTGAACTTTTTGTGCACCATCTGATCCAAACAGGTTGAACTTCGATTCATCACTATATATTACACTGTTCCGCAATGATTCCGATTGATGTACATGAAGTTTTGCAAACTCCAGCCTCTTATTCTTATTAATAGCCGAAATAAATGGTTTGCGCCGAGGAACTCTTCCATGAAAACCAGCTCTATGTAGAGTATTGCGTATTGTTTGGGGATCGAAGTTTTTATTAAAACTTTGCTGCGTTTCATTGCATAATTTTACAGCCGTAATCTTAGGATTTTGGGCCACTGCAGCTACTACAGTAGTGCACTCTTGGCATGGTGTTAATATTTTTGGGCGTCCAGATCTGCTTTCACGCTCTAATTTTCACGTATTTATGTAATGTTTTATAATGTTTCGCACAGTTGTATAGGGCCTCTGTACTATATCACTAATTTCGTGATAAGATTTTTGCTGCAAATGAAGGTTTATAATAACTTTTCGAACATCTACCGAAATTTCTGTACGACTGCTCATTTTGCTCATTCAATCCTGACATCAAGGTCAACACTAACTTTAATCAATTGACAATTGGAATAGATCAAAGAGAACTTATAGATTACCGTTATATTTGCAAAAGCAAGGTACACATACAGTCTGTGCCTACATTTTTTTCATATGCATTTTTTCGTCTTCCGCTTATATTTCGAGTAGTGTATAAAGTAAAGGAATTTTTTTTGTGTATTTCAAATAAAATTCATCTAATGATACTAACTGCATCAAAAAATTGACCAAATTAGTTGCTTTTAAAAGCAAATATTCTATTATATTATATAATATTAATATATTAAATAATATTATATAATATAATAGTATATTAAAGCAAAGTTCTTCTCAGAAAAATTGGCTGTGCCTAAACTTTTTTGATTCACTGTATGTAAGGTGTATACCTTCGGATACATTTTTTTTTGCACTTTAAGACGTACTTTTCTTATAACTGAAGCGTTAACACTGGTACGAAATGCTTTCGGCGGTTTGA
The DNA here is from genome assembly GCA_914767935.1 of Coremacera marginata. NCBI lineage: Eukaryota > Metazoa > Arthropoda > Insecta > Diptera > Sciomyzidae > Coremacera > Coremacera marginata. Next base: position 11,322,322 of record OU612043.1, on the reverse strand, counting down.
TCGCCTTCGGAAAAGAATGCTATATTTTTCTTGGATCTTGGATCTATATTATGTTTTGAAAATATAGTATCTAAATTTATATCAAATATATAAAAATATATATTTTAAATATATATAAAAATATAGTAAATATATCGTTTTGCTGTAAACGAGATATGTGCCGGGTGGGATCCTACGAAAGTATCCATCTTACAGTAAAAAAGTAAAAAATATAATTTTATTCGCGTTTATTTCGAAGTATCAATCGCTCTGGAATCGTAAACCAATAATTTTTCAAAACATAAGCGAATCTTCGCTTACAAAGTAACCGTTACGACCGCCTACGTATCTTTTTCGGACAATAATCGATATCAAACTTGATAGTTATCATTGCGAACTATTCGTTAATTTTTAAATTTTCGATATCAAAGTTGGAATTGTGCGAAATCAAAGTACGTAGAGCAATCAAAATTCGCTCTCGCTCTTACGAATTATCATTTATAAAAACAAAAGCAATGAATAATCTTTTCAGAGCAATTCGTTGAACGCTACGCTCTCGCATAAACTCCTCAAACACTTACACATATTGATTATTCGTCCGTGTACAAAGAGCGCTCATCGTTACTGTTTTCATCCCTCGAGTTCTGCAAATGATGTGCTCTTTGTATGAGCTGAAAATCATTTGAATTCATCAATGATAGAAGCAATATAGATAAAAATTAAACATTTTTTGTGGGTTTCTAAGGGAGAAGCATTTTTGAGACACACTAATAGAGGGGTCTATTGTCCTCCCAATTTTCCACATTTTTAGAGAAACGTCGAAACACGTATTTAACTGTCTACTGTAAGTCAAATTTTAAGTCAAACACGTGTTTCGGCCCCTCCCTAAAAATATGGTGAATGGGGGGCAGATATATCTCCCTATTTATGTGTCTCAAAAATGCTTCCTCCTATCTATATAATGTCCCCCCTTAAGGAATTATCGCTCATTTGTTTCTCATTTTCAATGAAAGAAACAAAACGAAATGCACTGAGCTAAGTTGTATTGAGGTGAGTGAGGAATATTTTAATCCTCAATGATAAGTATATACGAACTCTGGACGAAATTAAAGTAATGAAGCACTCAAAAAAAAAAAAATTAACTGGAAAATAATTTTTAAGATTCTTAAGATTCTTAAGAAGAAAATAACTATGTATCAGGGCCCTAGTCAAGCAGGAAGTTTTAGGGGTTCATCAGACTCATGCAGGGCTCTAGTACAGTGATGTGATTTGGCTGGATTTCACCCACTTTTCGGAATTTTTGACCCCTTGGAGGGCGGACGGGTTTTTATGCTTCAGAGTGGGATTTTCATACCTGCCAAAATAAAAAAAAAATCTTAGTTGGTAGCATTGCGTCAAAATCGGATCCGAAAATTGCTTTGGATATTTATAAGAGAGTTTATTCTAAGAATCATCTTGCAATCTCAGATTACGTGGAAGTAAACAAATTTTCACTAGAAGATGAATGGAATGATTTACCATTTTTAATTTATTATCTCAATGCCTATAGTTTTTCGAGTTTTTTGGAAAGAGGTGGCCTCCAAAAAGATCTTAATCATCGTTGTTTCCAAATTTAACAGTACTGTCAACTTTTGTCCTGTCATAACCGCACACCAACGTCGAAGCCGAAAGGATATTCTCAATAGTAAAGGATATAAAAACAAAAAAACGAAATAGACTTGGAGAGGATACTTTAAGCGCTGTTTGTATTATTAAATCTTCCTTTAGGAACTAACAAATAGACGTGGTTTCATTTGAACGTAGTGAAAAACATTTAAAACTTTTAAATTAAATTTTTGTTTTTTGTGATATTTGTCAAAACCAAGCAAGTTCCATAATATGATTATTTTTTTTATTAAAATAAATTGTTACATTTTTCACAAGGTTTCAATCACATCACTGCTCTAGCATAAATACAGTAACACGTAAGCAAAAAGAATTTTTTAATTTTTTTTTTTTTTTTTTTAAATTTATGGTCTTATTTCTATTTACCATAAAGATTGAATAATTTTTTCCTTTCATGACATCTAATTTGAAATTTAAACTTATTTCATAAGAACAAATTTTAGACTATTTTTTTATTATTGATTTATGTATATTTTGCCGAAATTTACAAACGTATCACACAATGTCACGGAAATTTGTTATATATGATATATTTCGGAATACTGCAAATATTTCAGTGATAAAAGCCTTTGATTTATTTTTGTGAAAAAAAAAAATTCTTTCATGCATCCTACCCCATACAAAACAGCCACATACCCACAAGTGTGCCATGCGCCGACCTTCACATTTTTTGCCCATTGAATTCCATCGTGCTGCTGCAGCAAGAATTTAAAAATTATTTCCTTACAATATTTCGATGAGTTTTCTTTTTTGCCAACTAGCTCATATTAACCCATATTATCTGGTTTGTTGGCTTGCTTCGACTTAGGTTACATAACTTCCGGCATAGCTCAACTCATGACGAAGGTACTGTTAAGTTGTTCACACATCCGTTTTCAGTGGCACTCGAATACTGAAGTTTCTTGACTGTGTGCAAGAGAATTGTGGGTGACGCAGCGGCTTGTGGGGGATAAAGTGAGCTTAAGGGTGATTAAGGAGTGAAAGTATTTGATTTAAGCTACCGTGTCAATGCAGGATAAAAATATTTATTGTAACATATTTTGTCGAAAGTGAAAAAGAATTAATGATAGCTACGTCCTTGTAGCTAAGACACAAAAATATAGTCACGTTCATGAATTGTAATCAATAGAATTTTTGTGATCTAGTTTTAGGCGCCGTCAAAGTATTTTCGTATTCCTGTTGATACGAGTAGGTTGAAGTTGGGTAATAAAAGAGATTATATAAAATACAGGGTGCCCCGCAATTGAGTGCAACTATTTACGGAGCTGAAAGGTTATCTCGAGCTGAGCAAAAAATCGTATGGTAGGGGGAGGTGGGGGTCTATTTTCACATTCTTAGGAGCTACAGGGTTAATTATCAGGTTGGCAACTAAATAATTGCGCATTTTTTTTTAGAAAATAAAAGACAATTTTTTCATGGAACGAAATAACTTTATTCGGTAATGTATTGCCCATTTTGAGCAATGACCTTTTGCCATCTTTCAGGCAGCATCATAATTCCAAGTTCATAATACTTCTGGTCTTTATCAGCAAAAAACTGAACCAGGTACGATTTGACATCATCATTATTATTGAAATTTTTACCATTCAAGGAGTTTTGCAAAGATCGAAATAAAAAGTAATCAAATGGTGCAAGTTCAGGACTATATGGTGGATGTGGCAAAACATCCCAACCAAGCTCCAATAATTTTTGCCGACTGACCAAAGATGTGAGTGGCCTTGCATTGTCATGGTGGAGTACAACACCTTTTCGATTTGTCAATTCGGGCCGCTTTCTTCAATTGCATTGTTCAATTTTGTTAGTTGTTCAATCAATGTAGACATCTGAATTGAACGTTCGGTTGGGTGGTAAGAGTTCAAAGTAGACAATTCCTTTGTTATCATACCAAACTGATAACATAACTTTCTTTTGATAAATATCAGCTTTTGATGTTGTTTGAGCTGGTTCACTTGGCTTGCTCCACGATCTTTTCCGATTGACATTGTTGTAAGCAAACCATTTTTCATCACCAATTATCAATCGTTTTAAAAATGGATCATTTTTATTACGTTTCTTTAACAAATCGCAGATGTTAATGCGTTGTGTTAAATGATTTTCTTTCAGTTCATGAGGAACCCATATATCGAGTTTAGTAGAAAAGTAGATAGAAAAGTTGTTTTAAGCGATTTTCAATGCATGTATGTGATACATGAAGCTTCTCTGCAAACTCACGTGTTGTAATGTGATGAAAAATCACCAGAACGAAATTTGGCAAACCAATTTCGACACTGCCGTTCTTTTAAAGCTTCGTCACCATAAACAGCACATACCTTTTTGTAAGCTTGCGATGCGTTTTTTCCTTTCCGGAAATAAAAGAGCAAAATATGACAAATTTTTTACTGATTGACAGTTGAAGTACCAACTATCAAATAACAAAATGTATTTGACATTTCGATTACGTCAGCAACCCTAAAAATTCAACTAAAGCCATCTATAAGTAAAGTCCGCAATTACTTAGTTGCCAACCCAATAATTTTTTATTGTTTCTAGCAGAAAAAGTAACGTTCATAAAACTTATTTTGATAGCTCATTATAAAGGCAATAAAATCACCTTTCTAACAGCATATCAAAAAAACCTTAACAACTTAACCGTTACCGAGCTGTGCTCGTGTGAAGATGAAATCAATCGATTGAAACTAGCAAATTTGAATTTTGAGTGCAAATTTCTCAGAATTTCGCGTAATAAATAAAATTTTTTTTTAGCATTGATTTTGTAATTTATTCAACTTTCTTTTCAATGACACCAAAAACATAAACAAATCTTTAAAAATAAAAAAGTTGGCTGTACTAAAAAAAATGATACTTTTAAAATGAGTTTTCAAAATAAGTTCTACGTAAGTTAGTTTTTCTGCTAGAAACAATAACGTAAATCAAAGTCGTGAAATATTAAGGCGGTCTTCTCATTCAAAACCCGTTTTTTGGACCCTTTTTAAAAAAATTCTTATTTGAAAACGCAAAGAATAATTGAAAACATTTTTTATTTATTGTATTACAAAAGGTTCAAAGTAAATAAAAAATTTTTTTTTGCCTCGATATGGGGCTGTTCAAAAAGTAATGAGACTTCAAAGTTGGTGGTGAAAAAAAAGGTGTCGTCACGGCGGCCACGCTTCCGGGTCTCCGCAGCGTCTGAAATTAAAAAAAAAACGGGGTTATAATCAGTATAGATGTAATTCTCGGGTGAACCTCAAGCTTAATTTTGTGATTTTTTTCGACAAAATGGCGGCCATTCAAAAAAATAATTTCAGTTTCGGGTTTTTGTTTTGTAGTTTAGTGTAAAAAAAAAATAGTAAAAAATTTTTTAAAATTATGGTCGAGGTTCACCCGAGAATGGTGACAATTCTGCGTCGATTCCACTTTGTTTCATGAAAATCGGTTCAGTTGAACTGGAGATATCATGGCCGCCAGTTCGAAAAACGTGGGTTCGAGATAAACGCGTTTAAAGTTTGAAGTAATTTTTTTGGGAAAAAAAAAAAAAATCAAAAATATTTAAATGCAGTTTTAAAGAGCTGACAATTTTTACTTACAAATATTAGTCGGCGATGCCAGCTCCATACAGGCCACCTTCCTCTTTTTCGTAGAAACTGCTTTCTGCTGCCCTCTCTGCTCTGCGAGCCGTTCTGCCAGCTTTTGATGATGCCGCAGCTCGAGTCCCTGATCGGTTCAATCTGTCTTCATTGCGAGATAGTGCGTATTCGTATGCGTTTTTGCCAATCGCAATACCCATCAAACCCATAATTTTAAGTATGGGTATAAAACCGTCGTTGAAGAGGCACGTTGCAATGAAATTGGCCACTTCGATGGTGCGTGCGCCTGAGTTGATGTGTTTGGGCGAAAGTGACCAAAGAACAGAATTGTAGGACTCATTGGAATTCTGAGTTTCAGATCCAAGGCATCTTTCAAGCAAATTATCTGCCGACAGCGCTTCGTAAGCTGGTTTTATTACCTCCATCACCTTCTTGTCCATCAGACCTTGCTTCACAAAAAAGGCTGTATCTTCTAAAGTATTTCGAATTTCTAAAAATCCTTTTAGGGGCATATTCACAACTACCCAAGCTATAAATAAATGCAAAAATAAAAAAAAAGTTGAAAAAAAAAAGTTGCTCAATGAGAAGACCCCCCTAATTAACCCTGTAGCTCATAAGAATGTGAAAATAGATCCCCCCTCCCATTCGATTTTTTTGCTCAGCTCGACATAACCTTTCAGCTCCGTAAATAGTTGCATTCAATTGCGGGATACCCTGTATATGTACGTCAGGCCCGTAGACAAGGGAAAAGTTTTGGATGTTCAAACCCTCCTGCCCCTTAGGGTCCAGAAAGTATACAAAAATAATATATAATCATTAATATGACATTTTTTATACGTGCATACTAAATTCACCTTCGTCTCTCTTCAGTAACAGTATAAAGAGCAACGCGCTTAAGATATCGAATAAAGTTCGATACATTCAATTGAGCCTTGTCCATCACCAGCAATTTAAGAATCCATTCCGTTGGAAAGTATTAAATGAAAGTGAGGAAAATATTAACCTTTTCCAATTGTTTTAATTGTGGTTTTCTAAAATGTAATCCATTTGTGTTAAGTGTTATTCTATTGATTATTTTATTGTGCCAAAATACTAAAATGATGCAACGATGATTTCGGCAAACACATACTGAGGTGCTCACAGTTTCAAAAATAACAAATGCTATAAATACGCTTTGTTAATATACGTTTAAACTGTGAATAGCCCAATTATAATTATTTAATGGTTACAATTTTAGCTAAATCATAATATTGTATTTCGTTTGCACTGTAGAAAGCGTTCAGGAATCTTTAGATCAGAGGTGTCGTGGCAGTGAGCTGAACTGCAAATTAAAAAAAAAAAGAAAAAATTTAGAATTTCGATGGCGACAAAAAAATTAAAAACACAAAAACAATTCGCACAACTTGAAAAAGCCTCAATAAAAAAACTAATCAATTCTTTGTGTGAACACTACGAGAAAATAACAACAAAATTCACACTGCAGCAAGCAAACAACAACAATGCATGCACATTTTTTTTTCTTGCTGTCATGCCGACGAAGTCAATTCTCCGAATAACAACACACACGAAAATATTGAAGTTATTGTAAGTGAGCTAAAAGAGCTAATTGAGCTATGAGATTTACAACTCTGCTTTAGATACTGAAAAGTGAACTGCCAGAACTGCCCTTGGAACCGGCAGTTGCAGGAGGTGGTAGTATTGACAGTAATGTTAAAAGCGGTCGTATAAGTTGTATTATTAAGAATATTTCACTTTTTATGTTAATAATTCTAAGTTCGTGAGTTTTGTGTGTATGATTGCAGAAGTTGTTCCAGAAACAGAAATTTCATTTGATGCATCGGAACTGCCTCGACTTCGGAAGTACATAAAGGTGCAAGCAATGATATTTCCAATTTCATTTCAAGTTTTCAAAACATTTAAAGGTTCCCCTTCCCTACCCGCCCCCCCCCCCTCCCCCCCTTCCCACACAACTTTTAATTTTCCTGTCAGTGGTTCGCGTAATCTACGATTTAAGCAGTTTTGGTTGAACCGTTGGCATTAGTTAGCTTACTCCAATTTGAAAAACGGAGCTTATTGTAAGTTTTGCATTTTTTTAGGACTGACGTGGGATCTCAACCTCTTGGGACAACAAAAATTTTTAAAAGTAAAATTTTCAAACCTTTTGAATGTTGTCGAAAAACCCATTTAAATTTTAAAATTTTGCTAAGTTCAAGTTTTGGAGTTAGTTACGGATTTACTTATAAGAAAATGTTAGTCTTCTTATCGTGGTAATTTTTCTAGTAGTTCACAAGTGGCTTATAGTTCAACATTGCTTTATACAGAATTTTAACCCGATAGCAGCTTGTAGGTAAATTGTTAGAACACTATACTAATACTCTTACGAATATATCATTTGAAAGGAATTTGCATTGTAGGTCACATTTCTAATGGTGTGGTAAATTTTTACAAAATTACTGTCTATATACCTTTCCTTGGTGCAACAATTTACAACATGGAAGTAATATTTACAAAGCACAACTGGCTTTTGTCATCGTTCAACTTGATTTTGATGACATCCGAAAACAAGGATCGATCAAAATTTTTAATTAAACAATATGCAAGAATTTTACCTTGCTCTGGTAACACTACCATAGGAATAAATTAAATCAGAATTCAGCAGCAGATGCTGGCGCAAATATTAGGAAAGTGTGCTGATAGGTGAAGGAGTGCAATTGATATTTGAAATATATTTCAAGAAGTTGTATGGGCAAGTACCGCTTAAATGGTTGTGCATCCTTAAGGGGGTCTTCTCATTGAGCAAATTTTTTTCAACTTTTTTTTTTGCATTTATTTATAGCTTGGGTAGTTGTGAATATGCCCCTAAAAGGATTTTTAGAAATTCGAAATACTTTAGAAGATACAGCTTTTTTTGTGAAGCAAGGTCTGATGGACAAGAAGGTGATGGAGGTAATAAAACCAGCTTACGAAGCGCTGTCGGCAGATAATTTGCTTGAAAGATGCCTTGGATCTGAAACTCAGAATTCCAATGAGTCCTACAATTCTGTTCTTTGGTCACTTTCGCCCAAACACATCAACTCAGGCGCACGCACCATCGAAGTGGCCAATTTCATTGCAACGTGCCTCTTCAACGACGGTTTTATACCCATACTTAAAATTATGGGTTTGATGGGTATTGCGATTGGCAAAAACGCATACGAATACGCACTATCTCGCAATGAAGACAGATTGAACCGATCAGAGACTCGAGCTGCGGCATCATCAAAAGCTGGCAGAACGGCTCGCAGAGCAGAGAGGGCAGCAGAAAGCAGTTTCTACGAAAAAGAGGAAGGTGGCCTGTATGGAGCTGGCATCGCCGACTAATATTTGTAAGTAAAAATTGTCAGCTCTTTAAAACTGCATTTAAACATTTTTGATTTTTTTTTTTTTTCCCAAAAAAATTACTTCAAACTTTAAACGCGTTTATCTCGAACCCACGTTTTTCGAACTGGCGGCCATGATATCTCCAGTTCAACTGAACCGATTTTCATGAAACAAAATGGAATCGACGCAGAATTGTCGCCATTCTCGGGTGAACCTCGACCATAATTTTAAAAAATTTTTTACTATTTTTTTTTTACACTAAACTACAAAAAAAAACCCGAAATTGAAATTTTTTTTTTTTGAATGGCCGCCATTTTGTCAAAAAAAATCACAAAATTAAGCTTGAAGTTCACCCGAGAATTACATCTATACTGATTATAACCCCGTTTTTTTTTTCATTTCCGGAGACCCGGAGACCCGGAATCGTGGCCGCCGTGACGACACCTTTTTTTTCACCACCAACTTTGAAGTCTCATTACTTTTTGAACAGCCCACGTATCGAGGCAAAAAAATTTTTTTATTTACTTTGAACCTTTTGTAATACAATAAATAAAAAAAGTTTTTAATTATTCTTTGCGTTTTCAAATAAGAATTTTTTTAAAAAGGGTCCAAAAAACGGGTTTTGAATGAGAAGACCGCCTTAAGAATACATAGGGATAGCAAAGTCACAGAGGATGATGTATTGTCAGAATTGGCAAAAAAAAAAGAGAAGACTTAATACAAGCATATAAAAATAGATGAAAGTAAGTTTTATTAATAATTCAATTAAGTTTTATACTAAATTCCTTTAATTCATCGATATTAAAAAATATCGATATATTTTTTATGAAATATCCCCCTCCCCCCCTTGGGTAAATCCTGGCTATGGGCCTGATGTACGGTAGATTAGTTTTTACTTTATATCTGCATTATCCGTCTCAGTTTTTTTACTAACGAAATTAGTTTAGTAATTTTAAATTGTGTTAATATTTAAGTTCATTAATTTGATATAAAATTAGTCTTTTTTTCTCCACCATACACACACACACACACATTAACTTAACGACTGACACCTTTACTAAATTTTCGAAATTCCTATAATTTAAGCTAAACTACTCTGAACTCTTTTGTGGGGTTTAACTGAGAGACATAAATTTAAATCTGTCGTCTTGCTGCCACAGTTTATAACTTAATAAATGAGCTGCTTGTATATTTTCACTATAATATATATCAACCCAAATATAAGTAAAATGATATCGCTCCACCAATGTTCTCCCCACCATCCTCCTTGCCTGCGGTTTATGTGGCGTCTTCATTAACAATATTGATGCCAGCAAAATCCTGAACACATGTTAAAAAATTTTTAAAAATATTTTTAGATACGTGTAAATATCTTCATAAATAAGCTCATAATTACACGCTGCATTCATTAAAAACAAAAGTTTCATATTATGTTCGAAAGAATTGTGTTATTTGAAAATGTGTTTGTATAAAAATAATTCTGTTTGAACGCATATGGCTGCCAACTTTTTAAAATACATAAATAAACAACAGATGCATTGGTTTTGTTTTTTTTTTATGAACTGGTTGTAAAAAGTTGAAAAAAATGCAGTGTAAATCAATGCAGGATTTTTTATTGCAATTTTGGGGTACTTAAAGGTTGTCACCGTCAAGTTAATAAACTATGTCAAACTAACTGTCTGTCTTTAAATTTTTCTAAATGCTATTCTAAATGCATATTTTCTCTCCAACTCAATAATTAAAACTTTAGCTTTTTACCGTGATTTGGGTGTTATTTTTGATTTTAAGTTCACTTCTATTGACCATGTTAATTTTCTTATACCTAAGGCCTACGCTTTACTTGCTTTTATTCGCAGACACACTTAAGTGTTCGTGGATCCGTATACTCTTAAAATTCTGTTTACTGCGATTTTGAGGTCGAGACAAGAATATGCCTCCATTATTTGGAGTACGGATTATGCCTGAACTTGTTTTCTACTGGAAAAAGTTCAAAAAAATTTCACTAGACATGCATTGCGAGCTATCAACTTGCATGAGCCCTTACAACACTATGATGCTCCATTAATATTGGTCGCTGAACAGGTTATATTTGCGAAATTTAAAATTGCGGTTTCAATATGGTGGGCCTAAAGAAATTTTATTCAGTTCATGTACTATACTAAATCGTACCGTCTGAAAGGCATATTTATACTATACTCGTACAATACTATTAGGTTAAAAATCTCAAAAACCAGACTCTTCGAAAAATTTTACTGGGACTGATAAAACTCTTTTTTATTTTTGAAGTGAAGCTTTTAACGCCTCGTTCTGTGATTTGCTTGAGTGAAATTTGAATAACTTTCGACGGATTTTTTCTTAGAAATTTGATGGTTTCTTCATTGCTTGCGTTTATTACAACAAGAAATTGTAATACTTTTTGGTCCTCCGTGCTGATTTGAGCTCGTACCAAATGATTAGGAGTTCTATATGCTATACACCATGCCACCACGCTGTGTTAGCAAGAGTTTTTATTTGAGTGTTAAGTATAACAGAAGCTATGCTACAGTAGATCGTCACAATCTATCAATAGATAGAGGATTGCGTAATGGCTTACTACAACTACTTACAAAAATGTCCTTTTACTTGCCACAAGATGTCACCAGCATCAGTGCCTTTTGCTTTTTGTTGATGTGAATGCGCAAAGGAGAACACCGATGCTGGTGACATCTTGTAGCAAGTAGAAGCAAATTTGTGTTAGTTTTGTAGGATAGCCAATACACAATTCTCCATATATTAATATATTAAGCTGCTACGCAGCAACATAGTTTCTGTTTTACTTAAAATTGAATAAACAGCTCAGCGTAACAAAGACTTTTTGGATTGGTGTATAGTGTAATGAACTCTTAATCAGTGGGTGCGGGTTCGTTTCCCACGGCAGGTGAAGAATGTTTTTTAATTCATACCCAACGCGTACTGCGTAAGGGGTATATTAACTTTGTCATTCCGTTTGTAACGTCAATAAGGAGACGTGGCAGGTACAGAAAAGTCGATTTCCGTGTGTCCTTCTGTCTGTCCGTCTGTCGACACGATTACAGCCGTAATTTTAAAGCTGAAATGATGTGAAACTCAAAATATAGACTTATTTTTAAAAAATGAACATCAAGTTCAGAAATGAGCCAAATCGGATGAAAACCACGCCTACCTCCCATACAGAGTGACTTCATTTTTATAGTAAAATCTCTTAAAAATCCACAAAAATTAGAGAAATGTTTTCAAATTTTGCACGTAAGCTATGATCTTCAATATAAATCCCGACTATGAAATTTGGAAAAATCGGATGAAAACCACGCCTACCTCCCATACAAAGTGGCTTTATTTAAAACGTAAAATCGCTTAAAAATTCACAAAAATTAAAGAAATGTCTTGAAATTTTGCACCTGAGCTTTGATATATAGTATGAACCATCTCTATGATATTTGGCAAAATCGGACCAAGGCCATGTCTACCTGCCATACAGGTTGATGTCATCAAAATAGAAAAACTTTCGCTTTCCAAACTCCACCCACAACACCACCACCAACCCTACCAAATTTTGAACATATATTCTATGTACACATATGGTGTAATGTGAAATTCTTAGACTTGGAAAGTGGGCGTGGCATCTTAATTTTAATCGAACTTCTTCAGCACCGTGTGCCAGACATCAACAAAATTTTGCACATATCATCCTTGGTAATTTGAGCAATCTTACGAGTAAAATTGGGCGGTACTAGACAGGGGGCGTGGAACTTTATTTTTAAACTAGCTCTATCTACTCCGTTTGTCCGATTTCAATACCAAATTTCTAATATATATATTCTTGAGCATAATGAGAAGTTTTAAGCCTACAAAAGTGGGTAGGATTGGACAAGGGGCGTGTCAATTCATTTCTAATCGAACTTCCTCTACACTGTTTGTCCGACTAAAACCAAATTTTGCACACATATTATTTGGCATAAGGATCAGTCTGTAGTTTATAAAAGTGGGCGGTACAAGACAGGGGGCGTGGCACGTAATTTTTAATATATTTCCATCGGCACCGTTTCTCTGACTTCAATCAAATTTCGCACATATATTCTTTAATATATTGAGAAGTTATAAGCTTACAAAAGTGGGTGGTATTGGACAAGGGGCGTGTCAATTCATTTCTAATCGAACTTCCTCTACACTGTTTGTCCGACTAAAACCAAATTTTGCACACATATTATCTAGCATAAGGATCAGTCTGTAGTTTATAAAAGTGGGCGGTACAAGACAGGGGGCGTGGCACTTTATTTTTAATATATTTCCATCGGCACCGTTTCTCCGACTTCAATCAAATTTCGCACATATATTCTTTAATATATTGAGAAGTTATAAGCTTACAAAATTGGGTGGGATTGGAAAAGGGGCGTGTGAATTTTAATTTTAATCGAAGTATTTCTACGCCGTTTTTCTAATTTAAAACAAATTTTGCAGATATATTCTTTGAAATAATGAGCAGTGAGTTGTCTAAAAAATTGGGCGCAATTAGACAGGGGCGTGCCATTTGAATTTAAGTCAAACTTCTTCTATAGCCTTTGTCCGACTTCTTCCAAATTTTCCACACTTTTTGGAATAATGAGCAGTCAGCAGTTTAGAAAATTTGCTCGAATTGAACGCGGCGTGGCACTTTAATTTTAAACGAAATTATTTTACACCGTTGGTATGAATTTACACATACCAACCAAATGTTGCACATATATTATTTAGCATAATGAGCAGTCTACAAATTACTCTATATGTGGCAGCTATGGGTAAAATAAAATTAAGCGTATGATAACTTTTTTGTTGCTAAGAAAGCTAATGGTAAAACAAATTTCAGGCCGCTTCAAAGTGGTTTAGACGTTAAATGGTTCGAAATTTATGAAAATGGGCCTGAAAAATTTGTGTTGTTCATAATTTTCCTACAAAACTAAGTTACCCATGAACCAAAGAAAGGTTGTGCATAAAAATCCATGCATAACTTTTGAAGATATAAATCTTTTTTTACTCAAAATATTGTAAGCAAAACACTTTTTTGGTCCCTTAAATATTTTTGTCTTTGAGATTTTTAAAACAAAAAATGTTTTCATAGCGGATGTACAAATAATGTAATTAAGAAAATAAGCTTCTCAGGCTTATAAAGTTCTTATAAAAAACCCTCGCGGCTATAACACAAGCTTTGCAGGCCCATTTTTCTAACTTTGGAACTATTTAACTTCTAAACCACTTGAGTATAAGGTCTTAATACATATAATAAGCAAAAAAGGTTCAGTATTGGCCCATTTATTTTTTATACTAGTTATAACCTCTGAATATGGTTGGGGGGGGGGGGGGCGGGGGAGGGGAAGAAGGAGGTGTTATATTTAGTTTTGGGCTATTACCATTAGAGTTGTAAATGATTTTGTTGAGTGAACAGAGTTGAGTGAACAGAGTTGAGAAAAGAAATAAACTCATGCCTAAAACTATGCAAAACAATTCTTTAAACATAATTCAAGCATTGCGTTATGAAGTCACATTACTACGATACAAGGTTGATTTATAAGGTTGTCGCAAGGGAGAGAGCGAGTACCCATAATTGTCAAATCGAAGTTGACACTTCATAGAAAATCTTCAAGTGCTCTCTATTATCATCCGTTTTTCTTTCGTAGTCATTCGCAAAATTGGCTGGTTTTGACAATTATGGGTACTGAGAAGAGAGTGCGATCAGCCCTGCGACAACCTTATAAATCAACCTTGCTACGATATTATTTTATTGAATTTTTGCATACTTATAGCATGTTCACACAGAGCGTTTAGTTTGAGTTTAGCTTAAGTTCAATTTAAGCTGTTCACACAGAGATGTGTCAACAGAATTAAGCCTAGATGAGTTTGATATTTCGCAGAAAAAATCGTTCAATACTCTGAATGTACAGAACGGTCTAAAAATTTGCATCTGAACGTAGTTTTTTTTCACAATATTATCATACTTTTAGGCATTTCTCAAATTGAGTTCTGATAAACTCAGAAAGCAAACTGAGTTCAGTTGAGTTCAATCCAGCAAAATTTATAGAGTTTATATTGAGTTGTGATATTGAGACTGTGTGAACAATGTTTATTATTATCACTGATCAAGCTATTAGATTACCCTTTTTTCCACATATCTAAAATAAAGTCCTCTTTTTCAATTACAGTACTTCACCACTAGAACATATCCTCTTCTCTCAAGGCCAGAACAAATTAAATTAGGTATTCCTACAAAATGCCAAAATTTATCATAATAAAAGAAAAAAACTAAAGCTAACAAAATGCTACTCAATGTTGTAGATACATATGTGTAGATACAAATGCATATACCTAGCAGATATGTAAATACATTTTGACACTCAAGCACAAGAAAATTCCAAAAAAAGAGAAACATAAAAGTGCCAGAGTTTTTGGCGGGCATCCAAAGCAATTTGTGTGCAAAGAGAAGCTACAAAATAACTGTGATAAACCAGAAATTGCAACAAAATGCAGCAATTTAAAATAGAACAACAACAACAACAAAAGCAACATATACATTATAGCCAACAAAAACAACGTCTTTATAGACCACTACAATTGGCAATAATTGCCAGCATATCGTTGATATTTTTGCTCAATTTATTGCTGTCAACAGAGGCGGCAGCAGCTGCAGCAGCAGCAGCGTCAACAACAGCAACGGCCAAAGAAAACTTGCCATCGTCAGCGGTGAGAGCTACAAAGGAGAGAGAAACAAAAGATCAAAGTGAGAAAGAGGAAAAAATTCTTGGTCAGCAGAAGGAGGAGAAAAGCATTGACAATGTAGAAGCAATGCAAAGGACAAAGAAAAATGCAGCAATCAACGCTAAAGTTCCAGTACAGGCAACAATAAATGCACAAAAACAACAAGAACAGCAACAATATCATTATTATAATAAACAGCAGCAACATCAAACACATCATCATCATCATCATGCTACGCAAAACCAACAACGTACTCACCATCATCACCAACGCACACATCATGCACAACATCGTGATCATCCTCCACCACCAGGTAGCAGCAGTAGCAGTAGCAGCAGTAGTTTTGGTGCTGGTGCCGCTGCCACCAAATCCCACTTTAAGCGTTACTCACGTGACTCTGCTGCCTTCACAACTTCGCAATCACGTGAACGCAAGCCTAACATCATCCTCATACTGACCGATGATCAGGATGTAGAGTTGGGTTCGCTGAACTTTATGCCGCGCACCTTGCGTCTGCTACGTGATGGTGGCGCCGAGTTTCGTCATGCCTATACTACGACGCCCATGTGTTGTCCGGCACGCTCTTCACTGCTCACCGGCATGTATGTTCACAATCACATGGTTTTCACCAACAACGACAACTGCTCGAGTCCGCAGTGGCAGGCGACACACGAGACACGCTCATTTGCCACATATCTGTCGAATGCTGGCTACCGCACGGGTTATTTTGGCAAATATCTTAACAAATACAACGGGTCATACATACCACCCGGTTGGAGAGAATGGGGTGGTCTGATTATGAACTCTAAGTATTACAACTACAGCATCAATATGAATGGACAGAAGATTAAACATGGCTTCGATTATGCCAAGGTGAGTGTAGAAGTGAAAATACAATTTTTGTATTTACACCACGTATCGAAAACGTGAATCATAAACGACTTACAGCCGATACAGTGAAGATATGTTACAAACAAATGTTCATAAACCCTTGAGTCCCTATATTCTAAGATTCATTCTTCAAGTGTAGAAGGTGGCCTACTTAAAGTTAGCTTAGCTAACTTCTGTTTCATTTTCTTAACTTATAACCGAGCCATAAGCAATTTTTCTACAAAAACATCTCGGTCTTGGTATAAGTTTTAAGTCAAAATGATTGCGCCTTCACTAGGCGTATACGCAACATTTAATTCGTTCTACTTAAAATATTTATTAATTGCTTTTTCTCTTTGTTTCCTTCAAGGACTATTATCCCGATTTAATTGCCAATGATTCGATAGCCTTCCTGCGCTCCTCTAAACAACAAAACCAAAGAAAACCTGTGATGTTAACTATGAGTTTTCCAGCGCCACATGGACCCGAAGACTCGGCGCCGCAGTACAGTCATCTATTCTTCAATGTCACCACGCATCAGTGAGTCCAATAAACCAAATTTAATTACTCTGATTTATATCTATTATCACTGTAATTAAAAGTATATCAATTTTACTTCATTTATTGCAAATTATGCGCCAAGTTTATGAGCGATAGATTGCCTAGCAAGTTGGCAAAATAAGTTTGTAACTTTGTGCTAATGTATACAAAACCAAAAAATGCACAACTTTCTCTGCTACATCTTTTCGGTATTAGCGCAAAAATGGACTTTTATGATTTATTAGTTTCTAATCAATATTAAGTTATTTGCAGCAGGTATTATTGGGCAAACAGCCAGTAATATTTTAAGAAAAACTAGCTGAAATGTGATCAAATATGTAATAAAAGTAAAAGTAAGCTTGAGTCATTAAGCTATGCAAAATTTCAACAAATTGCTAAAAGATAATAGGCTGAAGTGGGGTGATGTGTAACATATTTTTATTGGCTTCAATAAAAGTGGTAAGAAATTTAATTGTTGATTGCTTTAAGCACCTATCCCTTACAGAAAAATTAATTCGAAGTAAGAGTTTTTATGCCATGTTGACTATTTTGAGAAATGGATGAAGTAGAAAAAATGTTAAAAAATGTTTAAAGACCAGAAATGGAGAAGTATAAAAAGAATTCAAAAATGTTTTTTTTTGTATTTTTCAAATCGGTGGGGTGATGTGTAACACCAAAAATATGTTGGTTTAAAGACCAGAAGTGGAGAAGTATAACAAGAATTTTAAAATGGCTTTTTTTGGGTATTTTTCAAATCGGTGGGGTGATGTGCAACACCAACAAAGTGCTGGTTAAAGATTTTTTATGAAATTTTTTATGTGTATTTTAACTGTTTATGTTTAGTTAAAAAAAAAAAAAAGAAATGACCATTTCAGCCCTTGAAAGGACTTTGGCCGAGCCTCTTATGATCAATTGTGTTGTGTGTGATGTGAAATGTTTGCACACAAGAGATCGAGAACTGGACCTACATGTTTTACGCCGAACGGCTTATGTTCTCAAGAAGCTTTTCGTGACAGTTTTTACTCTCTGAGGTTTGCCATTGTCTGCAGAGAGGTGACGGCCGAACAGAAAAACTAATTCAATTGAAAAAACTTTCTGTGTCGGATGGAGGATTCGAACCTGGGTTCTCTGGCATAAGAGTCACACACTCTACCCACTACGCCACGGCCGCCTACAATCAAAAGAATCGGAGAAAAATTCAATCAAAAGAAAAAAAAAAAAAAATGTAGAATAATTTTATTTGGGCGATATTTTAATTGACTAAGTTTTATGTCATCATACAACTGATATAGTGAAAACCAGGCTTAACGGTGCGTTATAGTGATGGTACACAACTTTTTTCTTCGCTATATCCGTTTTTTCTTGATTTCGCCGTTCAATTTGTCCAACAACGCTGCATAATACTCTCGTGTGCCTATTCTTCCTTTCCGCAGGTAATTGTTGAAGATTATGCCCTGCGCTTCCGAAAAAAAAACGGAGTTAACAAGTTTATTTTGTTTCATCAGACCAAAGCACTTTCCGCCATTTTTTGAACCGACCCATGCGTTGTGAGATTTTCCAAAAGCAATGCGATTTTGTTTACATCTCAAGTTCAGCATAGGAATCTTTTGCACAGATCAACCGAACAGTTGCTTTGCTCTGCCAGCCGTCGCAGTTCGAGTAGAAAATTCCAAAGCTTACCTCACCCCGAATTGCTTCTGCACAGACTTTACTCTCAAGTCGCGAGTACAGGAAATTTTTGATGTAGTCGTCCTGCTGTGCCATGGTTTTTGTAGTTTTACCTCTTTATAGGCTCGGTTTTGAAGGCGATGAAGCATTAAATTCAAATTTTTTAAATCTCCCATTGACTCTGACCCTCTGTGCTTAGCATCTGGACGAGTAATCGTTCCACATCAGTATTATGCCTTGCAATGGCCATTTTAATAATTTTATGACACGCTTTTAAGTAGTTTTTTTGTCTTTTTAAGTAAATTTAGGCAATATAGTCTTCGGTTACAAACAAAAACTTAACACTTCTTTTTCAATCTTTTGCAATCAACTTTTTTAATCAAGTGATGATATTTTATTGTCCCTTTACATTTAAACGTGTTCTTAGAATTTCGAAAATAACCCAGCAAACAGTTGTGTTTGAACGAAACCCAGCAAGCTTTTTTTAACGTGTTTATAATAACGAATATTTATGACAGAAGTTTGAATTTTCTAGTAACATAAAGCAACTAAATTATTTGAAAATTATTTGAAAAAACTGTTTTGGCAAATTGAAGTACGGAATTTTTTTTATTTTTTGTATTTATGTTTCTTCTTTTGTCTACTTCCTTAGCACACCCTCCTATGACCACGCACCCAATCCTGACAAACAATGGATATTACGTGTGACTCAACCTATGGAGCCAGTGCACAAACGTTTTACTAACATTTTGATGACGAAACGCTTGCAGACGCTGCAGTCTGTCGATGTAGCCGTTGAGCGTGTCTATAATGAGCTTAAAGCGCTCGGAGAACTCGATAATACATACATAATTTATACATCTGATCATGGCTATCATCTAGGTCAATTCGGTCTAATCAAGGGTAAAAGTTTTCCTTTTGAGTTCGATGTGCGTGTGCCTTTTCTTATTCGCGGACCCGGCATACAACCGGCGAGGGTGTGAGTAGCACAGCTGCAATCAATTGCTTCTGATATTTTGAACTTTCCAATAATTACTTCTTTTTATTTTGCAGTGTCGATGAGATTGTTTTAAATGTCGACTTGGCGCCCACTTTTCTCGATATCGGTGGCGTTGCAACGCCGCCACAAATGGATGGGCGCAGCATTTTACCGTTATTATTGTCACGACAGCGCGCAATACGTGATCAATGGCCCGATACATTTCTCATCGAGTCGTCTGGGCGACGTGAGACACCAGAACAAATTGCAGAGGCACGTGCGCGCTTACAGGCAGAGCGTCTCAACCAGCAACTTGTGAATAGCTCGCTGGTGCAGGATATTAGCATTAATGGTAGCTTGGTCTTGTCAGCATTGAGTGATTTGAATGCGAGCGCCACCACGAGTTTGGATGTGCTTGACCTAGAATCGCGTGAAGAGCAGGAATACGCAGACGATGAAATGGATGCTGAAAAATCACTGGAAGGTAATTTATTTCGTTTTAAATAAAATAAATTAAACTATCTTTTACTTTAACTAAAACTATTTGATTATAGATGACAAGCTTGATGATGACGATGAGGATGGCGATGATTTCGAGCTGGAAGCCGATATCGATGATGATACCGAAAGCTCAACCGACGCTTTGGAGGATGATGATGATGATGATGAGCTTGATTTTGATGCTGATGATCAGCAGCAAGATCAGTACGATAACAATTTGCCCATGGCACCATATATGACAAAAATGATGCGCCTTAACTCCGAGTGCTCCGATCCGGCATTGCTAGAAAACTGTCGTCCGGGTCAGAAGTGGAAATGTGTTAATGAGGCGGGACGTTGGCGCAAGCACAAGTGCAAGTTTCATGTAAGTTCAAATCAGAGAGTATTAATTATATGCAAGAGATTGCATCAACTCTGCTAAATCTCGGGCTTAAGTTATCAGAGTTATTTTCGCCTAAACACTTGAAGGAAAAAAGCTCTGTTAACCTTTGTCAAAAAGTTATATCAGTGAGTATAAATTATATACTAGAGATTGCATCAACTCTGCTAAATCTCTAACATGTGTTAACAGAGTTCTTTTCGCCTAAGAAGGCAAAAGAAAAAAAGCTCTGTTAAACTCTGTTAATACACGCCAGAGCTTTAGCAGAGTTGCTGCAATTGCTTTATTAATTAATACTCAATGTTCATATGCTGTTTGAGCTCTTGTTGTATTTATTGTTGTTTTTATTTCATTTTTTTTTTGCTTGCAATCCAACATAACTTATTTGCATTCAGTTACAGCTTCAGCATCACTTGGCTGAGATCTCCCGTTATTCCAAGAATCAGCAAGCAAAACGTAACTGCGCCTGCTTTACGCCAGATGGCGTGGTCTACACCAAGATCAAGACAAATCGTGAATTTATGGGCGAGCAACGTATACGCAAAAGGTAAATCTTTATTTTGAATTAAATTGATTCTTTAATTTTGGTTTTACTCTTCACCTTTTTTTTGCCCCCAAAGAAATCAAAACCAGGCAACGGGTTTCTTAAGACGAAACAAACGTGCTGCTGTATCCAGCTCTGAAG